>VZZY01012012.1:15408-47281 GCA_013400335.1 Eurystomus gularis | reverse complement strand
GAGTGTTTTCTCCTCCTTCTCTCAGGGAAGTGGAGCAACTCCACCCCGCGTGCTAAGAAATTAAATAAATAAATAGAATAAACCCCCACACCCCAGCTCCGCGGGAGCCGCGCGGCAGCGGCGAAGCCCCTGAGATGGTTAAAAACACCCCGCTAAATAATGCAAGTGACCTGAGATGCCTTTCTCTCGGGAAGAGAAGGGAGGGGAAAGCTGTTGGAGTCGGCAGGCGGGGAGCCTGCAGAGAGTGCTTGGGTGTACCTATTAAACACAGGCTAAAAGCCACGGGCTTTAAATAGAAATAAATATAATTTATTTTTTTTTTTAATTACAGCTTTGGCAATTCTCATCCAATAAGTAGCGGCTCAGAGCATAGGCCCTCAGCTCCAGGGCAGGCAGCTGTGACCCTGCGGGACCACGGCCCTCGGTGCCTGCAGCCCGGGCTTCCTCATGGCGAGACCTCCATGGAAGGGAATTCCAGAGGAAAAAAGGATGTGAGTTCCTGCAGTGCTCCAGATTATCTAAAATTAAGCTTGCCACGCTACTGGGGTGAGAAGGGAAAACATGTTTTTTACGTTAGCCTCACAAATAGATATAGCCGAATTTAGGGAGAGAGTTGCAAATGGCTGTAAAGCACTTCAAAAGCTGTGGGTATGTATATTTAGAAAATAACACCTCACCCGTGAGGGTTATGCAGCCATCTCTGGCATGGGTTGTAACAGCTGTTTAACATAGAACAGCAATGCTACAATGTCAAGGAAGACAAGGGAGCGAGGACTGCCACACAAGAGTTAAAATAATATTGCGGGTTTAGGGAGACAGTCATTATCCAAGCTAAAATGCGATCTACAGGAAGTTTTCACAGTCACAAACTATTTAGAGACTCGGTTTTACATTTCTCATTGGAAATGGTCTCTCCACCACCTTCATGGTGTTTGTTTTGTCTTGATCTTGAATGACAGATTTGAAGAGAAAATCCCCGGTTACTACAGCTCTAATACTAGTGGGTTAAAAAGCCCTTTGAGGGTTTCTGTCCAAATAATGGCCTAAACTTCTCTTGCTTTGAGGGTGAATCATAGCCTGAGGTGAAACAGCTGCAGGGAATAACAGCAGAGAGAAAGGAGAAGAATTAGATGGTTTAAAGCAGTCTTTTCAGTTTTAAAATGTATTGTTTATGTTTGGAGCTGGAGAATACCTGGGAACCCAGTTCCCTTCTCTCAAACACCTTGCAAGTTCCTTTCAAAACAAAGGTAGTGTTTCCCACTTGGGGGATTCATTTGTTTAAAGTCAGTTAGCAGTGACACCTTCTGTTGCTTTTGGGAAAATAGTTTCTCCAGGTATTGAATTCTGTCTTTTTCTATTTGTTTGTTTGTTTGTTTTACTATCGTACATTATTCAACACCAACATTCATAAAAATATCAAGTAATTGCAAGAGCTTATGATACAGACATAAATATAAATAATTCATTCCACTGGGACAGATTATTTGTAAGGTTCAGTGTAAATTTCAGAGCTAGGACAGATATCCTTACGCAGGAGCAAGACTAGTGATAGTGCACAGCAATCACTTTTTGATTAAATACTGTATTGCAATGGTCCCTGAATGAAAGCGTAAATTAAATATGTTACTTATTCGTTAAAAACACCTTACTTGTTCTGCCTCTGCAGACGCCTTTTGCTGTACTTGCCTATAGTTGCGCTCCTGTTTTACCTCAGTGCAATTTAATGTAAACCAGATCTCTCTGTTGTGGAGACAACAGCAAATCTACAAACCCAACTGTGGAAATGATTGTTTAGTGGAATCAGGAAGACACAACTGTATTATCAAATATTTTGTCAGTATCTTGAAGTGGAGAGAACTGCAGACTCGCAAAACATTTTTCATAGCTCTGTGGAAAATTACCATTTATATTTGAAGAAGAATTTTCTCTTTGGATAAGAGAGCTTCAGTTAACTGCAGCACTAGTGTCATTGGCCCTTTGCTTTGGTGAAGTCTCAAGGACCTTTAGATTTCTTAGAACAAGGAACCCTGAATGTGTTCAGTTCCTTCATGTATATAGCACTTCTATATTTTGCTAACCTTAGTAGATTTTCTCCTGTTGGTTGATGACTGTGCTGTGCCTCATATGCAGTCAAGTGTACTGAGTGACCTCAGTTTAAAAACCAAATTCTTCTAGCAGTATGAGCCGAGTCGGTACAGCGGTGCAATCAGATCAGTTTAATTTAGGTGTGAAGGAGCTCTCCTTTGTGACTCCAGCTGTTTAGCACTATTGCTCACCTCGTGTTCGAAAGCCCCAGTGATTTTAGAATTGTCACTTCTTACAAATGAGGGATTGAAATTAATCTTGTAATTAAAAATCATAACCCATGATTCTTGACAAGAGCTGTTAGAGAAATGCTAATAAGAAAAGCAGAGTTATTTGCAAGAAGGTGTTTCTCAGTGATCCAAAGCTGCTCTGAAGGATTGCCCTTCTTAAACAAATCAGACTGGCTAGAACCTGGGGGAAACAGTATCCTAACAGGCATGATCCAATTCCTTTTGAATCCAAGGCAAAATTTGCGCTGACTGTAGTAGAAGTCAAATTGTTCTCAACTAGGCCAAAAGATGATTTATGTTCTCAGTATCCTACAATCTAATTAGAAGACATGAACAAGCAGAACAAGGAAACAATGAGCCAAAATTGGGCTGCATCGGTAAGCCGGAGTGATATAATCCTTGCCTTATTAGTATCAATTCTTTTAATAGGCACTGCGACAGGTGAGGGATTTAAAAGGGTACTTAAAATAGCATGTTTAGGCTGTGGTTCCATGTGCATTTCTGCAGGAGTAGTGTTGGTTTAAGCAGCTCTACCTCAGCTAATTGTTCTCTTTCCTGTCCCACCCATTCTGTTGTGTTCATGCAGCTGTTTGTGCAGATGTGAGACAGAAGATCAAGCTGAAAAACAATCATTTTTTTTCCCCCTTGATTATTTTTCAGCCAAATCAGTTCTCCAGTTTGGTTTATCAGAGGGCTGGACAAAAATCTCTGTTGGCCTATTGGGGTGGCTATACAAAATAGCGAGTTAATAGCCTTGGGCACCTTAAACAGCACCGGTGAAAAATAAGAAGATGCAACCTGAAGTGGCATTGCACTGGAATGCCAGTGGGGAATCTGTCAGAAATCACAGAAGTGTCTGAATTTTAAATAAGAGGTGAAGAAAGCCGGTTGAGGAAAGGTAAGAGGTGGATAAAGGGCCTTGGAAGTGAAGTAGTTTATGCTTGAGACCGTAGAAAAGTCAGAGCTAGGGAATGAAAGGGAAACAGAAAGCCCTCTTTTCAAAATACATCATTTACCACTTTCTTAGAACTAAAGGAAACCTTACACCGCAGTTAATTCTGTAAAAACCAAACTCCAAAAACTGAGCAGTGTAAACGGCTGGCGTCTGTATGAAGTTGTTTGTTATTATTCTCGTTAGTTATTACTCTAGAGAAGAGTCTGTACTTAACCTCTCCCAGAATTCAAAGGTTAAATTCTATCTTTGTGTCTTCCCATCATAATAATCTTTTTTGGATGGGCCTGCCATAAAACTGGAAGATTTACATGCTGAGAATTCCTTTGGTCTGAGGAGTTTCCACCCGTTGTGGAGACAGTCTAGACAACCCTTCCCTTGCCCTGCAGCCTACAAAGGCATTCTGGGTGTAGCTGGGAAGAAAGTGGGTTTGCCTGTTATCGCTCTCTCACATTATTGCCCAACTGGTCTGTCACACTCCCGAGGCTCATGTGAGTTTTCCTCAGTATATTCCGCTTAGACAGAATAGTTACTGCTCCTCAGCGCGCTCCCTGTCTCAGCTGTCCCCAGGAGAAATTAGATGCAGCTCTGAATCTAGGCCAGAAAGTGTGCACAAAATCCAATAAAGTTAATGAAAGTTAACTTGCACATGTCTGAGAACAGTAATTGTTCCTACCAGTTAGAGGCCATATCCTGCCATTGTTCTGTATATCAAGCCCCTATTGAAGTTTCTTCTAAAAAATCTTGTACAAAAAGTCATCGCAGGATGTGATACCAGACAAAAGGTCCTTGCGTGTTGTGTTACTGAAATCCCGGCCCTGTTTCACATTTTGAGCTGTTATAATTTCATCATACTGTGAATCCAGTCTGTGTTATTTTAAAATGAACATTGTTTTACAGGCATTTTTCGCTCTTAGGCAAATTTAAGGTTTGGTCCTCTTAAATCATCTGTGCATGGAGCTTGTGCTGCAAAACTGGGCATTGGTTTATTTAAAAAAAGAAAAGCAAAAAAACGAGACACCCCAAACAAACAAAAAAGCCCCCATGAAACAACCCCCCCCCCGAACAACCAAGAAAACAAAAAACCCACCATGGGTTCTAAAATGTTCTTTGTCAAACTAAATGTCTAGGACTGGACAGTTTTCTAACTAGAGCTAAAACCATTAAAAGTGTCAGTGGAGTCAGAATAGTTATTTCATTAATATCTTAAGGATCAAAGCACTTGCAATAAATGAAAGGTGAGACTAGTCGTCGCTCTTTAATGGAATTCTTTTCGCTTAATTCTGTGAGCTGGAATGTTAGCGCAGTATCCTGTCCTTTTTGAATGTATTTTTCCATTGTACAGTGATAAAAGAAGCTGTAGCTTACATAGCTATATTCTCAGTATAAATTCACCATGGTTTCATTGAGGTCAGTGGAGCTACAGTGATTTATGCTAGCTGATACATTAATAATAAGCCTTAGGACATATTTTTTGACATGGCTGTTTGTAGTCGGTCTCCTTCACAAAATGTTTTCCACTCGTGTACAGCAACCGTGTGTATTAATAGCATTTCTCATTTCTGAACAGTCTGAAGTGCTGGCTTTTAAGAGTCTTAGGTTAATAAATTTAGAACAATATATAGGTGTCTGTTTATCCGGTGCAGTCATACAGCCACCTCTAACAACACTTAGCCATGATCTAATAGGACACAACAACTGAGATGTATTAGAAAAAAATGTAGTCATTAATTTTCAAATGAATGAGCAAAAGAGGAGGATAGAATGCAATTACTGAGAATTAAAATCTGATCAGGGCACCACAATTACATGCCTGTTTGTGTCTAAGAATTGTACCAGACCTTCAACCATCCCCACGGTCAGCGCTTCATTTTATATCTCATCTACAGACACCAAAATGAAACTTCCATGTACATTTAGTTAATGTACGGAGCAGAAATTTCAGAAAAGAGAGGAGTGTTAGCCATGTTAATTGATCGCTAACAATATTAATTGATTACGATGACAGAAATACTCCCATGTAAGGAAGCTAACAGGCATAAATTTTGATCTTCCTTTTGATGTAAGACCGTGTTGAGCATCCTTTTTCAGACATTATTTCATTTTCTTGCAAAATTATTTCCTCTGGCTGCTGCTTTTGCTGTCTTTTTGCACATGTCTTCTGGCTTTCAGTGTGAAGGAATGCCACCTCCCTGCCTCTAATGGCCAGTTCTTAGCTTAGGTTCATGCTCCCTTGCTCTGGAATTTTTCACTGCTCAGATAGCATTGAAGCTGTCATCCCTCTGTTCCTTTCAGAGAAATGAGATACACTGTGCTTTTTGCCAAAGACCGAAGAACTTTTCTCTTTAATCTTTATGAGCAGCAAAAAATCAGTGAATCCTTCTGCTTGCCCTTTACCATTCTGACATCTACAGAAGAACCTGTTAATCTTAAGATGGGCAAGAACTGCTTCCACTGTTCAGGTGGGAACATCTGATCCCTTTATATTGGATGATTTTAGTCACACCTTGTGAAATATTTTGGCTGTTGTTTTGGAAGAAAGTTCATTAGCTGCAGTAGACTATTGCAGCTTATAAAAATATATGCTTGTCAGTCGTCAGTATTTCTCCTTCTTCAGTATTGTAGTGTATTATTTTTGATTGAATGGATTTTTTTCCTTTTTCTCTAGAATTATTAGCATTCTTTATATTCAATGCCTAAATTACTTAACCTTATATCTTCCTGTACTTCTGATCTGTACATGTCACCCTGAATGTCATGTCGATCCTCCTTTCTTTGACTAGTTTTATAAAATCACCATTCACGTCACTTTGGTGCATTTCTCTTTCTCTTTTTCTATGCAAAGAAAAAAAAATGACAAATGCCGGCGTTGTGCCATAGAGGTGCTGGTGCCCCAGCACTCTCAGCCTCTAATGGCTAAAAGCACTAACTACGTTGTCTTAAAAGAGCCTAGGGATATAAATAGAATGTTAATTAATAGCAGATGTTGCCCTTTGTGGCAAAAAGCCAGCAGGGCTCCAGCAAAACCTTTCTCCTTGCAGTTGTTACTTTCATCACTGGCAGTTTGAGTGCAGCCCCAGCCAGGCTGACCCTCACGGCACTTTGGGGTCACCTCTCACCCTCCCCCCGATCTGCTTACACCTTTTCCATCCTGCAGATTCTTTTTTTTTATTTCTTTTTGGGTGCAGTACCAAAAGCCAAACGGCTCATGTGCACCACCTCCATAACTCTTCTTGTATGCTTAAGACTTCAGAGGGGACTAGCGAGCTGGAACCCCAAGTCCTGCAAGCTTCTGAGTAAAATTGAATCTGTGGGAACTGGTAGCATTCCATACGTCACTTATTCAAAGTTATTTATTAATTAGTTTTATTACTTCCTTTCTGTAGAATTCATGTTCTCCAGCATAATATTTTCTAACGTACTTTCTATCGTAGAAGTCAGTTCTCCTTTCAGACATGTAGAAATAAATGACTCCAAAGAAGTCAGTAGAATTTCACCTTTACTGAACGATAAGTTCAAAATCAGGCCTTGTAAACCTGTAGGTTCTCTTGTATACTGGTGAATGATTTTTCTGTTTCCAGGTCTCCCAAGCTACCCTCTGCTTTCAAGGAAAGTGGTATTTGTATAGATACACGTCCACGCTTACACAAATTCCATTCAGCAAATCTGTATGTCTTCTCCTTATCTCCCACATTGGTACTCTCACGCTAGGGAGAGGCCTTCAGGCTGCCTGCTGGTGCTGATCATTTTTGTTACAATTATTTAATGTATAAAATAAATCTTACATTAATTTTGAATAAAAGGCAGCTGATAAATATGCCAGCTTCAACAGTTTCACCCAACTGTTGGCATCGTAGCGTCAGCCTTCTTGTGCACTCTTCCTTTCATTCACTATTTCTGACATCCCTATTTTCACATTATCTGTATAACTGAGTCCTTCCTAGCTGACATTACAGCAATTAAAGAGAGACCTTTTGTTTTTAAGGAGATTATTTAAATAAAGTGAAAAATATTTTAAAAGAGTAAAGTAGATAGTATTTCTTCAACTATGAAAAAAGTCATGGCATTCTGGAAGCACTGTGGGTTATTGTCTTTTTCTGCTAACTGTTATGAAACATGGAGTCTTTAACATCTAGAAATTTCTGTGATCATCACGACTCACATCTGAGCTTTGGTTTGCATGCTTGTTTTATTCAGTGACTTCTTCGTGGTTAATATTCTAATAACGTACTGACTGCCAGAGATTGCACAGGGGTAACGTATCTTGATTTGAGGAAATGACCGTGCAGAAAAAAGTGATCGAGATAAAAACATATCCTTCTGTTACTTCAACTAAAAAAAGAAATCCTTTGCTTGTGTATTTTAAAGTAAAACCATCAACACATGAATGTAGTGGTTCCAGTTACAAATGGGATTTTGGATTTGTTGCCATCTCCCTTGAAAAACATCTTTATAATAATTCATTCATTTTAGTTAGCGTTTTTAAAGAGCATTTCAAGACTGGAAGAATTACTGATGTACTTGAGAGAAGCCTAGCACAGCATGTCAGATCTAAGGAACTGTTGCTGAAATATTTCAGGGCTGTCATTTCTTGGGGTACGTCCTTACAGCTAACATTCACTTTAGATTAGGGATTTAGAAGAAATTTGAAAATAATTTCATAAAACCCCCCGCATATTTAACTCTCTAAAAAAAAAAAAAAAAGCCAAATCAAAGTCTGAATTCTCTGTTTCTCTGTTGCTTAGTTTGTGTTTGTTTTCACAGGTCAAAGTCCTGCCGTCCAGTGTCATCACATTCAAATCCGGCAGTGACCTGTAAGTGTCTCACCTCTGAATTTTCTATTGCAATAGAACAGCTGCGTGAAAACTGTTGTGATCAATTCACGAATACGGAAAATGTGTCTCTCATTGAACTATCATTAGGCATTACATTCTGGGGTACAGTTTGTCTTGTTAAGTGCATGTAGTTTCATCACGTATACTTATAGTATAATACATTTACATTTTTAAATACCAGCTCATGATAATCTCATTCATTGCGTTTTAAATACAAGACTCACAGCTTATCAAATCTACTTTTGTTTCTAAAGCTACACTTACTTTTAACCTAGTTCTTTACCTGGTTAAATCAGAACAGAAAGTTATCAAAGGAAAATATTACATTTGCTCTTTGATTAACAATTACCAAGCACTACATGTTCAGAATAAAAAATGGGTAGCATTTTATTTTATGAGTCCACTAACTAATAGTGAATTAGAATAAAACTCCTGTGGGAACGTATTTGACATTCACATGAATAACAGATGAGTTCATTATGATCCCCTGCTTATAAAAAGAATGGCAAATGAATTCATAATTATTAAGCATTTAAAAATAACACATTCCCCCAAAAGATACAATTCCGCATTAAATACTCGGCTGTGGTTCAGCTGCAGGGCTTTGAAGAACCTGAAATGAAATGGTAGCACAGCACAGAGCTGAAACTGAATGGCAGACTGATGATTTGGTCATTTGCCACATTCTTTAACTGCTTGGTAGCCAAAGTAATGAAGATTCATATTCTAGTTAATGCATTTGAATTAATTCTGAAATTTTTAGATTAATCTTGCTTCCAAAGCAGAGAATAGAGATGAGATATATGGCGCATGAAAGGATTATGCTGGATATATGTATAAAGAGGAGGATTACAGCACATATGGCTGCTGACATGTACTTATGCTATAAGTGCCTGTGGGCATCTCATTTGAAAGATATATTAGAGTTGGATTTTGTTGGGCTTTTTTGTTGATGGTAGACGGTGTTATATATGACATTCAGGACAGTTATTTTGCCAGAAGTGACATTGTCAAATACTTGCCAAGCTGTCACATTAGCATACGGCTCGCAGCCTGGCAGGAGAGAGCTCTGCCATGAATCATAACCTCTGCCCTGTGGTGACACTGGGAGCACAAGGGTCCCAAAGGTTGCCTTGCCTGCCAGACAGAGAAGGAAGTAAGAGAAGCCAAGAACAAAGTTCAGAGAAAACACAGATGACTTGCAGAGGAGAAGAGGGATAAGGAAAATCCTGTTCTTTGAGCTACCTGCACTGAGGACATAAGCAAAAAAGGGATCAGAAGTAGATCAAATTAAGATCGTTCTAAGTGCTGTCAGCACCTAAAGAGAAGCAGAACTCTTCTCTCTCCAAATCTTCCCTGTGATCTTGATAGCTGGTATGGAGTGAAGGAGATTGGGATTTTCTGTGTGAGTTCTGACCCCATGAATAGCCCTCCTTGGTTATCCAAGGAATAAAGAAATGATGTGACTTCTGTATTCCTCTTCCCAGTGTAGAGGTAAGGAGATGTGTGAAAGACCTTGTGTGTGTATAAAGTAACTCTCTAAAACAAGTTCCCAAGTTTTCCCAAGTTCCCTTCTTCGTAGCAGCAGCCCAGGCTCTAGTACAGCAATGTTGTCATCAACTGTGTTACCAGGAGAAAAAGCAGCCATGTCAAATGTGGCTGTATTTGTGTTCCACACAGAGGTCTGAAGCTGCAGTCCATCATGGGGTGGACTCCATGACCGACCTTGGCTGCGTGCTTGAGAAAAAGAGCTGCAAAACCAAACAAGGCAGCGTAAGGAGGAAGTGGAGAGGGAACGTTCTCAGGATTGTGGAGGGTGAGGGCCACACTGTAATTCCATAACATAATACTATACTTTTCCTGTTCTACTTATAAAGTTGTCCCAACTAGGGAAAAGAAAATATCAGAAAAGCCGTTTGTGCTATACAAAGTTAGTGGAATTATTTGAGAAACGGTTAAATGAAGATAAAATTATTTCTTTCTGCTTTGGATCAAGAATCACCAGATAAGCTTTAGAAGTTGCATAGCTGCCAATGGAAGAATATGATTTTTACACTGCTTTTTGTTTTAAAAGTCTGTTGGCGCTGTCTGATTTAACTTCTGACTTGGGTAGAGTTTGGACGTGTGTCCGGACAGCTAGGGCTGAGCTGATGCTTCAGCAGGAGGTAAAAAATACTCAAACCTAAATCCTTTAGATAAAAACTAATTGTGTATCAGGGAAGCAAAGAATGTGGTTTGCTTACAGTTATTGCCCTAATGCAGAGTTTCAATCCTTACGGGCCTCACAAGGACAATGCAGGAAATCTGTTCTATATGCGATGTATGAAGTGAGAGATATGAACCTTTGTATTAATGCATTAGCAGATTCCAAGGCCAAGGAGATAACAATAGCCCTTCCTGCTGAGTATCCTACATCTTTTTTCCCCCCAAATGATAAATTCAAAGTTTGGAGGTTTGTTTGTTGGTTTTTGTTTTGTTTTGTTTTTTCCTTTCCCAAAGCTGATACATTATGAGTGCATTTCTTATGAAACTTGTAAAGTTTCTATTTTAAAACATTTGATATCTGTTGGAAAGATAGCTACTTGTTTATACAGCATTTAATATTACAAAAGGTAGTTACTTGTTTATACAACATTTAATATTACAATAGATTTATGACTGTCGATATTGGAGGTAATCGTTATTATAAACGAGTGCAGAAGAGAAATGCTCATCACTGAGCGTTCAGCTCTCCAGCTGCTGACAGTGGAAAATATACGTACTTTTTATTTATGAAAATCTGATGGCATTGCCTCATTCTAACCACTTAGAAGTTAGGGCATCAAAAGACAGTCTGCTTTAAAAAATGTGTAAGTCACTAAAGTCAATGTCACATCATCTCTCGTCGTCAATGTCCCAACCATATGCTCCCTCAGCAAGGCCACTGCTGGTCATCATCCAACTTCAGCGTGCAAAAAAAATTATCATGAGAAACATTATCAGGTAGTTTTCAGTTCATTACCAACATACTAGATTGCAAGTAAGTTATTCCGATGTTTGCTCATAACTGGCTAGGTAGAACAGGGTGACCTGTTGCATCACCCATTTGTGGAAAAAGGGAATCGACTCCCCAAAGCTTGTAGGAAAGCTGTAAGTTATTTTTGACAGGCAACTGTGGTCACTAAGACTCCTGTTGGAAAATCAGAAAAGGAAAAGTGGTAGAAAGGAATTAATACTTGGAATGGATGAGTCCTGAGTACGAGAATCAGAGGAGCAGCTGTCTCTGAGAAGGAAGGGCAAAATTCGTCCAAGATTTACTTATCTTTTAAAGGAAACAAGTACAGTTGTGAGGAGATTTGAATAATTTCTATCAGGATTAAAGCCTTGGCTTTAGAATGTGCTTACAGTAAGACAAGTCTCAAGCTGGATCACCTCAATTTGTGATATGTTGTCTTGCAGCAGATAGCAAAACATGTTTGCTCTAAATCTTATGAAACAATAATTATAGTAAGTAAAGGCAATTGGCAGTGATTGAAATCCTAATAATACACTGCATTTCAAACATTTATTTAAAGTGACCTCAGCCTGTTATTTTACTGCTAGAGAACAAACCTCTCTCAAATTGCATTTCTCTACCACTGAAATGCTCCAATAGGATGCACTACACAAATTAAGGCTAATTGCTAATAATTTATTCACCAGAAGGTTTGCTATTATCAGCTTTGTTTATGTAAAATGGAGATGAAAAAATAGTTCTCCTCCTTGCAAACTGCCGTGCAAATTTCATCTGCTTTTATTAGATGCCATAATCTCATAGGAATGATATGAGATTCGTCTCGTAACAGGAATAAAGATAAACAAATATAATACAGGACTCAACAAAACTTTTGGATTTTAGCTGGCAGAACACTGTTTATATGTGTAAATCTGTAATATATGTTAGTTATAATTGTTCTCTTCTACTTCCAAGTAGTGTTGCCATAAAAATTCATGCAAAGAAAGGAATAAAGCTTGTGAGTGTAGTATGCATATACCACTTATTTAGTAGAAAACCTGTACAGGCTATTTTTCTTTTTACTTTTTAAAAAATGTTTGCATTACCCCATCTTATGTCCCAATGCATTTTGCAGCTGTGATTCAGAACGTCAAGAGCTCAGAGGCCGGTTCATTAGGAAAACATATATATCCACTGCATCTCTGTACTTGAGGTTCATTAGGAAAACACATATATCCACTGCATCTCTATACTTGTATTAAATAGTGTAAAATCGCGTCTTAGTTCTGGTGATGGTGTGCTGGCTGAAATTTCAAAGGGTTTAAGTATGTGAGTTGCACTAAGCACTATTCTTTCAGCTACTATTTTGATAATTTTTATGTGATAACTACTGATAATCTATCTATTATTGATAATGATTCTAAAAATTATATGATTCTATTATTATCTTTTTCTTTGTAACAGATCTCACTGATTCTCAGTTGTATTTGTCTGAAAGGATGAGGAGATCTGTTACAACAGGTGGTATTTTTACTTAGAAAATTTAAGAGAAGAAAGAAGATTAAAAGCTCCTCATCATAAAGTTCAAGCTACCTGATGGTCTCTGGATGTAATTCCTTGCTTTCCCAGAGTGTTGTCCCTTCTCAGTTCTGGGGAACTCACATGATGATACTCATGGCCAACAGACAAGAAGAGGGTTAGTTCCTGACCCTCTGTAATTTAGGAACTAGATTCACTAGACGATGAAAATTCTGCTATATACATCGTTACTTTTAGTAACATACAATTGCACTTAAATTTCGTATTTATGAGCTTGCACATCACAGCTTGTTCACCAGTGGTACAGAAAACGTAGTTTTATGTTAGTTTACAATGAATTTGCTCTTGCTTGCAAGCACTGGCAATGTGGTGCAATGTTTGTGTTCTGAACACAGAAAGATAATTTTAAAATCCAAGTAATGTATTTATTTTAGTTGGCTGCTTGGAAACATTTGCTCCATTTTTTTAAAAGTAGCAGCTTTTTACTGATTTTCCTTCTCTACCCATGAAAATGAAATGCAGAGTTTTAATGTTTTAGATCATGTTCTTTCAGGCAACCACATACATGCTACATGTTAAACCCTCAGTAATTGCACTGCGTTTTTTCAAAGAAAAATGTCTTGAGGAAAGAGCCATTTCTCTTCCAAAGGTGGTTTCACAGTTGCTGGGGTTGGGTTTTGTTTTCCTGTTGTTATTCTGCGGACATAATTGGGCACGGTTTTATCCAGGGGTTTTTGAAATCGATGGAAAGGTCGTGGGCTTTGGATTGAGGTCTCGGGGTAGGAGAATATATTCCTTCCTGTGTCAGAGCCAGCCCAAAAAAAGGAGGGAGAAAGAGCCCAGGTGTTCATGGTTCAACTCCCCTGCTCTCAGCACAAATTAGAGATGTTCACCGGCATGAACATCTTCATGTGAGTGAAGAACAGAGCATGGAATTCTGCCATATCCATCCCATTTTTCCATCATCATTATGCTGGGACAAGTGTGGAGTGGTAGGTCAGGAGCCCAACCCGCCAGTGAGCTCCCTCTGGCAATCTACAAGCGGAGTCTGGCTTGTACTGCCCAAGCCATGTCAGCTGGGCAGATGTGGTGCCTCCCTGAGCAGAGCCAGCTCTTGGGTGGTTGGCCTTGGTGGTGGAAACCCTTCCTTGGAGAGAACTGTGTGAGGGGCTGCAGAAGGGCAGAGCTCCGCCTGCTGTTAAGTTTCCTTCCTTTCCAAACACTGTCAGAATCTGGTACAAAGCGGTGCTGCGTGTCTGCGCCTCTGCAGACCTTGCTGCATAACTTCTAGTTGACTGGAGAGATAAAAATAATCCCTGACATAAATCAACTTCATTCTGCCTCAGGGCATAATTTAAATACCTTCTCCTGGGTGTTCTTCCCTCTTTTATAAAAGCAGCAAGTTCACTTTCGAGCCTTCACACTCTAATTCTAGAAAATGCCTAATGAGGGGCTGTGCCCCGGTGAGGGTAGAGCTGCCGCCACGTAAGGGTGTGAGCAGCAGCAGCAGCTGGGGACACGGGAAGGTGTTTTAGAAACCCTTTTGAATACTTCATTTTCCAGGGTTGTAGGGCCAAAAGTGTTGCTTGACTTTATGAATAGAGCTGGGCAGAAATTCTGAATGATTTTCAGATTCCTAGGATAAGAGAGGTTTGAAAAGACTGGGGCTATTTTTGAGATTAGATTGAACTCCACTAGTTCATTAGAACTAGATTAGATTGAACTTCATTAGTTCATTAGAACTAGATTAGATTGAACTTCATTAGTTTCAAGCTAAATAATAGGAAAAATATGAAAGCATTTTCTCAGCTTTCAAAGGAAATATTTTAACATACTTAGAATGAAATTTTAGGATCCATTTATGAAATCTTCTCAAGTCACTGTCCTAATAATTTTCAGGTGACTTATGAAAAGACATTTGCTTACACCTCCGTTGGCATGTAAGGATAATAGTTCCTCCGTTGTGCTGTACCAGTGTTAGACTTCAAGCCTTGCTGCGTACTCTGCCTGTGCTGTCCTCGTGTTCTTTGGGACAAAAATGTGGTGTGTAAGGATTTGTGATTTCAGCAGGATACACTGGAAAAGAAGGATCTAAATTGTGGGATACCTACTTAATGTCTCCTGAGCTCTGTATATGCTGAGTAAAAGAGACCTTGTCACTCACAGATCTTTCCCTTACACTTTGTGTTCCTATTCTCTGTCATGTTCCTTGTTCTCTTTTCAGCCACCAGTTCATTTCAAATAAATAGGACATTTAAAATTTTCGTGTAAAGTTACAGAGCAGGAGATGAGAACTCCTGGTGCCCAGTCAGGCTCTCTCTTGTTCTCAGGCTGATCTGAGAACTCAAAAGGCGAACTCTTCAGGTCTGAGGTTCTTCTCCCATTACTTGTATTGACCCTGTGTGGCTGATTTCAGAAGGTGTTTTGCTCAGTCATCATTGTCACTACAACACTGTGGACCTTTGGAAGCTCAGAAAGCTTGATAGAGTTTCCAGGAAAGGCTTAGCAGAGCTTTCCTGAGGGAGGTAAAGTAGATCATGAAATCAAGCGCTACAATCTCCATTCACAACACCACTTGAGCAACTTTGTGTGTAGGATTCCCGCCTCCCATACAGTAGTTGTTTGGGTGTTGTTCTTCTATTTATCTTTGTGATGTATTTTAAAGAAAAGTTAATAGGCTGGTCTAGTACCTAAAGTCTTCAGCAAGAGAGTGACACTTTGGGCAGTGCAGAACTGTTACTAAGAGCCAGCCTCTGGAAATGAACCAGCTAATAAATGTTTGCAATCTGAAGAAACAAAAATGAGCAAAAAGAGAGAGGAAGGGAGCGCTGTCAGCAGGGTTTTACAGATGGAGAAGGGGCCAAGCATTGATTCAGTCAAGTATGGAGGCAGAACTCGATTTTTAGCATTTCCAAATGTGTACATTTCAACATATTCTGTTTGATACTGGCAATGCTTTATGCCTACGCATTTCTAATTTTAACTGTTCTGATTTATTTTTTTTTTTACTATCAAAGAGGGACTGTTACAGTTTCGCTCCAAATTGATTTCTTAAATACAGCAGAGCATCTCCCCTCTGAGCACAACAGCAGTTTGTCAGTTTTTGCATAGGTATGTGGGGCTTTTTTTCCCCAAATTTCACTGCAGCTGTTCAACTGCACACATCCAGCAGAGAGAGAAGCAGGCAGGGGCAGATTTACATGCATTGACTGGATGTGCTGACTTTTCAATACAAAATAACAGGGTTATTTTGTCTTAGCCTGGAAGGGATATTTCATTGACATTGAACTGAAAACACAGGCACAATGTAACGGATCTTAAAATTGGCTGGGCTGTTTGTGGATGCCTGTGTTGCTCAGTTTTCATATGAAACTCCCTGTGCCCTGCCTAAGCAGGTTAATGGGGTGAGGCCTTTTCTCAGCAGTATAAGCTTTAGGACAAGCTCTAGAAGTCAAGCAGATAATCAGAGAAATGGTACATTCAGGCTGCTTGCCTTTGCCCAGCACGATGGTGGTAGTTGGAATTCAAGGATACAGAGAAAGAAGAGGTTTGGTCCTCACGTATGCCTTGACACACTCTAGTGGCAGAAGCCTGCAGTGCCACTGAGGCAATGGAACCTCTTTCTTACAGTGAATTAAAATTTAGGCGACCATTATTGAAAGTAACCGGGCAGTTCAGAAATTACTGTTCAAGTCCTGTGCTTTTATAACACTTGCACTTCTTTTTGTGTTTAATGTATAAACTACTGACTCAGGGATTTCACTTGTTAACAGTTGTAGAGGGTTTTGAGCAGCACACCCTGACCTGATTGAGTCATCGACTTATGGCCACAGTATTTTTGCAATCTATGAAAGCTGATAGGCAGCACCATCCACAAGTCCTAGGCACTTAGCCTTTGATGGTAACAGATGCAGATCTTGAGCAACCTCATCTTATACCCAACTGTCTTGAAATAGTAAATCAATAACCACATCAAAAAAAGTATTTATAGCTAAACTCTAAACCCAGTGGTTTTGCTTATCGAACTAATCATAAATGATTCACCGTTCTATCTTCTGAACAGACATAATGGACCACTTGGCTGCCTCAGTTCTCTCTTCATTTTCCTTTCATAGAGCTACTCTGTGGCAAAATCTCTCCGACAAGACAGGAAAGAATCTAAATACATGCTTTATCATCACAGTAGTTATAAAGATAGCCCAACCTATGGTGAAGCGTCTTCTCTAGGACCAGGAACTTTCTGCTGCAATGCTTCTGGTTTGGCTCTGGACTACTACAGATGCTCAGCCTCACTGCTGTTACGGTTTGGGTTGCACTAGGGTGGAGTGGTTTTGCGTGTTACGGCAACTTGCACACTAACATGACTAAAGTATTTTGCGTAGCACAACTCCAGATTTCCCTTCCTCAGGAAATGTTTCTGTTTTGAAACTCTCGTTTGGTTGCATCATAATGAAAACAAAAGCCCCATTTCCTGCAAAACAGAAAAAGTAGAAACATTTCATTCCAATTTAACGTTTGAATTTATTATTGCTGCTTACAGGACCCAAGCAGATTACGTGTATCTAAGGCTCTGCCTGGTCCTTCTTCCTCATTATTCTCTATTTCAGGGACTCCCCCTATTCTTTCCTCAGCTTAACATGACCGCAGGTTTCCTCTGCAGTAAACCTGTCTAGTAGTCAGGATCATGATGGGGGGGCTCTGTGTACCAAAAGTGCCTTTTATCTTTCATTCTCCTTTTGCTAAGGATTTGTACCTTTTTCTACCTGACAATCAGAGCCATTGCCATGAAATTCTATGTTACACTTGATTTTCCTCAGCTGTCAAGCAACTTTTGAGTCTTTCTTTCAGGTTATCTCAGTATAAAAGAGTCATGGAGGTATTTTGGACTAGCTCTTGCTGCTCTGCCTCTTGATGCTTTTAAATTTTTCTCTTTTTTTTAAGAACTTTTCTCTTTATATGGGTAAATTACTCCAATGTCAGTGAATCTGAATGCCGATACCCACATGAAAATATAACTTTTCCCCAACTCCCTCAAGGTGCTTGCTTTGGATTTAAGAGTGAGTAGTTTTTATGCTGGTACAACTCGATCCTAAATATTGGAAAGATGCTGGCCAAAAATTAGAAGTGGGGTGAACAAGTAAATGTCTCATTGAAGTCAGTGGGAATGCTGCCAGTTTACACTGGGAATGAATTAGACCTTGGGTTTTGTTATCCTCGGTTGAACTCTTGTCCTAAAATAGCATTGTCAGACTAGATATATCATAAATTTGTAGTTATGTCATAATAATTATGTCATTATTAGTGATTAGATCAGCTTTAGAGTTTTTTTCCCTTGTGCTCTTGCCAAGTTCCATGAGGACACGAGCTGTGAGTTAGATTGGAGCTCTGAATTCTTTTCTTCTGTGGACAAGGTACTTCCAATACCAGGCGTCTGTTACACATTCATAGATATCTACAGGCAGCCCTATTTGGGTAAGACATTATTTTTCTCACTATTCTGTAGCGATATAATTAGAAATTTGTGGGCATTTACCATTTTCTGGGAGTTGTGCTGTCTGGAGATCTGCACTCCTGGTTAGCATAGCTGAGAGGGCCAGACTTTGGGCGACCACTCACTGCTCAGTTAAGGCAACACCGTTCAAAGTGTGTCTCATGTATCCCAGGATTATAAACATTCCTTTATGTTACTGTCTGTTCATTTTTGATCCAGTCTCTAATCCAAGCAAAGAGGAAATCAAGTCATAAGAAATAATAAGAAAATGATGGATGAGTGGGCACCCAAGAATACCATCTTGAAAGGTTCAATCGCCTGTATCTCGTGAGGCAGCAGTTGTTAGCCCACAAACCGCAGCATGGACATTATCTCCTGACATTCAGCAATGCAATCATCAGGGTTAAACTATTCAACTTTTGATAATTCATGTGCTTGCTTTGTCCATCTTTGCATTTTAAACTAATGTCAGATGACTCTATAATTTATTTTTGCATCTATTTAAGGCTCCCGTTATAAAGAAATGAACATTTGAATATTGCACGTCAGTGTCTTGAAAGTCCCCTTGGGCTTCCTTGGCGGGAGAGGGTCTTTCTTTCTTAAAGACAGAAAGTGTCAGACTTGGAGCAGAGAAGTTATGATCTAGAGAAAGTTAGAAAATTTGAATAGTTTCAGTGGACAACAGGAAAAAAATCAGCTAAGCATCAAGCTAACTCGATTGCCTTTGGGCAAGTCATCTCGGCTGCGCTGAGGATTTATGTTCTCTGGTGTAGCCAAATGAACACGACTGTCTTGCACTCGGAGCCAGTTTGGATTCCAAAATAATGCGGCTCTTTTCACTGTCAGTTTAATAATGGGGATTGGTTGACAGATTCTTCTGTCTGGTATTCCCAGACCATACTTTGCCCTGCAGATTTTATTAACCATGTTATCTGTTACCGCTTCGCATGGTGAGAAATTAAACTTCCTTCTTTCCTTCCTTTCCCCCAGACAGTGAAGAGCTTTTTACAAACATCACCAAATAGAGATATTTTGGGCTGTGTGATTTTAAGTTTGGTTATGTGGCTATGGTTCCATTCTTTTACTTTAAGGTCCTAATCCTAGGAGGCTTAATTTGGAAGTTTTAAATAATTCTTCCTTCCGTGTAAACAGTTTGGTTACCTTCATGAAAAAAAGGCAAGTTTATGTTAAAATTCAAGAAATATATTATAAAAGTGCGGAGGGATTATAAAGGAAGCCGGTGTGTTGCAGTTTTAATATTCTGTGAAGTGTCTCATTCATTTGCCCCATGACTCTGTAAAGTCACTAGATAGACAAATGCATTATGCAGATGGAGAACTGGAGACAGAGGTTATGCGATGCCCAAGGCCATTCAGTGAGTCAAAGCTGAGCCAGGGTGAAGTTCCCGTTTTAGTGTGCCTATTAATAACACTAGCACAGACAAACTACGTGAAAGAACTAAATCTGGGGGCTGTGTGATGTCAGCATGCTCTGCACAAGGATGAAATATCATTTGTTTCCATCTAACTCAAAAATGGTGCAATTATTAGACATAAATATGACCAGATCAATGTGAATAGTGGTAATAATTTCTTTCCTCTTTCCCAGCTGAGGCTTTTTGGTTTTCCTTTGCAAACAGAAAAACGTTTTGTTTCATCCCTTTTATACCTTCAGATTTTGAGGACTGACAGCTGAGTAGTGTCTGGCATCAAGAAGGACATAGTCACAATGTAAATGCTTTAAGGATAAACCTGAGACACTATTAATGACAGCCAAATTCTACTTGCATTTGGTATCCGTGTTAAAAGTAGCATTTACATTTAGTAGACCACTGCTGCAGTGATATATTATTTTATTTGAGTTTGTGTACTTTATCCAGCTTTAGATAAAGTTAGTGATTTAGTTGCTAACAGGACGTGGCAGATGAAATGATACTGCATAGTGAGGAGAAGTCGGAGTTTGGATCTGGTGTATGTCATCAGTATCTGTCAGTGACTCGCCTTAGTGACTTGGGCTTGGACTTTTAAGATTGAATATCATTTTTAGATACCTTTGCTAATGGTTCTACTTTTTATGATTGCTGGCCTGATCATCATATATAGTAAAACCAAAGTTAATAAAGAATCAGCAAGATTAGAGAAATATCCACTAGAGCTGACTAAAGAGAAGTTGAGAGATTGATAGGGAAGGCCAAGGAAGTATTGCAGTGGTGCTTAACTGGAGCTGATGTCTAGAAAGCCAAAAGAAGGGATTACATCTGTCTGTCTTGCAGACTACAAAGCATTATCACTGAAATTCATGAAGTGTTAATGACAATGGTTTGTTTTCCTAGCTAGTTTTAAGGAAAATTATGAAGTGATTCAACTAAATGAGTCTTTGTATAGGTAAAATTTTGCTTGCCTGTTTCAACAATTTCACTTATTTTTTTTCAACAAATTAGATGTCTTAAATGCCAGAAATCTAGTCCTTTCATCCGATTGATTTATTTCTTTTCAGTGCAGTTATGGTAAAATTATCCAGTGTCTGCAGTTGAACTGTTTCTTGTAGCCGCTGTTTTATGTAGCATCTGACATGTCATCTTTAAATTGATCTCTTTCATAGATTGTCCTCCCTCTTGCTGCTGGGAGAGCTCACTGCCTTACAATCTCAAGAAAATTTAAATACTTAAATATTATGGAATTTGCAGTGACTGATTCCAGTTTGAGGGCTGGAATTTTAGTCATAAATTTTGCAAGAATATCTTTCAAAAGTTAATTTGTAAAGAAGAGCCATCCATTTCTAAAGGTTAACTGCCACAGAAATGCTGATTTCCGCTGAAGGCTACTTAGAGCCTTCCCTTTATTGATACTGCAGCCTGTGGAAAGACCTCTGAAGTATACACATCAAACATACTGTTATCTAGATGGCAGTTGTAGAATCTATACAGAAACTGAGTTACGATACTCTGACATGTGTTTGACGAAAATTTTAGTCTTGGTGCTTGAGGTCTGTTGCTTCAATGTCAGACAGACAAATCAGTCCAGATCCGTGCTGTACTTTCTGTCTGTCACCCTTGTGACACTCCATTTCATTTGCTTTTGGGAAAAAAGGAAGTAAGGGTCTCATGTTCTCACTCTTCCCCTCCCTCCACACTGAGGTCTGCCTGTTGGACCACCAGGTCAACTTGGGTTTTGAGGAAAAGAGGAAAAATCTTAACAGGAGAATAACTTTTTGGTACTTGTTCACACTTCACTATACCCTCCTCTGTGCAAGCCGTGTAACAGATTTCCTAGATTCTTCAGAATATCAACAAGAACCAAGTTTGCTCCATTCATTCTTCTCTAACTCAAAGTGAGAGTTTCATTTGTGTGTCTTAGAGGCTGATGTTATAGCACTGATGTTACCTTACTCTTTGTACAGAGATACAAGTGATGGCAAAAGGAGCAATATCTGCTAAAATAAATTATAGCACCTATCCATTGTTTCATGCATTACATCCAGGAACTGATTCTTATCTCACGGATATTAACATGTACAGCAGCGACCTCGAAACAGCCCTGGGGCGATTATAGTGTTGCAGCTACCTGCAAAAACATACATTGCTTTTGGTAATTGATTATGCACCATCTTAATAAAGATAGTTATAATTCTTGCTCCCATCTCACCGCTTGAGTATATTCCCCTAATTCTAGTTGCTATGCTTGATTTATATCTGTTTGTTCTTGGTCCAACATTGTCATAACATCTTAAATAATTAATTTCCCTGATGATATCTTCACCAACAGCACTCAGATTCCTGGCTCACTGTTATTATGATGCATACTGATCTTCCTGTACCGTGAGTGACAAGAGCTATATAATACTCCAAATAGGCACTCACCCGTACTTAAAGGATGCCACCAGTGCTTATGCTGTCTCTAGTGGCTTTATCTTGAGTGGCACACTGTAAAATGGATTTGTCTTCTTCTCAGCTGTATGACATTGGGAAGTGTTGGGCAGAAGCAGATGCACTTTGCCTGTCTACCTGTCTCTTCCCACACTCCTCCCAGGATGTCCTGTTACATCTCCATTCCTGTGTCACTCCCACCCTGCTCTCCAGGCCGTGTAGCCCCTCTCTCATCCTTCCCAGGTAGCCTTCCCTGCCTCCCTGTGCTTCTCTAGCTGTTAGCAGAAGCTGAGGTGGAGGTGAGAACCAGAAGTAGGCCTACTGCTGCTTTGGGATGATGTGGGAAGAAGCAAAGGTGGGAAGATCCGAGAGAAAACGGGCTGCAGAGCATATTCATGCTTCTGCTGCCACCTGGGAGAAGGCTGGGGACTGCTGGTGCTGCCAGGGGACAGCAGCCACAGAGAAGACAAAGCTGAGCTGGCTTCTGCACCCTCACACACAAGTCTACAGCTTGCCACTCTGGGCTGCTCCCTTGTTTGCTTGTTCCTGCCTCCAATGAGCCTTGCATTTCTACTACATTTCCTCTCATTTCTGTTGCTCTCTGATATTCCTCCCCTAAACTGGTGCTGTCTCCCAACCTATCACCAGCAACATTTGTCAGTTTTTTGTTGCAGAGCCCTGCTCTGTGAGACTATTAAAATTCAGACCTAGTCCTTGAAGAATTCTTGCAACTATTCACTTTTTGTTCATGATCCCTCTTTCAACCCAGACCCTCAACTGGATTTAATAGAGTTAGTCTGGTGCAAAGTGACAGCAAGGAAAAAAACCTGTTCCTTCCATTTTAATGAAGGACTCAGCCATCTGATCAGGTTGTTGCTGTAAGTTACTGCATCTCAATGGAGCCATTGAGACTATAGGCACTTTTAGTCTCTATTTACAGAGTAGTGCAGGACCAATTAAATGTTATTTTTTAATTGGATTTAAGTGAAAATTGAAAAGAGTAAACTTGTAAGAAAACAGTTGGGTGAAAAGAATGTAACTGGCCAATTACCATGACTGTGCTTATGCACAATAACTTATTTATTGTAACTTTAGTGTGTGTCTGAGGCTGTCATTAAAACTGGAGGGACCCACTTCTGCGATTGTTCAGTTGAAGGAATAGTTGTGGGTTTGACTCATGTTCTGGCTGTAGAACAAGTTCTACTGTAAGTCAGCGTGGGTTCCACTTTGCCATTGCCCTTACTGATAGCCATTAGCCCTTCGTATATATATATATACTTGTCTGTAGGCAAGGATCATTGAGTATGAGTTATGGAGTGCCTGGCATCATAGCTGCTGCTGAATTATAAATTAGTACATTTATAGAGTCAGTTAATCTTTAGTATCTTGTCTGGGGCTGATTTAATGTATATGCACCAAAAAAAAAGTGTATTAACGTAGCACGAGTGTGTCCTCAGTAGGGAATGTCTGGAGAGTTGCTAATCCCCATGGTCTGTATTCCTCCTCTAACAAAGATGGGATTCTAACTTCCAGAGAGCTCCTGTATGCAGCAGATTGCTTTAAAAATAAAATGTTAATATACCCTAGGAGGCATCTGCTTTTTCATTATTCGGATTACTTCCTTTCTGCACATATTGGGAAATAGCATGCATTGTCTTTCTCATATTAATTTTTACCGATGGCACAATTTAGTATCACATTTTAAAAAATGAGCCCAAACAAGCAGCACTTGAAAGCTTATCCATGCAGGTGTATCACTGTGTTGAGTTCTATCTCACTGAATTCCCAAAACATTCCATTTCGCACAGAGCTGTCCTGTTAGTGGAACTTCCTTCAATCAACTTCTGTTTGTGCTGAGAGTAACTTTTTTTTCTGTGAGAGAGAATTACAGGATCTGGATTTATATGCACGCCTTGTAACTTGTCTAATGACATGTCAGTTCTTCTGTTAACAGTA
This sequence comes from Eurystomus gularis, assembly GCA_013400335.1. Lineage (NCBI taxonomy): Eukaryota > Metazoa > Chordata > Aves > Coraciiformes > Coraciidae > Eurystomus > Eurystomus gularis. The sequence continues at coordinate 23,354 of VZZY01012012.1, read as the reverse complement.
AACAATCAAATGCTTTGCTGACTTCTAGCAAAACAGACCCAGCTATGCTAATTTCTTTCTTCCTGCAGTCTCTAGGCAATGTGTTGAGTCTCAAGACTTCCAGCAAGCTGAGTGCTAACATTTGGGATTGAGTATAAGACAGAAATAAGGACTAAAGGATTGATTCACATTTCTCATTAAGCTAATTTAGTATCCGTGACTTTAGTGAAACTGAGGCAGAGATTCAACAGTGAGGGGAGAGAACCAGGCTCAGTCTTATGTTCGGAAGCAACATAAACAGTGTCATAGAACTTGTCTCAAAATTGATGAGAAGCTTTCAGAAGCAAAAATACCACTGTCAGAGCCTGATCCTGAATCTGCTGACACCAGCTGAAGTTTTCACTTTTTGCTTCGAGTGCTCTGAGTTGTAAGTCATTATATCCTGCATGACTTTTTTTTTTTTTAACTACTTGTATATCAGCATCAGAACTTTTCCCATACTGAAAATGAAGCCTGAAAGACCACTCAGGTGCACATACAGCATTTCTCCTATCCCTCCCTTATAAACCGTCAATAAACATTTGCAAGCTAGAAAATGAACAAAAAAATTCTCCTGTATTGAAACGGGGAGAGGTGAACAAGTTCCTAAAATACTGTTTCAGAGCCTGTGCTAACTTTTGCTTCTGCTGCAGACCGTAATGTCTGAACATTTTGATAGGAAGTATGAGTGGGCTACAATTGTACAGTAAGCTCTTGTCTGTTGTGGCAGCAGACACAGGTAGGTTCTAATGGCTTATTCTATCTGAGGGCCTCTCTGCCTCCAGTGCAAAGTCAGGCTTTCTAAAGCCTCTCCTAATAGGACAACAAACACTGAGTTGCAGTCAAACATTTGGATGATGTACATTAAGCCCTCAGGGGAATTCTGTGTTTGCAACCATCATATTACTGAACATGAAAGGATAAATTCCAGTTTTTCTAAAAAGCCTGAAGTACGGGAAAGGACCGAAAGAATCTCTTTTCCAGTTTTTGTCACCAGAGATTCCCAGAATTTAGCCTGTACATTCATCAGCCATGAACTGTCTTCATCTCCCTGCGATAGTACAAGTAAAACATCCCTGAGGATGTTAAATTGTTTTTATAAGTATTTCAATAAGATCATATGTCTTATAAAACTGGAATCTCACCTGGAATCTGCAGAGCCAGCCTGGTGCATTTCCGTGAGCATAGATAAAAAGAGCTGCATGACAAAAGCTATTCATTTTTAGTACAGCTCGGTCTGCTGCATTGGTTTTATGCTTTAAATGTCTTTGTAGTGTTAGCGTACAGCTTAAAGGTACCACAGCAGAGCCGGTACACAAGACAAGGAAGCTATGTATATAACTGTAAATCAGCAGGAGCAGGTCTTTTTATAATGTTTCCATCTACCGTACATAAAACCATTCCCCGCTGTGAATAATTTGCTGAGCTAAAGAAGACAACTAACAATATACCTAAAATAGGGAAGATCAGGCAATAGAAATATCCACAGTTTCAAACAGGATTACAAATCACAGCTCTCCGAAAGATGCTAAAATGTAAGGAAAAAAACCCAAACCCCGACCCCTGGAACTGATCAAAATTAGTGTCAGTCATTGATTTCTAGAACACACAAAGAGACGGTGAGTATAAATGTGTTACTTACAAGTGCTGAGGATTTTAGGGAATGAAAATGGAGACCAGGAGCTGGAGACTGCCTGCCATGCCAGCAGTGTTGATTTGGAAGCGATGGACACAAATAAACGTTCAGCAAAGCTTAAAAAGCTGCAATGCAAGGCTAGCCAAAAGTGTCCATGTCCTTACCGTGCTGTGGCTGGCAGGCAATCCGTGTCTGGGAGCCTTCAGTCCCTCTAATCAGGCTCCGGGGATTTTGTTTGCAAGAGAGATTGTCCTTTAAGTGATCAGTGCAGGAAAACAGAGAAATAAAGAGAAATGAGCAAATTGTACAAGGCAAATAGCTGCAGGTCTTTAGCATGCTCCCTGCGTTTTCCTGAGCTGCATCTGCAGTAGAGAAAATATCCCAAAAATAGCTCAGCCTGCCAATGACTTGCTGAAACCTGAGAAAGAATTGCTGAATTTAAAGATCTGGGTTGCTGTGGGTGTATGATTAAAGTGAGAAATTGCTGGCAGGAAGAACCTAGGATGAAACCACATGCTTAAGGAGTAACTTGTGAGTTCACTGGTATCAGAACATGAGCTGACCTCTGATTTCCCCCTCCTCCACCCAATGCCAGTTAACCCTTGAGAGCTCAGCGTGGGCAAAAAGTTCTGCAATAGCAGATGGAAGGGGAAATATGACCAAGAAAAGTTCTTTCCAACTGTGATATCTGTGATGCAGTGACGATATTTTATTAGCAGTGCCCTGTTTCCTAAATTCCAAAGCAGTCAGGCAAGCCGATGTTTTGCAGAGGTCTTGGAAACTGCACAGTTCTAACTTCTGGAAAGCACGGTCTTGTGTAGGGTGTATGCTACACAAGCTGTTTGTGGTCCCACAGAGGGAAAGGCATTTCAGGTGATGTTTTCAGGAAGAAAGGAAGGATAACATAACATGTTTAGGAAATTTTCTGCAAATATCGACTTATGGACAAAATACCAAGGATTGGCAGAGTATTTGGCACAGCCTTGGAGGAGGCACTGGTATCTCAATACTGTGCTCAGAACAAACTGCAGTGGCTTAAGAACTGCTCCAGGTTGATCTGGTCTATAAGCGTCCCCTCTGGATTCCTCGTGCTTGCACAGATCACCAGAGCACAGCATACTTGAGCCCCAGTCCTCAGCTTGCTCCCTGGCATGTTTTAATGTTGCTTCCCTGATTTAGAAGAGAACAAGAAGCAGTTGGCACAAAGCTGGGTACATTGGCTTGACATCAGTTAAGTTTCCCAAGTCGTGCCAAAAGTAATCCTCAGTAACCTATTTAGGACAGTATTAAAGCTGCCACAGCGTGGACTGGGAGCTAGTCCCCAGTTTCTTTGTACTGACACTGAAAAGGGAAAAAGCTTCAGTAGTGTAACTGGGTTAGATTCAAGCCACATGGGACTGGATTATGAGAAGCTGCTGCTTTAGAAAGCAATTGTGCATCTGAGAGAAGACACACACTGAATATTGTCCATACTTCAGAATGCGCTTTCGTTTTAACGTCAGGTTTTTAAGATGTGCCAAACAATAATGGGAGAACGAAATATTGAATGTGCTTCAACCGCAGTGGTGTGCGATCCCTTCACCGTTCTGACAGGACTGTCCGCTTCACGCGACGGAGCTGTACTTCTTTAAGAGTGTCTGAGCATTTTATCTCGAAGGTGCTGTGTGTACATGAGCGTATTTAATACATACCAGTTGCTGTAGTTTCACACAGTGATGTTTTGTGAGGCTGAGGAGTTAAGCATTTGTCCTATGAAATTAAATAGGCATTTACAAGTTGCACACGTGCCTGGCTGTGGCCTTCCCTTGTGTAGGTTTGGAGAAAAGGGCCCGTTATCAGGTCTTTTGGTCTATCTGCGGGTCTAACTGTTCTGATCCTAACTGTTGTTCTTGGAGTTAGAAGAGTAGACAATCCCTGGAGTAGGCTGGTCATTTTATTTGTATTTATACCCCAGCAGGCACTTTCTGAAGTACTTCTGCTCACCGAAAGGAAATGTAGAATATTAGAAATTATAGCCTAAATAAATTATGACTCATGTTGCAGCATTCCCTCTCAGACGAAAAGCAGTAAGCACTTACACATATCTAGCATTGGTATATATGATCTCATAAATTCCGTGGTGAGCTCAAGAAGTCTGATTACTAATCTCCTAACAACTCCTAATGCAAACCTCTGTTCTTGTGTCTGAAGCAGCAAGTGATAATACAAAAGACTCCGTAGGCACCTTTTTTGTAAGTTAATAAAACCTAGAGGCAGTAATAATGACAGCTAGTGGGTAATTTATCATGTATGGCACACTGCTAGTGATATATCAGCAGAAGACTATCATTAGAGGCTAGCGTCTGTGTGTTAGCAGATGAACTATGTATTAAAAATTGAGGTTTTCTTTTTTCCCACAAATGAGGTCATTAATTCAAACACTCTTTTTGTCTCTCCTTGTGATGAAGAGGTTGCTAATGCAACACAATAGAGCAGTGCTTCATCTCGAACAATTGGAAACTTAGTATTCTGAACCATTCTCTCTTTGTTCCATTCTCTCTTTGTTGAATTTCATTAGTGCTGAGAGTCTAGATCATAAATTATATAGGTGAGATAACGCATATTTTTGTATTTTTTAACTTAAATATAACATAGGGCAAAAGTGAAAAGCAAAGAGCATGACAGAATTCGGAGCAGAGAACAGATGGGTGGTTTGGCACAGAAACAAAGACGTTTGCATACATACATTCATTGTTCTTATAGTGAAACACTAATGCTTATGGTGCCTATCAAATGGACGTATGGAGAAAGTGCATCTTCCACTAAGCATGGTGCTTTATGTCATGATACCTCTGAATTCTCTAACACACTCTTGAGAGCGAAATGTTTGAAAGCTCTCTTTTTTATTTTCTTCAATTCAGTCATTTTTTAATATCATATGACTTGTGTTTTGCCTGAGCACCCAGTGTAAGCTGCGTGCTGGCTTTCATCTTTGATTTCCCTGGGAAGAAGGGAGGAAGTACCCAAAACTCGTGCTGTCCCACCAGGGCTGACTTAGCTGTGAGCCTATTGAATAGTCTGGAGTGATCAATAAGTTGTCTGCTGTTGTCTGTAGGCACATCAGGATTGGGATTTCAGCATCCAGTTATGTTTGAGAGTCCTTGCCAGTAGGTGTTGGTTGATCTGGAGAAACAAAGTCCTGTTTCTACCTTCTACCAGAGTAGTGAGGCTGTAAGTGGGACCTCCGTTACAGGAACTTGAGCAAAATAAACTGGAAAATGCAGGTGAGCGTTTCACACACTTCAGTGTGGGGCAGGATGTCACCAATTGGTTTTCCTGTTAGACACTCTCTTGTTCAGGGAGTTCTTTGGGGGCGTGAGCTTCAAAATTATGTCTGGCACATGTAAATCACCGAAGTCGGAAAATTTCCAGTGGATTGACAGGTAATTATCTTTTTATGATGATGCTAGAGTTGGTATGAAATTGATATTTTGCATTATCCAAAACTGTGGCCATGATTTGAAGAAAAGGCCTCAAATGCCAGCCCTGGGAAGAGACAGAGCACAGTACCTTACCCTGCCGTGTGAAAACTTAAAGCATGAGCTCACCTGAAGTAACTTGGAGATAAAAAAAAGACCAAAACTCATATGAGCGCTTTCTGAAGTCAAAACAAACTAATCATGAAATTAATAGAATACCTGGGCTAATAGGTTGGATAAAATCCTTGCTTTAACAACATGAGGGAACATTGACCAAGTCTTGGTCCCATTGAAGCCATAGGAAAACTCCTTTTGATTCAGGGTGCTAGAGGAGGTCCTAATTAAAGCAGTAAACTTGGAGAAGACCTGCTGAAAGCATCTGTAATAGTCAAATAATTAATGGTCTTGAGAATTAAATAATATATTATGCTTTCAGGAACTGCTAGAAATGTAATGCTTAGCTCAGACACCTCTGTAGTACCCACAAAGGCAGCTATTGTCACTTCGTACCGTCAGAAATCGTAGTAGTTGTGCCAAATACATGTAGTTTCTAGAAATCCTTTGTTAAAGCAGCGAAGGTAGTGAGTAGAGCTTAACCATGAAGTATTGTTTGAGACAGTTATAGGCATAATCCCAATTCTTCGCTGACAAGGTGGATTGAACTGTCTAATACAGGATGTATTTCTTTTTCTTATGCAATAATGTGGAAAGTTGCGTGATAGGAACAAAGAAGCAAAATGAAGAAATCTTGAGATTTTATTTGCTGAAATTTTTAGTCTTTTTCCTAACTTACAGCTGGAAAAGATCAGTGTTCAGAACCATTCAATGGTTTTTACTGTGTTACCAGTAAATCACACCAAAATATTTTACAGGAATTTGACAGTGTGGGGTTAAACTGGATCTGTTGAGTCAAAACAATTCAGAGTTCCTTGGGGCATTTCAAAGATTTTCCCCATTTCATTTAAGGTATGAAATCAACCTTCTTCTGTGATGCCTTTCATGCAATGCATTCCTAGATGCTTTGTTTGCTATGAAGTGACAATTCCAACACGGCAGTTTGGAGAGTACCAATCTAAAAGCCTAAACATAGGTCCTGGATATTGGAATAATCCGTTGCTCAGTATTATAAGCGAAATAAACCACTGGTTGAAATGCCAGCGATTCTCCCCGTGTGCATTATTTTTCATATGGATGTTTTTTGATTTCTGTGTCCTCAAAAGCATCACTAGTGTCCCAGGGCATGTCTTAAGAGTAAGTGTCAGTGCCTGAAGACTGTAGCGCAACTGCCTTTCCCTGGTTTCAGTACAGTGATCCGGAGCAGCACTGCTTATCTAGGCACTGTGCAAAAATGGGCACAATATTTAGGTTTATGACAGGAACCTGAGAAGTAAAGCCCCTCCCTGTACCTGAGAACCGATTCACGCGAGCTTGCTACGATCTATTTCTCCCGTTCTAGCTGAGGCTAATCAGGCATAGACACTTGCTGTAATCCACCAGAAGCTCTTCACTCGTTTCTTCTCTTCTCTCTACTTTCTGCCTTTCTGCCCTGCTGCCTGGGAGTTCCTCCTGTGTGTTTAAAACCCACTTTTAATCCTTATCACCCTTGCCAAGTGCATTCTGCTTGTGGCTCATCTGACCCTACTCTATTTCGGCCCCATACTCTTACCCTGTATTTTGGTTTTCTTCTGTAGTTGGGAACCTGCTGTTGGGGTGGGCAAGTCTCACCCCGTACGACTACAGGAAAGGTGCCAGTATAATAGAAACTGTTGGTAAAATTTATTCTCTTCTCTACAGAGTGGTGACTGGAAGATTTTGTGAGATCCCTGTAAAGATTCTGTAACAAATCAGTGAAAAAGAAAATTAAAAAACCAAAACCAGAGGAAAGCCACCACGCTGCCCTCCCTCTAGGCACTGACTTTCTCATCAGTTGTCATTGCAAATTTCCACAACTGCTTTTGGCACCATTTCAAAAATTCTGACTCTGTGCTATGCTTTGTTTGATTAATGACTAGTTCCAGAGATTCTCTCTGGTGATCCTCACACGAGACATAAAGAATTATCAATTGCCTCAGCAGTGTCTGGGGCAGAGCATGTCAAGGATATAGTTTGCTTCCCTGAGTTTATAATGAAACGTCTTATTGTGTTCCTTGCCCTAAGGTACTAATTTGATACATTCTGCATCTGCTTGGCCCCAGCATTGCAGGTTTGCCTTAGCAAAGTGCGAGAATATAGTAAGAAATTGCTATTAACAGTCACTAAACCCACAATTATTCCCATGCTATGAAGCATTCAGTTTGGCCTAAATTTGTTCAGTTTTATATATGATTTTTTATATATGAAATTGTACAAACCAGAATACTCCAAATGACTCCATTACCATGGATACTAACGACCCATTACCAAAAGTTGTATTCTGAATGTTAGGGAAAACAGTGAGCAGAACGGTTCTGGTTCTGCTCCGTTGTACAGCTGTAAATCCAAATACTTCTTTCTGAACTTCCACATTTCAGATCTGTGTAGAAGTTAGGTTAGATAATTGGTACATCCCTTCTTGAGATGAGCTTCACAGTGACAAAAAGGAAAGGAATTTTCTCTCACCGTTGTGATCAGCCCAGTTTCTAAATACGTGGACTTCTGTGAAAAGAGCTCGGGCTTTATTGTTGGGACTTGATTTTACTCTGAAGTGGACAAAGGTTCCATTAAAAGTCAGCTGCAGCCTGAAGCCCATCGGTGCCATTCTGTCTGATACATTGACCGTGGGGAAAATCTGCTATTGCAGTGGCTGCATTGCCCTTCCCTTCCCTTCCCTTCCCTTCCCTTCCCTTCCCTTCCCT
>VZZY01012012.1:1183-15014 GCA_013400335.1 Eurystomus gularis | reverse complement strand
CCCTTCCCTTCCCTTTCTTCCCTTCCCTTCCCTTCCCATCCCATCATCATCTGTCTCCAGCACAGTGGTTCTGTTCTAAGGCGGCTTAGAGGTTCCTCTTCTTCAAACATACTGTTTATATCTCTGCTGCCTGCAGTCAGGCTGTCTAAATATCCTGGGAAAGTGTGCATAGCAAAAGAGGATCACAGTAGTCCTTTGAGGTAGGGAAGGGATTTTATAACAAAGAAGAAATGGAGCAGGGATGTTAAATGACTTGTCAAGAGCTGCACAGGAAGAATGTGTCAGGATCCAGCCTGGAGGCCAAGCATGTGCTTTATTTCAGTCTATATCTTATTTGTGGTACATTGTGAAACTGGAGAAATTTAGAAGTGTCTAAAACCAGTTTAAAAAAAACCCAAACACAGAGGAATAAAGAGGAATAAACTGCAGCATCACTAAGGGTTCACAGTATGTACCAGCATTCCAAAAATTCCCCTCACCTCAGAGACTTGTTGCTACCTTTTCTGACCCTCAGAGATCTTTGCTCTGCATCCCGTTTCTCCGTGGCAGTGGTATTTTAATCAGCTCATGGCGTTTTTCCTGTGAGCGAGGATGACAAGCTGCTTCTGTGGCTACATGTACTCTTCAAGTTTTGCATTTCTCAGTTTAGATAGTGCTGTCGATAGGACACATTGCGTTCATTAATGTCCTGAATCAGGAAAGCACTGAAGCACGTACCTGACAATGTTTGCATTGCAGTAGAACAATATTTAGGACTATATTTAACCATTCTTTGGATTAAGTGTAATTTTTCATATCTGAGGTATCTTCAGTACTAGGGCTTTCTTGTCTCCCCCTACATATGCAAGTTTTTGATTTCCAGAGATAAGATTTTGCAGTAGCTGAACCAGAAGTCTAACTGGGTAAGATAGTTCTTCGATTCCTGTCCAAACAGCCTGCCAGTTCCAACCTCCATTTGTCTGATGTGTAAACTGGCCAGCAGGGCTTCATAAAATTATTCTTTTCCTTTAATCCCTTGGTCTTTTCTCAGGAAAAATTCTCATAACTACAGTAGGAATTTTGCCTGAGGCATATAGAATCCTAACTGAGATTGAACTGTGCTGTTTGACAGTTATTGGTTATAACACGCTGAAAAATTATCCAGTATGAATCCCTGGTGGATCTAATCCTGACTTTTCAGCAAATTCAGTGTGGACAAAAAACTGAACATTTCAAAAAGTGTTGTAATTAATATTAAGCAAGGGAAATAATTTGATGGTATTTTAAGAACGTCTCATTGGTTGGTTAAAAAGAGAAACCCAAAAGTAACATTGAAAAGCAGTTCCACATAATCAGCCTCAAAGACTGTGGGACAGGATTCCTGTGTTATGGTTAATGGAAAAGAATCTTTGTTTGGACAAATGGAGGTGGAGGTTTTAATCTGCCGATTTGTTCCGTGTAACACATTTTTCCACTGCTGCAATGTGCTTTTCAGCAGCGCCACTTATAAACCCCTCCCAAGGCTTAAATTTACGGGGAAAAGGTTATGGAAATGCTTTGAGTTTAATATGAAGGTCTCAGCAGATGCAAAGCAGCAATTTACTGGAAAATGACATTTCAGTACCCTGGTGTCCCTGAGGCAGATGCATTACCATGCCTTCACCCTTCATGTTTATTTAATGTTTGATATTTAGCGATCAAGTTTGCTGTCCTGTTTGGGCAATACAAAAGCCTTCTCAAATACACAGCTGAGATTTTCTGGTGCAAATGTGCCATCCCTGGTAGCCATACGCCCTCCACTTGGGCTGTGTCTACAAAATACATTGAAAAGGAAGAGGGGATGAAGGGCTTGCAGGTCAGGATGGTCATCCTGAGTCGCCCAGCCGATGGGTGCTATAGTTTATGGCAGTCTAATTCTGCTTGGGGTAATGGAAGTGAGAGGAGCAGGGATTCAAATGCATCTTACTGACGTCTTCCTCTCAATGCCTCCTCAGCTCCATTCGCATGGCAGCAGTGATCTTTTGCTAGGTCCTCAGGGAGTACACTCTGTAAAATACAAGTCTCTGCCTTTTGAAGTGTGTTTCAATTGATGCCTGAGCTTTGCTATGACTTTCCAATTCTGCATCATTTCAAAGAGCAGTTTGGTCTTACAGGCAGCTGAAAGCCTCCCTTAGCCAGTGGCCAGCTCACCTTCCTTGTTTTGTCAGCGTTCTTCTGGTCCTTTCCCTGAGATGGGTTTTTTTTTCTTTTTTTTACAGAAAACTTGTGTTTATTTTTTGTAATCATGGAAGCCATTTAATCAGAATATTTAATTATGTGTCTCTCCAGTTTAGGTCTGGAGCCAGTTTGGGTTTGTTTTAATCAGAACAAGATTTTCTAAATGAAGCCCTTTTTCAGTGGCTTTCAACCCAACTGGAGATCAGAATCTTAACTTCTGTTTAGGGCAGGCATTCAGGAATGTCTGTAAGTCTGTCTTTAACTCATGCTGACTTCAGCGGACTGTGCAGGGTACCTTGGAGATGAGCTTCAGTGCCTTGCTAACCTAGGCCTGAGTTTCCACACAGGCCCTGGGAATTTTAGCCTTTACCAGACTAAAGAAGAAACAAAATTATAACTATTTGTTTTACAACTGCCCTTAAAAATGATTGATTTCATTTTTAATTTCACTGAAGATGTATTTTATTGGCATCTTAATCCCCAGGTGGATGGTGGGAACATGTGGGAGAGGCAGAATGGGTTAGAACATGTCGGACCCTGAGCACGGTCTAGTGCAGGTGGGTTTTATAGTTCCAGCCTTGAAGTGGAGTGTGCCCTGTACACGTAGTGCTAGAAAAAATGACAAGCTAATACCTAGGTCTTTGGAAGCATGTAGAGCCAACCGCTTGAGTGCACTGGCACCAGGCCGGTGGTGTTGCCGTGCGGTTTGCACTGAGTGAGCAAAGGGCTGGAGCCAGATGCCCTGATAACACACCAGGGGATCGGGTGGTCTAACGGAGCAAAGCTTAGTCGGGTTTATATATCTCCCTATAAAACAGCAGCTGCCTCCAAGTATGTTTAACTTCCACCATTGCAAATAAGTCGCCAATTTTGCTGTTTCTCTTTAGCCAGGAGAAACGCAACTAGTGTAGGACATTTACCAAACCAGAGCTTGAAAATTCCGTTTAAAGCACAGATGTGGCAAGCAACAAACACTTTGAAAGGAAAAGACTATGTTCTGAGGAAAACCCCCACAAGTCCTGCTCGTGGGTTGTCAGTTGCTAGAGGGCAGCATTGTATAATCAATGATCTGAGCATAAATGTACTTCTCAAGGATATCAGTTTTACGATCAGGGTTTAATTAAAAAAGCAATTTCTACTTTGATTGCTGTCTCAGTGGTGATAACATTCATGTGTCTACGTTTCCCCTGTTTCTTTTTGCCTTGTCATAAATGCTTAAGAGGCAGTTGCCTTGGTCACTTCTTTCTTGCAACAGCTAATGTAAGTAAAGAAGTGATGACATTTTAGGAATAGTTTCCCAATTAATTTCATTTACTACATGAAAATCATGTACAATTAATTCATTTTCCTGCTTCCTCAGTAGATGGCATTTGCAAAATATTTATGTATGTATTGGCCTCTGAAACAGAGAGCAGTAAGGTCTGAAATTCATGACAAGTTATTTATTTCTTACTTCTGGTGTTGCTTTGCATTTTGTCTCAGAAGGGTCGCTCCTCTTTGGCTAGTCCTTCTTTTGCTAATCCAGTGCTTGCTCTACATGTATTTTAAAACTGAGTACAGAATCAGTTTTGTTCACCGTGCTTAAAACCAACCAAGCACTAGAACAATACTAGAACAATAAGTTTTCATTTAACTTGTACAACCCAATTTTCAATTATAAACAGTTCTAAAATGTGAAGATCTGAAACTCCAGGAGTTTCAGTAAAAATAGTGAGCTTTTTGTGACTGGATGTAGAGCTATTTGTGGCATAGAAGTCAGCATAAGAAAATCAGTCTTTTAAAATATGGCAACTGATTTGGGGATTCTGGGTGGGACATCTTTATCAGGCATCTAAAAATGAAGAACATCTCCAAATTGGGAGCTACTTCTGAGTATCTGACTAGTCACTCTGGGTACTGCTGCTTTCAGCCTCCTGTGGAGATTGATTTTGGTTATTGTTCATTTAACACATTTCATAGACACAGGCAAAAGTCTTTCCAGGGCTGCTCTAAACCTCCCCCAGCTAGCCTCGTCTCAGGCACGCTCCCCGTGTCTGGGAAGGGCTGGACTCACATTCCAGTCATTGCCTAGGCATAGTAGATATTAAATGAATGTCATGACTTAGGTGTAGTGGATATTGATGCTGATGCAAATTTCTTTCGCTCAGATAAAAATGTATTTAAGCATTTTACGTTAAGTTGCAAAAGCAAGGCCGGCTTCTAAAGAAGTGCAGAATAGTGTAGTACTGTTGAAACCAGTGGGGTGAACTGGCTCACACCAGTACCAAATATGCTCCTACTGGCCTCTTGTGTTTTGCCAGTAATGTCTGCTAATAAAATTACAGCCTGTAACTTGAAAAGTCTTTGTTTTAAAAAAGCTAAATTAAGGATTTAATCTGTATTTAATGAAACGATGGGCTGGGTGGAGAGTCAGAAAAAGTTCAGTAGATGTTGAACCTTTGAGAGTTTATTTGCTTGAGACCTGCTGAGGGCAGTCTGTCTGAGTCACTGGGGTCTAGCTCTGCAAGAAGCTCCATGGAGATAAACCCTTGCAACCAGAGAGCACCACTCTTCAGGACAGGTGCCAAGCTCTGGTCTCTCAGGATGGTGTTCCTAGTGACGGAGCGTAGGAAACCTTATTGGCCACCAGTAGGGCTTTAGCTCAGGCTTTCATTTGTGAGCCTTTGGCAACCAACCATGAGAATTAGAACCTACTGACACCCACTGTGGACATTCTCAGTGAAGGAGCTGTGCAGACTGGTGTTGTCAGTCCTGCTGGGGCATGAGGTGCTGTGGTGCTGAGACAACCACGTGAGCCTCTCCTGTGACCTGCAGCAGCCCCTTCCACAGCCAACAACAGTCTTTCCACTTCCTGCAGTAGGAGCTGAAACAGGTTTTTGGTACCTTGCAGCTCTTGCTGGCTAGAATAAACCCTCCCAGGGAAGGTCACCCCACCACTGTCTGTGGTGTGGTTTCTTCCTCTTCTCCCCCATACCTGCTGTAAACTAACTTGTGCTGGCAAGAGTTCTGGAGGGGGTACTGCACAGTTCTGATCTCCAACATCTTTCTGCAGGAGTGAGCAGCAGACTTCAGTCTCTACAGGCTGGCAAGCTGCTCCCTTTGACCGATGCTACAATCAGTTCATTTTTTACTCTATGCCTTTATTTGCAGGCTCTCGGTATGAAATTTCTTTTGGTTGTTTGTCTAGTTTTTAGTTTCACAACTAAAGAACAAAAAACACTTTTAGACCTTCTTTTAAAACCCTTTTTTTTTTTTTTACTTCTGGGAAGCAAAAAGCAGCCAAAGACACAGAGTACTGAATAAGTCCAATTATACTGCATTCTTGTGGTTGAGTAAGACACAGAGCAACTAAAACAAACTAACATAAACAGGGAAAGCCAAATTAAATACTTACATTTGTATAGTGCAAGAGGATCCTGGGCTCAGGAATGTAATTCAATCTTTATTTATTTTTTAAGTAGGCAGTGCATAAAATAGTTGGGGACCTTTGCAGTGCAGCTCCAAGGTAGTGGAGTACTTTTTAACTGAAGAGCTGGCTACTACAGTATTGCAGGGAGACTACGTGTTTGCTCGGTGTGCAAGAGAGCTTTGACAAATCTAAAGGAAGGATCACCCGAGTCAGTCATGGCCCTTCATAACGCAAAAGCAAATTATCGAATGGATACCTGACACCAAATGGGGAGAGAGAAATTGGGTGATGTGGTGAACTGACCACATATGTCTAATTGACATATACACAATCTGCTTAGCATTGGAAGTGTGAAGTTCTACTTGAAGCAAAAATGACTGTGGTATGTAAGGAATGCAGATGTTTATCTATATATCATTGCCACTGGGCCTTCTCACAGTCCTCCTAATAACTGTGCTGCAGAAAGAGCTTTTGGACTTTTCCAAAACAAATCTGACCTTCCCATCGCTCCCCACTTCAGCGTGCTTTGTACAAAAGGAGATACATGAAAAGGCAGCTGCAGTATAATATGGGTGTTAAAAAATGGCTGTAGCACGTTATTTTATAGCTGAAGATTCGGGTAGAAAGATTTCATTTGGAGGTAGTGGAATTCACTCCCAAATTGTTCACTCCATGCCGGTAATTCCTGTGCTGCTTCTGAGGTGTGCCGGTGTTGGTGTTGGCAATAGGTTCCTGAAGCACTGATGCACAAAATGGCTATTTCATACAATCATAGAATGGTTTGGGTTGGAAGGGACCTTAAAGATCATCTGGTTCCAACCCCTTTGCCCTGGCTGGGGACACCTCCCGAGAGACCACGTTTCCCGCTGTTAGGTTGGAGTGAAGAAGCTGCAGTGTATTAAATCCCGCACTAGTTAATTCTCTGTGCACACAAATGGCAGCAGCCATCACCGGGATATTTGGGGAATGAAGGAAATGTGGTACACATTCATGAATGAAATGGAAGGTGAATCATGACCTTTGCTAAGCGGTGATCCAATTAAGGACTATGTAGGTGATCAGTATTTCCAGACTCATCTGCCTTTATGAATGGTTGGTTTCTGCTCAACCTGGAATTTTATTTCAGCTCAATGTTAATCTCAATAACAATAATAATCAGGAAATTCCAAATCCATGAAATCCACTGGCTTAATGTAAACATTGCAGGGGGGAGGGAGGGGGAGTCTCTCATCTTCCTTTGCCAAACTGTCACTCCGGTCATTGTAAAGAGTCTTTGTAAATGTTTTTTATTGCTTTGAATTGGTCACTAGAGGAAGATGTCAGAGAGTGGAACCTGTCCTGGGGTTTACACCTTACAGCCTCCTGGTGGAACAGTCCCCACAACTCGGACACTTTGCCTTGTGTCAATAATGCGGACAAGGGACAAAATTCTCAAACCAGCAGGTGTTGGTCAGGAATTTTAAAATGTTGTCATCCCAAGCTATTTCAGGAACATTTAACCTCCTCTTTCCCTTCCCCCCATTTTTTTCTTTATTTTAATGTCTCTTTTCTTCTCCTTCCCCCTCCCCACCTATCTGTCTGGATTTTTCTGGAGTTTTTCTCCTTTAATATTCAGTCTTCACAGTCTCCACGTAGAAGGTCACCAACCTTGGCTTTCCCTTATACAATTAATACTGGCTTTATGTTGTAATCCCACTTTGGTTTGCTCATCAGCTTTGCACCATCCCCAGCTGTTATGTAAACCAAAATACCAAGACATCATTGTTAAGAGCAGTGGCCGAGCTTTCACTTTAGCTTTTCCAGTGCATATTTAGTCCCGTGTAAGGGGCTAGATTTTTATATTGCAGTTTCCACAGAAACTGCTGAAGACTCACTGGCTCTGGAAATCAGGCCCCTCATTAGTGTGCCTACATACGGATACAGGGACTTCATTAGAGGTGAGAAATGAAAAAAGCTAATATTAGAGTTACTACTAATTATTTCCCCTCTTGCCTCTCCTGGTTCATATCTCGTGTTGTTGCTTTGTCCTCTCTGTCACCCAGCCAGCTTCAATGCCTGAGTGTCTTCCTCACCGAACCAGGCCAGAAGCGATCTGTCCTTTGGCAGATCCCTGGTGGCATTGAAACACATTCCAAGACTGGACTGCTCTGATCTCGCAGCTGAAGATCATTCTGTCTCTGTGTCTGCATGCCAGGGGTACACAAGTGATGGGGTCTGATATGGATTTAGAAATAAAGCAGATTTCCCTAGATGTTGTGTAGATCCCTCACAAGATTTCCCTCTACATCTTTTTTTTGACTGATTGTCCTTGTGTGCATTGACCCTGTGGACATTCATACACTCAGCCATGGAAACCTGTGGGAGACAGGTGTTTCTCTCACATATTCTCACTCCTCTCTCCTGGCTGCTGTTGTGCAGCAGTTTTTTTCCCCCTCCTTAAATACGTTATCCCCAAGGTGCTGCTGCCGTCGCTGATGGGCTCAGCCTTGCCCAGTGGTGGGTCTCTCTTGGCACCAGCTGGCATTGGCTCTCTTGGACATGGGGGAAGCTTCTGGCAGCTTCTCACAGAAGCCACCCCAGTAGCCCCCCTGCTACCAAACCTCACCACTCAAATTCAAAACAACTATCCTAAAGACATCTATGCCTTTTGAGACCATAAGAAGAATGCTTTGCCTGGGCATCAGGTGTGTCAGAGCTGTTAGCGGAGAGCTAACTTCTTGTGTACATGGGGGATCCAGTTTGCAGAGCCACCACATGGTTCTCTATTTACAATGTGCTATTACAGAACATTCTGGGGCTCCTGTAATTCTTAACAGATTGTCCTCTCTTCTCTGTCTGTTTCTTTTTGGGGGCCAGGGGCTTGTCCAAGTAATCTGCACTGGTGGAATGGGAAAGTTAGTGGATAATAAGCATCCTCAGGGTGTAAAACTGTGTATGGACAATCATTCAAGACAGCAAGGGAGATGGTTTACTGCAGTATATGCTGAAATACAGAAATTCCCAGCTTAACCACCCTCTTCTCTACCTTTAAGGATTTAAAGTCTTAGAGCTGAGCGGAGCTGCCAACGTAAAGTGCATTGCTCCCATTTACACTGCACGTGCAGCCCATCTGATGAGGCAGGACGTGCTGTGGATTCTGAGAAGTGCAAAAACTTGTTCTCCCTGGAGTACTCAGGCACACACTGACACATAGGATGAACAAGCCCATAGACTTCAGACTTGATGGACTTTCTAGGCCTAGTGAGTAACCTTTTTTACCCTGTTGTTGGGGAGCAGCTTGCAGGGCTTAACTGCTGCCTGGAGATGTGAAGGGAGCATGTAGCACCTGGCTTGTCTCGCTGCACTGCTTCCTGTGCTCTCATCTGCTTCCCAACAAGGGAACCTCCACCTTCTACCCAGTGGACCATGGTAAAAATTAACAGAGTAAACTTGATGGTCATGATTTCCTTCTCTGCAGTATTTCTAGCAAATTTGGTACCTGAATTCCTAAAGGGCTGGGATATTTGAGATATAATTGCCAGTTTTGGGGGGCTCACAGGATGTCCAGCATAATCAGTGCCCAGGGGAAGCCAAGAGAACAGCTGGAGCTTTGCTCAGAGTGGGAGCACTCTGTTCTGTGAAAGGTAATGGAAAACTTTACTGTTCTGTTTTGGTGCTGAGTAACTTGATCTATGTGGTTATTTTTATTCTTTTCTGTTTACATTCTTAGTCCCTTTTCTGATTTTTAGACATATATGTACTTTTTCCTTCTATCTCCTAAGAGCTCCTGGATAGAATTCTGCTTCCCCCTGAAACCCCTTCCCCCTAAAACCACAGACAAAGGCAGATTAAAGGTACGTGCTTTTGCAGGAGGTCTGTGTTCACACTGTCACTCTCTGGATTAAGATTGCAGTGGTTTATGTATGTGCAGCTGCTTTCTAATTAAAGCCCACATCTGCCCTGGCTTTAGCACCAGTCAACTGCAGTGAAGCCCTTAACCCTCTCTGTTACTTCTGCCCTTTATCCTAAGGGCACATGAAAGGATAAGTGGATGGAGATATAAAAAACCAAAAGCAGAGTCCTCCGCTTTGCTGGGTTTCTGCTCAGTACATCTGAAGAGGGAAGGACATGGAAGCCAGGTCTCTTTCTGTTCCTTCAGTCTTAGTAAGCTTCTACTTTTAGTCTAGTTTAGCACACATTCAAGACTGGGCTGCACTCTTCATTCTGCTGCTCAAAGACTTCTTACATTATCCTGTGTACTCCATTCAGTTGCTTACAACCCCTGCCAGGCCCCTCTGGGAAGGTCATGCATTTGTTGTGTGAACTGGGTTACCCTGTCATCCATCCACCCGAAGATCCTCTGTGTCAAGGAATCCTTAATAATTTCTCACTTGCTTTGTGTTGTTTCAACTATACAAAAGAAGTAGGAGAGCCCTGTGATCTGGCTCTGGAGACTGTGTTCTTTGCTCACCTAAGGCAGAGCTTCACATCCAGCTTGTAGAATTCAGGTTGCCATGTCATCCAGAAGAGATTTTTGTTTGATTCCTCTAAATGATAGATGAGATAAATGAGTAGAGATGAAAGTTTTGTCTCATTTCGTTGGAAGCGAGCAATAAAATAGGGAATCTGTAATATGAGTTAAAAAACCCACCAAAAACAAAAACTAAGGAAAATCTGGCCTTTCTGACTCTTTGAACACTGTTTAGACTTCCAAAGCTGAATCAGCCCAAGTTCGTGGCTTATTATGCAGGCTGCTCTTGATAACTTCTGAAACTTCATCCAAATGAACTATTCAGATCCTGGGTGGAGTAACACTAATGGTGATGTAACAGACCTGAGGTCAACGCATCTCCTCCCAGTGTGTGGTCTGTGAATAATATGTGGGCCTGTGGGTCCCAGAAGCAGTGATCTCTTTGTGAAAGAATTTGAAAAAAAAAAGGGTAGCTGTATCACAGTTAATACTCCCATTTCCTCAAAGAATCTCTTTGCTGCAAAGGAGGAAGGAACGAGCCTTTTCAACCTTCATCTTTTAAAGAGTGCTCAGAAGGGAAGGTGCTCTGGCTGACTGAAGTTGGGTGCACCTGAAGAAAGTCTCCATTTGACATGAGTGCCTGCCAAATAAACTGCAGTCAATATATGATGCAGGTGGCTGACAGTTTCTAAAGTCAGAACGTTTTTGTTTTGATGCCTATAAATGGGTTTAATTGTAACGTGCGAGCTGTGATAATCACAGAATAGAAGAGAGGACATTGAACAATCTCTTCTCTCTAAACATGACTTTAAGAGCATTGCTTTAGATGTTGCAAGTTTTAGAACATAAGCCCTGGTGGCTTCTTCCCTCATTTGACAAATGTAGTGTGTAGAAATGAATGGCTACATGGCCATTTTAAGGGGAAACTGGTGGGATATTTTTTAACAAAATAAAAGTTTAACCTTTCTGTGTATGTTCTATTCCCCAGGACACTGTTGAGATTTGAAGTGTTAAGTACCAAAGTTTAATGGAGAAGTTCTAAATCTCTCTCTAATACTGTCTCTTCCTATGTATAGCAGAAAAATGGGTACCATTATTTTATCCTGTGGTTTTATTTATGTCCTGTAGTTTCAAGTTGTGAACTTAAAACTGTAAAAATTACTCTTGGCTCATGTGGATGAGGTAAAGCTTGTGGATTGATTTCAAAATAGCAGCGGGCCTCATGGATGGATGGATGTCTGTGGATTTTCAAATGTCTTAAATGGAGATTTTTTTTATTTGCATCAACATGATCCCCTTTTGCTTATGCCATGACCCATGGAGAAGTTCAGATGGGGACCAGGGCACCACCTTGACAAAACCACGTGAAAGAAGCAGTGAAGCAAGTCTGCAGCGTGCCCCAAAGCTTCAGAGTTGCTACTTCCCATATCCTTCCTGACGGCAAATGTACGTTACATGCATCATTTAAGATAAATACCGTCACATAAATTCTTATTTGTCAGTAGGTCCCCAGCGAGCCATCTGCCAAGTTTTGCCTCCGTGCACCGGCTTACTGAGGTGTAGCAGCGACTAAGGACTAGAGCTGTTGGCAGACAGATAAGTCAGTTTGGACTGGGGTTATGATCCTGTTTCATTACCAGAAAGATACCTTTACCGAAGGATATTTCTATTGTTTTTATCTCAGGTATAGCCCTCATATGTGCCGTCATGTGCATGTGTATGTTTGCTTGTGCCTAGAATCCGCTGTATTTATTTAAGAGTGGTATCCCGTCCTTCAAATAGGTGCAGGAATTGAGTATTAACCAACCTTGCTGCTTAGAAGATAAGATGTGTCTGTTTGCTGGGTTAGAATTTGTAAAAAGAGAGATTAGTGCACTAAAAGTGTCTTTGGGGACAGTGCTTCTGGGCTGTTTCCTCTCAGAAGAGATCGATAGAGGTGTTAGGTCAAGAGAGAAAAGCAGGCTTTTCCGGAGGAAGATTCAGAAGAGGATCCTCAGGTGCCTTTTAGTTGTCATTTGTATGCTCAGTCCTGAAAACTCCCGTTTTTTCACCAGTTGTGATTGGAATATTAAATCATCACAAGCAGGGTGGATTTCCATTAGAAATACGGAGGAAAAGAGAAAAAAAAAAGCCTTTCAAGTACCCACTGATGCTTAGGTGAGGAAACTCATGATTCTGGAGGCAAAAAAGAAACTTTAAGTTCTTGCTGTGGTTGAAAACTGGCAACCCTGTGGCTGATAGTTCTCATGAGCTGTGTGTTTTCCTTGCGTTAGCTAATCATTTTTTTATTTATTCAGTTGATGTTATCTGTTACCTGTTTTGGTTTGGAACTGAATTAGATCAGCATGTTTTCATAGATTAAGAGCATACATTTTCATATATTCTCCCTGGTCTGGCGATAAATACGATGCACATTAGAGTATAATAATGAAAAGGGCTAATAATCACCGTTTTTTATCTTTGTTTTAATAGTTCATAAGATGGCCTCCAACTTAGGAATTTGTACACAGAGATGACCTTGGCAAGCTGGGTCTATGAGGAGATAATCTGTCTGAATAAGCATGGTTTATAGACAATAAAAATTTAAGCAGCTGTTCTGTATATTGATATTTGACAGGGAATGAACTGAAAGCAAGAGCGCATGGAATTTTTTAGAGCTATGGATGAATTTGCCTGACTTGTTATTTGTTATTAAAATTCTACAGTAATGCTTAGTCATACCTTAGATGCAGTTACTGGAATAAAGGTAGATTATGCCCTAGAGGTAAGAATCACCTTTATCCCATTGGTGCCCATGCAATTAAAACCACACTGGAGGGATCATACTGCTTTAATTCATTGGTACAATCTCTGGACGAGGCCTTTCTCTGAGTAGATGCACAAGCAGGGCTCATCTAATGGCCGGGACTCTGTTCCATCTTGCTGTGGTCACTAAACCATACCTCTTTCAGTTGTATTCATTTTTGGAGCCTTACTCCATTCAGTAACCACATTGCCAGCCATGGTTCCTTATGGAACTGAAAAAGAGAAACCAATCTTCCTCTTCTCTAGGGAGAATGCAGCTCCCAACCAGCAATTTTTACCGATGCATATTTGGATTACAGAGTAAAAACAAGCTTTGAGGAAGAGCCCCAAAACCACACTTGCCACCTCAGTGAAGGATCCCAGACTGGAAAGGACTTACTTGTGGGTAAATTCACAAATCTTAGGAGAACAGTCACTTCTGTCCCATGGACAGGGAATCCTGCATGGCTGGGTTTTGTGTCTGTACTGCTACCTGTGAGAGTATCAGACCAAAAACATGGAGCTGCCTCCCTGAAGTGCTGGTGCCCGAGTTGTGGGCCCCAAGTTGGAGTTGACCTGTGAATGACCCCCAACCTAGCAGAATGCTTTGTTTTTCTGATTGGCTTCGTGTTCCAGAGGCAGAACCTGCCCCACCTGTGGCTCTGCCCTCACCCAGGTGGTCGTGGTTGGGGTGGTGGGCGAGGCCAGGGCTATTTAACCAGGTGCTGATCATTTGGAGGAGCTTTCTGTTGGGTGTGGCTTTTGTTGGGGCTGGTTGCATCTTGCTGAGCTCTCTCAGTGGTGTCCTTCCATGTGAGGAGCCATCTCTGTCTATTGTGTGCAGCAGGCGATGCTGGCACCACAGTGGGCAATGGAGGAGCTGGGCCCACAGGAACCTATGGCAGTACTGTCTGAAGGAAGACCTCTGAGAGGATGTTGCTGGGTTCAGTGTTGGCCTGTGTGATCAGGCAACTTTTGGCAGCATAAAATGA
>VZZY01011998.1:0-35955 GCA_013400335.1 Eurystomus gularis | reverse complement strand
CTCCTCCTCCTCTTCCTCCCTCCTCCTTCTCCCCCTCGTCCTCCTCCTCCAAGGCGTGCAGCTGGCCGGGCAAACGAGGCTGCCCCTTTTCGCGCAGGAGGAGGGAGGAGGGAGCTCAACAGATGGCTGCACACAAGGGAACATCTGGGAGGAGGAGGAGGAGAAGGAGGAAGGAGGCAGGAGGCAGGACTTGCGCTCGGCTGTGCCACTCCTGAGCTGGCAGGCCCCCCTTATGGGGGAGAAAGGGGAGGGGGGCCGAGCTGCCTTTGCACACCCCCCCCCCCCCCCGCATCCTCCCTGGGTAACATCCTTTGTCGTCCCTTTGGTTTCTTGGGGATCACTCCAGAGTTACCCTCACAGCACAGCCTTGTTTCCAGCCCTCGCCTCTGCCAGGCTGTATTTCCAGGAGTGGGTCCTATTCCTCAACACCACCGGCACCCAGTTTTCCAGGTGTATTAGGGCCACGGCCAGCTCTGGCACCCAGGGTGCAGAGTAGGACCAGGCAGCACCAAGGAGAATGAAAAGCTGGACATGAGCCAATGTCCTCCTGGGCTGCATCCCCAGCAGGGCGGGCAGCAGGGCGAGGGAGGGGATCCTGCCCCTCTGCTGTGCTCTGGGGAGACCCCCCTGCAGTGCTGGGGCAGCTCTGGAGTCCTCAGCACAGCAGAGACATGGACCTGGTGGAGCGGGGCCAGAGGAGGCCATGGAGATCACGTGAGGGCTGGAAGCCCTCTGCTGTGAAACCAGGCTGAGAGAGCTGGGCTTGTTCAGCCTGGAGAAGAGAAGGCTCCAGGGATACCTTCTTGTGGCCTTCTAGTACTTAAAGGGGGCCTATAAGAAAGATGGGGACAATCTTTTTATCAGGGCTTGAAGTAACAGGACAAGAGGTGATGGCTTTAAACTAAAAGGGGATAGTCTCCGACTAGAGAGAAGGAAGAAATGTTTGGGTCAGGTGAGACCCTGGCCCAGGTTGCCCAGAGAGGTAGTCGATGCCTCATCCTTAGAAACATCCCAGGTGAGGTTGGCCAGGGCTCTGAGCAACCTGCTCTAGTTGCAGTTGTCCCTGTGCACTGCAGGTGGGTTGGGCTAGGTGATCTTGAAAGACCCATTCCAACCCAAAACATTCTATGATTCTATAAGGTTTGAGCAATGCCAGTGGGAAGGAGGCTGAGGCTTATAAATTTTATGGTGCAACTCCTGAAATAGGATAAAGCAAAAAAAAAATCCAGTAGTAATACACAGTTTGAGGAACAGAGTCTGGACCCCACCACTGTAGGATCAGCAGTCTCTGGGGTTTCTCCAAGGAGGCTGTGAAAGAGCCTGCACCACCAGAATTCCTTGCCTACTAAATGTAATGGCCTGGCAGTGGCTCGAGTTGTGATGCTAGTACTGGAAAAAAACCCCAGGACACTACCTAGTGTCATGGTACTGTGACAGAGGACAAGGCAAAAGGACTTCAAGGGTCCACAAGTCATAGGGGACTCCTCCTGTGGCTGGCTACAGCTTCCCACACCACACTGCTCGTGTGCTAGTCATGATTAGTGGCCAATGACAGGCCTATGCCAGGTCCCAAGGTGTGCAGCTGCTTGTTTCTTAAAAAGTTTAGGTTAAGAAGGTACAACCAAGCTCCTTGTTTTTATTTTGAGTAGCACTGGTTCTTTGAAATATGCCACATGCCCCATAGCAGTGATGAAAGTTTGCTCAGGCCATGACCCTCAAGCAAGTGTGTTGTTGAGATTTTTATTTAGCATCTATTTGTGATGAAAAGGTGGCAAAAAGGCAGTTTTTTGCTCTGCTCAGCTGCTTTCTCTGAGCACATCACTCCATAACCTGCCTGAAGATTTGCAGGGGCTGGAGCTTGAGGCAGGAGAACTGGAGGCATCAGGAGGAGATCACAGCGGTTCATCTCCACCCTCCAAACTTCTGAGCATGGCTTATTTGGGTTATGTGTTCACTCTGCGCCCACATCTCAGGAGCTGTGTTTCAGGAATTGCCATCAGACTCTGAGAGCTCTGCCAAGGAGGGGATGAGCAGCCCCAGGGGAGCCAGACAGAAGAAATCTGTGCTCGGGACTCAGCTGTGCCAAGTGGCTTTTGGGGAAAACACTGGGAAAACCCCTTAATCTGGGCTGTGATTTTCCATTTAAAGGTGGCGGTGATATCTCCAGACATGAACAGCCTGCTTTTAAGGTTCCATTCATCCAGGTCTTTGCACCGTTCATTTTTATAGCTCTGGGTAGGGGAATTTGGTAAGCTGGAAGCTTTTGTTTGATTTTCCATGTTGTTCATTTTTACCGTGCCTCATGCTAGGCCTTTGCCATGTCAAAGTTGGCTTCGCTAAAGCAAAATGCCAGTTTGAGGCTGAAGGAACTGGGATTTGAACTGTCCCATTGATATAAAGTCCAGTGGTCAGCACTGCCAGGTCTGGTGATTTGGAAGGAAGAACTGAAAAACATGAACCTGGCTTAAGATCGGGTTTTAAATATTGCTTTCTTTATTTGAAGCTTAAAATGAGCCTGCTTTGCAATAGCTGCTTGTGATGGACATGGGAAAATTGTGTACTCAGAAATTTTGTTGCTCAGATGAAAAAACAATGAACTGAGAGGTGTTCTGGCTTGAACTTCTAATGCTAAGAGAGACTTCAATAAAATTTCCCCAGTTTGATGGAGTTAGCCAAAATCATGCTAGGGAGGGGGGTGACAATTCTATTCTGGGTGATCTGGGGGAAGGGATTAGCCCTGATTTGATGCTAACACGAAATCAGCTCTGATGTGTGTTCATCTCTGCATCCATCTCCTTCAACCATCTTGCACTGAACTCTGCACTTCTCCTGAAAGCGGGGTGTCCTCCTCCTGATCCTCAGTTCATGCCCTGCAGATAGGGATGACAAAGTGATGTCTCATGCTGCCATTGCCCACATCTCTACCATGAAACACTCCATTACAGAGTGCCTTGGCAGGACAGTCCATAGATAGATGCTCCCTCCAGCAGATCAAACCCAGTTAATGTTGATAACACCAAGGTCATTTTTAGAGGGCATTTAGTCTTAAGGTCATGTTTACCACTATTTATATTTCTTTGCATTGTGGGAGCACATTTTCTTAATGATAAAACAGGATTTTCCCAGATTTGTGTGGTGCCATGGGCTGAACCTTCACATGCAAAGCCAGCCACGCTGTGTTCGGACACATTTCCCCACCTATCTCAGACAGTTCACTGCATAAATACCAGAGGGTAGGGTGAAAGACAGAAATAGACAGGGATTTGCTTGAGGTCATGCAACACCAAGTGGTGTTAGGACCTCACTTGGAGTTTTAGGCACTACTGCATCCATGGGTTACCCTCCTTTTTCACTTTGGAAAAGTAGATGAGGGTGGTTCTGCTAAAATTGCTCCATCTCACCCTGATTTTAAGGTCTAGATATAATATTGCCATGTTGGAACATCAGAAAGCTGAAAGCCAGATGTCTATGCTTCCCCTCAGCCCAGCTTCTTTCCTATCTTGCTGTCTCCAGGTGTGAGGGTTGGGTCTGGATTTATGGCCCATTTCTCCAGCTGAGCTCCACACCAGCACAAATGAATCTTCAATTTTCTCTCTGTCCTGCAGCCCTGGACAGCATCACTCCAAATAGCCCTCATCTACTGCTTCTGCAGGGACCCTAACAGGTCTGGGGGCCATAAAACATCTTCTCCCAGCTCAGTTCTTCTACTGCCATGCTGAGCCTTCCTATGACCTTCTATTCCCAGAAGACACCAGCTCAGTTCCTTGTTTCTCAATATTTGATGGCGTCACGCCTAGTTTGGCTTGTTAAAATCCTGACAACTCTTAAGCCAAGGGAAAGATATCTGAGTCACTCTGAGTTTCTCCAGAATAAATTCTAATATCAGGTGAAAGGAGTTGAAGAGTGAATGAGGATGACATAAGTGGATTAGTAAGAGCTAGTGTTGGAGTTTTGCCCCATGATGTTTGAGTCCCTCCCTGAGATCTTATTTCCCTTCCTCTTCTTATGCAATCCCAGGAAAGGAGGTTTCTCATGCACCAAACTGCTGCAAAAAGCCACAAAGCCAGATGGGTGCCTTGCAATCCCAGCTCTGATCTTCTCTCCAGAGTGTCCCCCCTCCTTGGGTATTCCTGCAGAGGAAGGAGCCTTCCCTTTCTGCTGTGCAGGGGATTGCTCATGAACTCCCTCCTTTGTGGTTGAGATAGAGCCGGTGTCTTAAGAAGTTGTCCAAGCTTGATTGCATTTGATGGGACTTCTCAGAGAAGGCACCCACAGCAGCAGCCAGCACAATTACTTGCGGAAGAGTTTAGTTTTTAGCAGGAAGTTAGAAAAAAAGCTGCCCACAATAACAACCAACGATGACCAGTTCCCTCCTGGAAAATGTGAAAGAGGTAGGTCTTCCTATCTGCTCTGGGAATGTTTCCCATCCTTGTGGAGTCCTGTAGTAAGTCAGAACTAGAAATAGAGGGTTTTTTAAACTCCTGTAACAGGCAAGGCTTAAAAAAACCCACCTGCAGCTGCACCAGTGGCATTCAGGGGAGCCTGGACATCTTGGAAGCACATTGCACTCTACTGTACACAGCCTTGGTAAAAAATACAGGTTGTTCTCTAGGTCCATCTTCATTCTTTGTCACTGGACCACGTCTTATGGATGAAGTCCACTCCTCGGTGGCTGACTGCAGTCAGCTTACTTGATCTCTGTTGACCATTGAACTTGTATGGAAAACTTTGTCACCTCTTTGCTCATCATGTTGATTATATATTTATTGATTGAGGGACAGTAGGAAAAACACACAAAGAGTATTTGGAATGGGAAGCAGAACCCAGCTGCTCCTGGTGGAAGCCCCACGGCTGTTGGCGAGCGTCAAAGTTCCTCTTGCTCATTCTTCCTGCCTGGCCACACAAAGTTTGCTCTTTTCAGTGCCTGGTGATCCAGCTTGTGCAAGACGGACAGAGGAGAGCCCCATCCTCACTGTTTATCCCCTCTCCCTGCTATCTTCTCACCCCAATTGCTCTACAGCCTGGTGGATTTTGCACTGTTTTGGCTATGGATTTTGGCTCCCTTGGGCTGAGGAGGCCTTCTTTTCTGCATTTTGACCAAAATTCAGCAGTGGGAAGGGAGGGAAGCTCCTTTCCCTTGCTATTCAGTAGCCTGACTCACAGAATATCATAGAATCATAGAATGTTTGGGGTTGGGAAGGACCTTTAAAGGCCACCTAGTCTAACACTCCTGCAGTAAGCAGTGACATCTGCAACTATAGCAAGTCGCTCAGAGCCCTGGCCAACTTGACCTGGGATGTTTCCAGGGATGGGGCATCTACCACCTTTCTGAGAAATTATGTAGGATCACTCAGTTTCCTATGGGATCACCTGGATCCCATCTACTGAGGGAGAAAAGAAATGGTCTCATTCAGGTCCTCTGCCCCTTGATCCCTTCTCTTCACAGACAGTGGAGGAGGCCTGGGCACTTGTGACAGTTTTATCACTACACTGGAGCCAAGAATCTACTTTTCAGGTATTGTGGAGCCTAAATAGGCTGCCCAAGGGAAGGGTGGGCTTTTGTCCGTCTGGCTGTATTAGCTGTTTCTGGCAAGTAGGTGGTTGTTTCCCAGCAAGCTGTTCACTAGACTGTTTGTTTCCTTTCTATATATGTTGAGTCTTTCATTGCAGATATTGACTTCCCTTTGACATCAGTCAATATTTAGGTCTTGAGTTAATAAATATTTAGATTTACTGGGAAGAAATCAATGTGTCTTAAGCTCTTTCTGCCATCATTCATGGTTAAGCCATGTGTCCAATGGATGGGAAACCCTGTCATGCTTTCAAGACCTGTTTCTGCAATGGTATTTGTAGATTTAACCCACTGTTCACGAAGGGTCCCCTCCTCAGCTGTATTGAATGCTACGTGGAATCATCATGGTTCATAAGATCACACAATAAAGAAAGCAAAGCACAGGGATTTTTATTTTTTGTTTTCTTCTCAGTTTTGTTTGAACAGCTTTGCATTGGCATCAGCAGATCAATCTGTAGATTGAAGGGGTATTGGCATCTTTCTAATACCATGCCGGAGTTTCCACTCAGCTCCATGTCGTTGGATCTCCAAATCCTCAGAGGCTTCTTCATGTCTATTTCCCATATAAACTGGATGGAATCAGAAGCCCTCTGAGAAGGTGGAAATCTTCTAAAATCAAAGCCAGACTGTGTGGCCCATATTTACCCCATCAATCCGTACTGAAAGAGCCTGTGTGGTGCTTTCAAGGACCCAGTGCCCTACTTGGATGCTGCAAGCTACTTTGATCATCTCATCCCCAAAAAGGATATTGAAGCATGGGTTGAGTCCCTTTATCCAGACAATCAGAGATTTGAAAATCCTCTTGGAGGACAGTCTGGAAAATAAGACTAATTTACACTGACAAGGTGAGAACTGAGGGGGAATAGGGTAAAAGCTGTGTACTGTGCATACAGACTACAGACACAGCTCCCGAGATGCAAACTCAAAGAATAATTTAGGCTGGAAGGGGCCTATGGAGGTCTTTGGTCCAAAACTCCAAGGTTATGTCCAGCTTTCATCCCAGAAAGCCCTTAAACACTCATTTTGCATTCACTAAAGCTCCATTGACTTCACTTCTGCAGAGGATTGCATTTGAGTCCTGTAGTACTCCCAGTTCCTCCCAGTGTCTCCTACCATTCTGGTCAGGAAAGAGCAACCTACCGTATTGCTGGTAGAGCCCTAAGGTACCAGCTGGTGGACCAGCAGATATTTGCTGACTGATCAGTTGGCCACTGCCTTACAGGATGAGTAAGAAATTGCCTTTCCATTAGTGGACCCTTTAACATAGATTAATTTGCTTTTAATACTCCTTTAATTTGCCTTTAATTCTCCTTTCCCTGGTTGCTGATGTTAACGGAACTTGTAGGAACTTCAGACTCCCACAGAGTGGCAAAGACTCCTTTCTGAAAGTGGGGTGATACTGGCCAAAGGACTTAAAAGTGTTGATGCTTAATGGCTAGGCAAAAGATGATGTGGAGATCATTTTGTTTAGGAACCAGGCTAGGAGTGCACAATAACTCATTTTTTCCCATTCTTCTGCTTTTCACTGTCTAAGATAAAATGGTTCTGAAAGTTTTTTCCTTTCTTTTCATTTGGAAGATAGAATTCACCTATGCACTGAAGCCTTGGAAGCAAGTTTTTAGTCCAAAGCGCAAAATCACTACTCGATGAAGTTAGCCTTTGAGCAGCCAAATTTCAAAAACTTCATTGACTTGGGGTTTTTTTGCTTGTCACTTGAGAAGATTAAGCTCCATATAGTGGGGAATAAAGACAACAGGAGGCCAAACACTGGGAAAATCTTTCATCTGGTGGAATTGCCTGCCAAGGGAAGCAAGAGATGCCCTTGTTGCTGAATCTTTTAAAGTTAGATTAGGACAAGAATGAAAACACCTACCGGCTAATATCTAGATCCTTTTTCTTGTAATCTTAATGAAAATAGTCTGACTGCAGAGGGCACACCACAATTTTCTCCCTTATCTGTCTGCTAATCACTCTCTCCCTCCTCTGAAGCTACCTATAATGTCCATTGCTATGGTAACCGAGCACGGTATGTATCACAGACAAGATGACTTATGCATCTTNATTTTGACCAAAATTCAGCAGTGGGAAGGGAGGGAAGCTCCTTTCCCTTGCTATTCAGTAGCCTGACTCACAGAATATCATAGAATCATAGAATGTTTGGGGTTGGGAAGGACCTTTAAAGGCCACCTAGTCTAACACTCCTGCAGTAAGCAGTGACATCTGCAACTATAGCAAGTCGCTCAGAGCCCTGGCCAACTTGACCTGGGATGTTTCCAGGGATGGGGCATCTACCACCTTTCTGAGAAATTATGTAGGATCACTCAGTTTCCTATGGGATCACCTGGATCCCATCTACTGAGGGAGAAAAGAAATGGTCTCATTCAGGTCCTCTGCCCCTTGATCCCTTCTCTTCACAGACAGTGGAGGAGGCCTGGGCACTTGTGACAGTTTTATCACTACACTGGAGCCAAGAATCTACTTTTCAGGTATTGTGGAGCCTAAATAGGCTGCCCAAGGGAAGGGTGGGCTTTTGTCCGTCTGGCTGTATTAGCTGTTTCTGGCAAGTAGGTGGTTGTTTCCCAGCAAGCTGTTCACTAGACTGTTTGTTTCCTTTCTATATATGTTGAGTCTTTCATTGCAGATATTGACTTCCCTTTGACATCAGTCAATATTTAGGTCTTGAGTTAATAAATATTTAGATTTACTGGGAAGAAATCAATGTGTCTTAAGCTCTTTCTGCCATCATTCATGGTTAAGCCATGTGTCCAATGGATGGGAAACCCTGTCATGCTTTCAAGACCTGTTTCTGCAATGGTATTTGTAGATTTAACCCACTGTTCACGAAGGGTCCCCTCCTCAGCTGTATTGAATGCTACGTGGAATCATCATGGTTCATAAGATCACACAATAAAGAAAGCAAAGCACAGGGATTTTTATTTTTTGTTTTCTTCTCAGTTTTGTTTGAACAGCTTTGCATTGGCATCAGCAGATCAATCTGTAGATTGAAGGGGTATTGGCATCTTTCTAATACCATGCCGGAGTTTCCACTCAGCTCCATGTCGTTGGATCTCCAAATCCTCAGAGGCTTCTTCATGTCTATTTCCCATATAAACTGGATGGAATCAGAAGCCCTCTGAGAAGGTGGAAATCTTCTAAAATCAAAGCCAGACTGTGTGGCCCATATTTACCCCATCAATCCGTACTGAAAGAGCCTGTGTGGTGCTTTCAAGGACCCAGTGCCCTNGTTTTTTCCTTTCTTTTCATTTGGAAGATAGAATTCACCTATGCACTGAAGCCTTGGAAGCAAGTTTTTAGTCCAAAGCGCAAAATCACTACTCGATGAAGTTAGCCTTTGAGCAGCCAAATTTCAAAAACTTCATTGACTTGGGGTTTTTTTGCTTGTCACTTGAGAAGATTAAGCTCCATATAGTGGGGAATAAAGACAACAGGAGGCCAAACACTGGGAAAATCTTTCATCTGGTGGAATTGCCTGCCAAGGGAAGCAAGAGATGCCCTTGTTGCTGAATCTTTTAAAGTTAGATTAGGACAAGAATGAAAACACCTACCGGCTAATATCTAGATCCTTTTTCTTGTAATCTTAATGAAAATAGTCTGACTGCAGAGGGCACACCACAATTTTCTCCCTTATCTGTCTGCTAATCACTCTCTCCCTCCTCTGAAGCTACCTATAATGTCCATTGCTATGGTAACCGAGCACGGTATGTATCACAGACAAGATGACTTATGCATCTTTTCCTGCTTTAATAGCTCCTCTGCGCTGCAGCTTTCCCTCCTTGCCCAGTTCCCCAAAGGACGGATGGATGCTGACTTCATGGGTTTGCATCTCCTTGCGGGCAGCTGCCTGCTGAGCCGCTGGCGCCAATGGGTTGTCATTCAAACCAGCTTCGCACCGACCGTAAATTTGTGATGTGCTCCTCTGAGGTTTAATTACACGTATTTTTAACGGAGTGGCAAGAAGATATTTCCAAAGACACAATGTTCATTGATCTTAAAGTGTAATTACCCAACAGCTAGAGAAACGGCAGTTATTGCACTCTTGGCTTTGTCAGGCAGGTCAGTCATTAAAGTTTAACAAATGAAGCCAATATTTATCTCAGCAAGTGTGCCCCAGGAAACATTGATCCATTGGCTGTTTGTTCATGCTCCAAAATACATACCCATCAATACCCAGAAGCTTTGTGAACCCAAGGACGGGGTCATAATGAAACAAACAGACAGTTGTCAGCAACGCTTAGAAGATTTATGTAATTTTACAGAGATAGCTGCAGAGAAAGCTCAAGATTTAATGGTAAGGAAGGCAGAAGCTGGTCTTCTCTATCACAGCAGGATGTGTGGGGTGGTGTTGGCTGCTAATACAGCCTGTCTCCACCCTGGTGTCCCACAACAAGAAGTAAACTTCAATTCTACAGCAAGAGATGGGGGCACCAGAAGCCTTTGCTGAGACAATAGCTAGGTTAGTACTATCTCTTGTTGGTGCCTTCTGCAAAGAACTTACATCTCAGTGGGCAGAGGCACACACAGCTTCAGATGGCAAGAGGATACAGAGGGAAAAGGAGTTGCTGAAGTCCCTGATATCAACCTGACTTCACACTAACCTTGGCCAGTGTGACCTGAAGAAATCCAGCAATAATGCTGTTCAGCAAACAAAGGTCTTCTCATTTCCCCTCCTGACCACTGAGCTTGGTGTGATTCCTTCTTTTTATTCACCCACTCCCCCTCAAGGAGTAAGCATGAAGGTCACGGGAACAAACTTTTCTTGGCCTTGCCTTGACAAACAGAAGCTGAATGAAGGGGGTTGGACTAGATGGCCTTTAGAGGTCCCTTCCAATGCAATACATTCTATGATTCTATTATATGAAGACAGAGTTGCTCTACCTAAATGCGTGGGGATGTAAACACTGGGCATAGGAAAGAGCTAGTTAAGCTGAAAACATTAATAACTTGGTATGATGGGGCAGAAATGTTTTATAGCTGGAAATGTGATGTCTTCTGTCTTAAGTTGTGACATAGAGCTAGCAAGACTAACTAGCATATAATGGCCCAGAAGGTTTTGCTAATTCTTTGAGGAATATCATATTTCACATCTGTGGGAAAAAGTGTATCTATTTGGCAGGTTTCTCCTCCCTCCTATACCCCCTTTTACTCTTACCCTTTCCTCCTGCCTGCAGCAAAGCTCCTCAGGAGCTCACTTCCCATCCAAATCCCAAACCTCGAGCCTAGTGGTTTCCTCTGAAGCACGCTGATGACTCAGAGCATGCCAGGGAGCTGCAAAGAGTGGGCTTAACGGGAGAAAAAGGCTGCATTTTAATTGAGTAATGAAGTCACCCAAGTTATCCTAAGATAAAAGGGCAAGGACGATAAGGCAGCTCTGCTTTGCTGGGAGGCATGTTTGTGGGAATCAACACTGCTTCGAGGTTTAAACACCTGAAGTTCCTCTTTGCTGGGCTGGTGGGGCTTGTGCATATTACTCCTCTTAAGGTAAAAACATCTTTGTGTGGGCCAGCTGTAATGAGGCTGTATTTCCAACTGAGCTGTCTCCCTCAGCAGATCGTCTTTTCCCATAAATGATACAAAAATTTTCTGCTTTCTCTACCCATAACCTCCTCCCACTGAGTGTTTTGGTGAAGCTACTGGACTCTAGTGTCTAAATTGTTTACAGTTTTAGACATTATTGTGGGTGAATGAATGAATAGTTGAGACCTTTGCTTCCCAGGGGAAATGTGCTTTTTCCAAGGCAAGGAAATGGAATTACCCTTGAGCCTTCTGTTGGCCAACAGCACATGGAGAAGAGAAGGCAGAGAGGAGAAGTGATGCAAAAAACAGATGTCATGGAAAAACAGGCTAAACACACATATATCTAAGGAACAAGGAGAAGCTCTGACTTCTGTGGTGAGACCATCTCCATAGGAGAGATGTCACTAGTAGCCGCTTGGTTTCTCTGTTGTTTTTGTCCTTCCAACAGCATGACGAGGTTGAAAGGCCTCAGAGGGTGTGCAATTTCCTGGAGGCTCATTTTCTGATCATTCCCTGATTGCAAATTGATTTTTTTTTTAAATTTTAAATGGAAATAGCCCGTGCAGGAGGCAGGAGGAAGCTCCTGAGTCTGGTGGAAAAGGGTTCTGTCCCATTTTTCCTCCTGGTGTGGGTAAGCCACAGCTGGCAAAGCCCGGGGTGTTTCCTAGCAATGTGTCATTTTGGGTGTCAGTAACGAGAAAAAATACCCATACCGGCACTTCACAAGCTTTATTAAGGGGTAGCTGGAGCCTTGGTGCTGCAGCTCCTAGGAGGGTGTGAATATGGATTATCTCCTCAAGGTTCATATAGATAAGGTCCAATCAGAATGGGTCATGAAGAATTATTTTTTAAACTCAACTAGATGGATTTTCTTGAATGCCTGGAAAAGTGTTGATGTTGCCTATGTAGACAACACAGGTAAGCAAGCGCAAAGGTTGGGTGGAGCAGATAGAGACTTCTCTGGGTCTTTATATACACTGGGGTTTAGTCCTCTTTTGCTGTCCAGTCCCACCCAATAACTCATAGGACCTGGAGTGTATAATTGCTATCGGTTGATGACCTCATGAATAAGCCACGTTGATCAAACTTGAATGTATTTCTTTGGTCTTCCCCCTCTCTTTGCTTGCTGTCTTGCTCCACCATCTCTCAGCTGTTTCAGTTTGCTCCTTGATTCTCCTCTTCTCTTGACCTGAGCCTTCTCCCCTTGCTGCTTTATTAATCTTATAATTGCTCTGCTCTGCATATGCTTTGGCCCAAAGACATCCATGGTTCCTTCTGTTTGATACCTCACTGAAGGCAGGTGATCCTGTTGCTGTAGGTATCTCAGACTGATACAGCTCCATGAAGACAACTTTAGTCTCTGAGGCTGTGACTTTCTATGCAATGGCATTACTGAAGAAATATGTCTTCAAAAACTCCTTCTGGAGGAAGTCCTCAGGTACACTCATCCTGCCTGAGAAATGCAAATTAATCTTTTTGTTCTCTGCATTTTTCTCTCTCCAGTTGTTGTCCCTACTCCTGCAGCAGCCCCGTCAGTGTTTACTGGAAGTTTGTGTTAACAGAAGTATTTTTACTATGTGTGGAGATCATCATCACTAATTCTGATACATCTGCCAATTGTTTGGTGTCATTTGCATCAGATAAGGATCTTAATAGTGTAGCACTCGTTGTCATGAGTTCATCTAGCTTGAGTTGTTGCTACATTGTATGGGAAGATGATGAAACATTAAGTTACTCTGTGCAGGCTTCTGACTTGAAGCCTGTGCTTGACTTTATCCCTTCTCTTACTGCTCCACAGAGCAATTGTAGTTACAATGCTTTTGGCTGGAATGTGTCTGATTTTGTTGCTTTCTATGGTGCTTCTCTCAAAAAAATAATAAAAAAATATCCTCAAAAGCACCTTTAATTGCCATCCTCACTCTTTCTCTACTCGTAGTCAGAGCATGGACATTTGATCTAACCCACTACCACACTTCAGCATTTTCCATCCATTGCTTCCTATGTAATCTACTTTAATCAGTCAACAATTACTTCCATTGTCATTTTTCCCACTGCCCGATAACATACATCTTTATCGTTTCACTGGTTGCAGTAACGTGCATTATTTTTGACCAACCATTGAATACTTCCTTTTTTCCTCAGGCATGGAGTGATCTCTAACTGTTCTGGGACATATGCTGCTAAAAGGGACTGTTGCAGTTGTATAGTCCTTTCTATCTCATCATCTGACATTGGCTCAGAGTTGATGGCTTTTTTTGTCTTGCAAGATGCTTTTGATCTTGGTCTGCCATTATTGTATCCAGGTAGATGAGAGTGTCCAGCCAAATATTCTTTCCATGGCTGTACCTTCTCATTCATGTTTGCTCACCATGACTCCTTTTGATGCTCCAAGCACTGGCACACTGTTCCCATCGAAAACAATTTTTTTCCATCTCAATTTCACACCTTGTTTTCCTGGTGTTTCTCTACACCCTGAAAAGGTTTACTTGCCTTTGGAAATTTTCCTCTGCTTTGTTTTGTGCTTTTACTTCCACTCTCCCATAATCCTTGGCTCTGTTTGCATTTTCCCTCTAATGCTTTTGTTTTGATGTTTGTCCAGCTCCTCCTTGTTTGCTTAGGCCTCTCATTAAGTTCCCTACTGTGTTCTCTATTGCTTCCTTAAATATTTCCCATCTGGTCTCTACTGAGATTTCTTTATCATTCCAGATTAATGGTCTGAAACGCTCTCCAGGCGTTACCTTCTTTGCCTCTCAAAAAAGATGTGCCTTTTAAACTTTGCAGGATCAAATTTAGCTCCAGTGTCACCCATCTCTCCCTTGGGCTTCAATGTGTTCGTCATCTTCCCAATAAGTAATTCATGATCGCTGCTGCCCTTCGGCATCACTATAGACTTTCACATCCAGCAGTGACTCTGTTGTGCCTTTCGCAGATAATCATGTGGTCCATCTGGTTTTGTGTGTGACCAGTTGGTGACCCCTTGTAAAGCCAGGAGAGAACCGAATGCCACCAGTGATCAGACTATGCACCTCACAGCAGCTACTCAATTTCTCACCAGTTCAAACTCCTCTTGGCCCCATGTGGCCCAGCATATTCTTTTACTTCTTATTTCTGCTTCCATCCTCTATGTTCCCAGCTTTCACCTTCACAACTACCTCATAAGCCAAGGCCTCTTTTCAGACACTTTACTGATAGAATTTATATTTTCGCTTCTCTGTAACTTGTTTTGGTGCATAACAGCAAATCACAGCTATGCAGAGATCACTGCGGGCTGCAGGAAATATTTCTGGGATGATCCTCTCAGGCACTAGTTTCCTGTTGTTCTCAGAAGTCCTTATTCCTTTTGCACGTGGAGGTAATATTACTCATCTGGGATCAAAAAAAGAAAGAAGTATAATATCAAAATTACCTGTGCATCCAGGGTGTCCTTGGTTTGGCAGCTGTGGATGCATAGCTCAGCTGTGCTGCTCACTGGTCTGGGGTGAGAGGAAGGTCAAGGAGCCCCTCTCAGAAGCTGTCTGGTGTGTTTGGCCATTCTTGAACTTCCATGACTGTTTCTATGATGAGGTGGATGTTGGTCTCTTCTCCCAAGTAACAAGTGATAGGACAAGAGGAAATGGCCTCAAGTTGCTCCAGGGGAGGTTTAGGAAAAATTTATTCACCAAAAGAGTTGTCAAGCCATGGAACAGGCTGCCCAGGGAAGTGGTGGAGTCACCATCCCTGGAGGAATTTAAAAGCCATGTAGATGTGGTGCTGAGGAACATGGTTTAGTGGTGACTTGGCAGAGTTAGGTTAATGGTTGAACTCAGTGATCTTGAAGGTCTTTTCCAGCCTAAGTGATTCTATGATTCCATTACATGGTTTAGTGGTGGATTTGCTGTGTTAATGGTTAGACTTGATGATCTTAAAGCTCTTTTCCAACCTAAATGATTCTATGATTCTGGTTTTGGGTCATCCATCAAATTGAATTACCAAACTCTTCCTGCAAGAATTTCCTGATATAATGACTGGCTATGCCTGTCGGGTTTATGTGAAAGCCTCGCCATCCTTTGCAGGACTTCTTGGCATGGATATCAATACCACCTTCATATCTTGCCTTCCAGAACTGAAGTCTGGACTGTTTTAAGTTAAAATTTGAGTTTTCTTCTGCCTACACAGACTGCCCTGACAAGGTGAAGTGAACTTCTTTAGTAAAAGGTGCACTTTTTTTTTCCTTAGACAAATTAATGACATTTTATTCAGTAATATTTGTTGATGTGACATTTCTAGGTCATTCCCATCCATCATCTAAATATGGAGCTGCAAAGAATCTGTATCCTGGCATAGGAGCAACTGTCTTTCAATAATTTTTAAGATATGCAGTAAGATGTTTATTAAAATATTCTGAAGCAAAAAACACAGTGAACAGAGATGGCATAAAAGGATGAGTTTCAGTTTGAAATTAAGGTACGTGCATTAGGTTTTTGCATGTGAGATACACATCTAAGCTCCCATAGCAGAGGATAGAAACGCAATTGCTGCCTAAATAGAACCATCTAGTGCTATGTGAGATGCTGGCTGGGCTTTCCTGTTGGCCTACAGCTGTCAATCCCTTAGGGCACAGGAGCAAACAGGTCTTGTGTCATATTATCTTGCACCATGTGGACATGTCAGCCATCTCAGAAGGTAGTTATGTTTTCATTTGCTCTAGGTAAGCTTCTAGTCAACACCATCAATTTAGTCCAGATTCAGATATGCAAACACAGGTGTTGGGTTTTAGAGGCAACTGAAGCCCTTTGCAGCTCCTCAACTGTGCAGACCAAACCTCCACTGACTGTGGTGCAGTCTCAAATGCCCACAGAGATGCTTATGTGCCTCACCAAGGTGCAAAAAGGAAGTCAGCTACCTCAAGGAATGATGTCATCAGCTTAAATTAATCCTCTTCTGTTACCACCACAAAACATCCAAGAGTTTGGATTAACAGTGGACACTCAATGCTTTTTTTGAGTAGTTAATTGTAGAATCTTCCCAGAAAGAGCCAAGCTGAGATCACAGTTGCATTGCTTTCAGTTTTATCACTTAAACCACTGCAAAATAGTATGAGATATGGCCAGAATGGTGGTCTTTGATACTCATTTTGTGGGATGCAAGTGAATAAGTCCAGGGCAATTCCCAAAGAGTTTCCCTGGGAATTTCCTACAAGCCACAACTGGTATTCCACAGACCTGCTCCTTGGGATCCCAGACAGTAGGGGTCAAGATGCACAGCAATCTAGAAGGAGTAGTGATCCCTAATGGCATTTCAACTGGAGTGTACCTGAAACCACTGTACGGAGGGAAGAGCTGAAATGTGATGAGCAGAGCAGCTTGGTCCATGTTGTATTGTCTTCTGTGCAGAAAAGGCAACATGCAACTGCTGTATCTAAAGAGAAATACATCTAAAGTTAAAGGTGCAAATGTAGATCAGCTCTGATCTTTCTATGATCACAGAGTTTGTTCCCTTCCGTGAAGTGTTAATGCCAAATATGTACTCTGATTACATATCACCTTCCCTCCTTAAAAGCAAAAATATACCACACAGCTGGGCCTAACCAGGGCTGGAATAGAACAATGATAGACAAAACCATTTGTAACTGATATTTTTTCCTAACCAGCCATAGCCAAAGTCCCAGCAACGATTCAGAGATCCCAGGGTTGGAAGGAACCAACATGATCATTTCAGTTGACCTGCTGCATCATTAAAGCAATGAAATTATGGAATCCACCAATATGGGACTGACTATGCCAGAGAGCATATTCTCAGGAGACCTCCACTCTTGACCCACAGCCTCTTCTAGGAACCTAAATAGAAATACACAGTTATGAGAGAAACTGATAGACAGTTTTCAAAAATACATAGCTCAGGGTCTGCATTTAGGAAAATCAATTGAATATATCAAATTGTCAAAGCTACTCTACAGGACATAACGATCAGTAGAACTGTGGTCAGACCAGAGAGCTGCCAGCATATGATTTCCTCTCCTGGTGATTTTTTTGATTGTTCTTTTCTGCTTATGCCTTCAGGGAGGGATGGCTTGAGCTTCTGAGCATACATTGGCTTAAACTGCGAGATGATACAGACCAGACCATGGTTTGCTTAGACTTGCTGTTCTCCAGGACAAGTCTTCTCTGATGAAACTGAGCTTTTCTTTCAGAGAGATTCACATCTTGTGACAGTGTTTTAAGCAAAGACTTTTTTCTCCTGAACATCAGTTCACAGACCCCAAAACTGAGCCACCCCAACAGATGCGGGAGAGAGCTGAAAGCAGTGGTGGCATCTAGACCATTGGGCCTCCCATAATAAAAGCACTGGTCCTCAGACTTCGATATGCAGAGGATGCCTAATTAAATCACAGCAAGTGTTACTGGGAGCCAAAGTATAGCTCAGCATTTCTTGATGCTATGCTGTGATGTCTGTGATGGTGAGTAAAGGAAGGTTCATGGTTTCCACTGGAAGTGACTTCAATGACACTTTCCACTTCCTTTTTCCATCAAAACACATTAAAAGTGATAAAACTCAGCACTCACAGGAGAGATTTTCCAAGCTGCCTGTGGGCATCTGGATGTGTGTTTCCTATTAAAACAGACAATACAAAGGCTGCTTGGAAAATTCCAGCTTTTTATAGAGATGCAGAGCAAGTGGTCTGAAGTCATACAGGGAATTGCTTTTTCTGGGATTTGAGCACTTAGCAATCCTATCTCAGTCTCAGAGCCCCTAGAACTGGCCCACATTTTTATGCATTAGACCACTGGGCCAACATTTGTCCCAGCGGCAAGCTCAACCGATTCCAACTTGAGATCCTACTAGTTGTTGGAAGACTAAAACCATTAACCATATCCTGTGGTGCTTCAATAGAAGAGTGGCCAGTGGGTCAAGGGAGGGGATCCTGCCCCTCTGCTCTGCTCTAGGGAGACCCCCTGCAGTGCCGGGACCAGCTCTGGAGTCCTCAGCACAGGGGAGACACAGACCTGTTGGAGTGGGACTACTTTTCTCTCTATCCAGCATGATGGAAGCAGTGCCCACATGTGCCTCAACCCTTGCCCATGTACTGGCCATGACAGGTAAGTGCACTATTTTTACAATGAGAGTGGTGAAACACTGGCCCAGGTTGCCCAGAGAGGTCATAGATGCCCCCTCCCTGGAAGTGTTCAAGGCCAGGTTGGATGTGGCTCTGAGCAACCTGGTCTAGTGGGAGGTGTCCCTGGTCACTGCAGGGGGGGTTGGGATTAGATGATCTTTAAGTTCCCTTTCAACCTGAACCATTCTATGATTTTATGAAATAACTATGAAGGTGCAAAATGGAGATGCTCTCCCCATGCTATGCTATTCCCAGTATGTCATCCATCTGTCTATGTGGTGCCACCACCAGTGCAACGTGAAGTGTCTGCAGGTGGTATAAGATGAAAGGAGGAATCTATGGCCTGAAAAGTCTAAGACACCCGAACTTGCTTTTGTGTTGGATCTATTGCAGCTAGAATTGTTAGTCTGTGCAAACTGCAACCCCAGCTCTAATTCCCTCCAGCCTTAGGGGTAGAGGTGGAACAAGAAAGATGGATTACAGATTTAGAAAGAGGATATCAGGTTTCTTATAGTCACAGATTTTAAAACTGGAGAGACATTAAATATCACCTTTGACTTCCCCTGGGGCCCAGAACTTTCCATGCTTTGGGGGGAGCTTGTTACCAGCACCTAGGATGCTGTCGCATTTCTGAACAAGTAGACATGGCAAATGCATTTTAGAAATAGACGAAATCTCAGCAGTGACTGAACAACAACTTCCTTTGTCTCTCAACCTTCCCCCAGATGCTTATACAATTGAAAATGAGATTGCACCTCTGGGCTGAGCTGCAGCCATGCTCCTCAGAGGCCTCTTCAATCCAATTGGCAAAGGATGGGGTCTGGCAAGGTTTAGTCAGCTCGTGTTTGCGAAATGCTTTGGAAATGAAAACTGCTGCATGGCACTGAGTCATGCAGCTGCGACTGTGGAAAAGTGAAGTCTGTGGAGCTTTGGAATCCGTCTGGATCCCTTGTGGAGAGCAACTGGGATCTGTTGGTTAAGTGTAGAGTTCATATTGGCAAGAATAATGCGGGGTCGGGCACTGGAGCCCTCAGCCCTATGAGCTGCTCAAGGAAAAAAGGAAATCTTGGGTGTTTTTGGAGGCAGAGTAGCCAGGACATGCATCCTGCTCCCCAGTACAATGGCAGAAGGCTGGCTGTGCACCCTGGAGGGAAGCACTGATGCTCTTGGCTAGTGCGAACCTTGCATGGAGGAGGACTAGATGATCTCCAGAGGTCCCTTCCAATCCCTAGTATTCTGTGATTCTGTGAAGGGAGTGAACTTGATCAACAAAACCAGGCATTTAACCAAAGAGAAACAAGACCAAATAATGCTTCTGCATCCAGGACACTTCTCACTGTCAGTCCTGGGCAGCCATGTCACCTGGCTCTCATAGTAACTGATGCCCTCCCTACCTCCTGTGCCCATTGCTGTGCTGACACAACTCCCACCCATGCTAGTGATGGGTGAGGAACTGGGTCAAAAGGGCCATTTCCAGACCCCCTTTCTGATGCCTCTGTTCAAGGAGTGAGGAGCCATTCAGCTACTCCAGGACTCACAACAGCCCATGGTAGCTGGATGCTGTCGATGCCGTTCCTGGATACCTCTTCCATTTCTTCTGAACCCAGTATGCTATAAGGCACTGGATTGGAATCTGCCTTTTAGGGCACCTGGAGGTCTATTAATCTGCTGCTTTTCTTCCAGTTATGCAGTTATCCACTTATGTTTCTTTTCTTCCAGGCTTTTTTTTTTTTTTTTTGAGATAGAAAGCGAGGCAGATAAAAGTAGACACTTCTGTTAAATCTTCTTGCTTTCTCTATTTCACATTGGTATTGTGAGCAAATCCAAGTGAACCTCCATCTGCAATATTAATTTGTGTTGCTTCTTCCCTCTGTCTGCAGGGAGAGGTCTCTGTTAGCCAATTATTCTTGGAATAATAAAAACGTGCAGCTGGAACCAAGAGCCTGGCTGATGCAGACAATAAAAGCATGGAAAGGCATACAGAAAGAAGAG
Source organism: Eurystomus gularis (assembly GCA_013400335.1). Taxonomy (NCBI): domain Eukaryota; kingdom Metazoa; phylum Chordata; class Aves; order Coraciiformes; family Coraciidae; genus Eurystomus; species Eurystomus gularis. The sequence continues at coordinate 15,763 of VZZY01011998.1, read as the reverse complement.
ATTGCTTTGGCTTGCCAGGCTCAGAAATCTCCCTGTCTGTGTGTCTCCTTGCTTTCACCCTGCTGCGAACCCTTCAAAATTAACCCAGCTGCTGACATGGAATAAAAACGGAGAGTATGAAAGGAAAACTCAGGAGACAGCACTGATAACTTCAGCATGAGGGGAAGGTAGGCAGCCCACAGCTTGCAGCCCACATGTAACAGCTTGTGTAAGGAGGGAGGAAGCAAAAGAGAAACCTGAAAGAAAACACCAGCCCGTATTACTCTGCAGGTGTGGGAATCTCCTAAGTTTTCGTGTGAACAATCTAGTGAACAATGTTACAGCAGGTGCTGTTGTCATAGAACGGCATAAAACCAACAAACTGGGATGTTTTCAAGGATGTATTTAAGCCTAAAATTGCCTTAAACGTGGGCTTAAGTTCATTCCCTGCTCAGCAAATTGTTATAAGCAATGTGTGCCATCACCTGATCCCCAAATCCTTTTTACTCCTAAAGGTCTCAAGTGCTTTGCAAGCGTTAACATGACAAAACGTGACACATCAACACATACATGAAGTACAATACAGAAGCTACCAGCTAAAATCTGCTAATGACCTATGATGTCATGGTGTGCTGTCATCTCACCTTCCTTCTAAAGCTGGGGGAGGTGAGAGCTCATGAACCATATGGCAGAAGATCTCGTTCAGCTCTAGAGCACCAGGATATGGCCAGGAGACCCTGGCTGGGGTTTAGGGAACGATGGGTGAGCCTAAGAGAACTGGATATCTGATATGTCTGACTGCATTTAGGCTCTGACCTTCATGACGAGAGCAGAGAGAGGGTCTTCTCTTAAATTTAACGATGCCCAAAGTCTCAGCATATATTCTGGTTAAGATTTTGATCTGGAAGTGCTGTTAATGCTCATCACAAAAAGGTGGCCAGCTCACCAGGAAAATACGTTTTTTCAGCCTCTTCTCCACATTTTCCAAGCTGGCAGGGACAAGCTGTCCCTTCTCTCTTCTCACTCTTCTCAGAGCCAGATGCCCTTGGAGGCTGCTTGATGGTTAAGCATTCTGAGCCATAGGGATGCTTGCTGCCGTGCTGTGTAAGGCATCCACTGCTACAGGGCTTGGCAGAGGAGCCAGATTCCTTGGCCTGGCCCTCAACCACAAGTTCGTCTTTGCATACCAGGAGCAGTAACACTGCTCCAAGCTTTTCACAGAGGCAGAGCTGCCATTAGACACCAAATCAGGAATAAAGGAGAAACAGTCGCACGTATTTTGTTTGCAAGACAAATGCAAACAAAGATGTTTGCTTTTGAAACCACAAAATTCTGCAGTTTACAAAGAATTCTTCTTACCCACTCGTTGGCTTATCATGCACTGCTCCCTGTCCTTCTGACCTTCCATCATCATGTCCCAGAGAAAAAAGCAGGAGCAAAACATATCCCCACCAAATACCCAGCACCCTATAGGCAAACCAGATGGGTACATTGGTTTTTGGGGACATGCATGGAGAAAAGCCTAGATGGGCAGGGATTAAACATTATTCAGTCCAGACCACTCCTGTCTTAGATCCAGAACTACCAGTGGTGTAAAGCATCTCTTAAACCTCTGCGTGCTAGAGAGGGCTAAAAGAGGTTTAGCTCTTCAACTCCTCTCCTTCCCTACTGCATCACAGTACTGACACCATTCCCACTGTTGTTCTTCACCTTCTCCATCCTTTACTCCAGATTTAGGAAGAGGTGGGAAGATCTAAGATGGGAAGAGCTGTGATGCCAACAGGATGGCAGAAGAGAGGAGAGGGAGATAGATGGGATGGGAGGGTAGCTGCCAGAAGGTCTCTCTGGTGGTTCCTACCCCTCCATGCAGTCTTAAGTGGTAGCTATGAGAACTGGATCTAACTCCAAAACCAAGCTCCAGAGCCAAGCACTGGTTACAGACAGAGCCCACATGGAGTGCTCCTACCGCAGGCTTGGACACCTTCTCAACTCTCTTTCCGAGTTCGGTGCAGCTCTCTGCACATACATATTGGGTCACATCTTTCCTCATTGATTCCTTCAAGTGCTATTGCTCAGTGAGAGAAAGAAAAGTAAGCTGGTGTTCATCTTTCCTCCCTAGACCATGCCTTGACCCCTCTCATACACCAGTCCTTGTTGTTTCCAATACTCCAAACAATGTGTGTCTTTTACCCTGGCACCTCTATGTAAACTGAGACCAATCCCAGCAAGCTGTTTCTCTTGCTTAAGGAGTTGTTTGTCAAACTGAAATTTGAGAAATTCAGGCCAGAAAGAAAGAGGAAGAGCAGTGGAAATTCCCCAGGGAATAGGATCGCAGAGAGGCGTGGAAAAACGTCCCAGAGTCTTTTGGGTGCCTTATACTTTTTGCCAGTAAATACCAACCAATGCAGCAATGATTAGCCAAAATGCTGAACTACAGAGTTACCCTCTCATTTTGACGAGCATGGTTCCCTCAAAACCCATCTCACTGTGTGTAGACCAGCCCTGGAAAACATGCCCTGAATTGCATGTGGAATTGGGCACAGACAATGGGAAAACACTTACCTGGTGTATTAGAGTAGGCATGAACTAAGGTCCATGATGCTCAGCTCTGCTCATAGGCAGATTTTAAAGCATCAAAGAAGCATGGAAACCACCTTTACTCCACAGGGGCCCTGGTTGTGTGTATGACTACCCTGGAGCTGAGAAGAGTTAGTCCATGTAACTTCTGGGTGACCTCATTGCTCTCTACAGCATCCTGAGGAGGTGAAGAGGGAGTTGCTGAGCGGAATGATAGGGGCCATTCACCCTGGCAGAAAATGGGAACTTGGGTGCCTAATTCAGGATCCTTACACTCCCTTTTTGTGCCTCTCTGCACAAGGCAAACCTGGCTACATGCAGACCATGCTGGATGCCCTGCAAAGCATGTTAAAAATACCACTTCTGCCGTTCTGCTTCAGTGATACCCCTGGGAAGGAAAGCTTTGGCTTCTGCTTGAATCAGAGATGAGCACCACAGGTAGAGTCCAGGAGAAGAGTCAAGGTCAGAAAACACTGCTTTTTTAATAAAGCTGATATTCTCTTTTTATTCTCTCTGTTCCTTCCCACTCTTCATAGGACAATTCGATATTACAGCTCCTGTTAATTATTCATCACAGCCTGTATTTGCTTAGGTAGCAGTTCACAATGTGAACTCCCCTAACCTGCCTGATCTAGCCTTCCTAGGTTGTAAATTAGCAAGAGCTGGGGCAACGCCAATGAATGGGGGCCACAATGAACAAGCACTTCTTGCTTCCTTCTGTAAGCAGTTTCAGGATGACTTTGCAATGTTTCAGAGCATGCAAGATCTTTGCTTCTTGTTTTTGCCCCAGTGGTGCCTGACTGAGATATTGCCATGTCCCAGAGGATTATGTAAGGTTTACATTATGGGTGTCATATGAGTGAAATCCAACACAACTTTGTGAGGCAACGATTAAAGTGCAACCTCGGGGCTTGCAGGTCCCTTTCTCCTGTGTAAGATGATGGGTTGTTTGGTGAGCTGGGGCACAGGTGAAATGGAGGAAAAGGAGATGACTGGGGAGGCCCTTTGGACCTTTAATGCAGGCTCCTCCTGGGTACCCTAGGCAGGGCCTGGCAGGGTTATGGGCAAGATTGGGGCACCAGGACTGGTTACCATGTGGATGAGGTTCAGTGCGGGTTTTGAAGGGGCTGTGAGCTGAGCTAAACTTATCCACGTGCTTTATACTGGGATGTTCAACCTGATTTTACTCCACAGGAGTTACATAACTCTTACTTATTCAAACAGTTTAAAGTAGAGCAACATAACTGGTTTCAAGAGAAGCACACCAGCAGAAAGCCAGCACAGACAAACTGAATGAACCCAGCCCCTGAAACGGCTGGGACTAATGCACTCGAGAGGGAGACATCTGCTTTACAGGAAGAAGGTCACAAGCAGGCTACTAGCCAAGAAAGAAATTTGGGATAATGGTAAAAATATATCTGAAATGTCTGAACAGACCATAGTTAGGAGCAGAAGAGACAGCAGAGATGAGGTTGGATGGCATTCCTAGGGCAACACTGTGGGCATTAAATGCTTGGCGCGAGATGCTCTAGACAGCACTGGTTAGAACTTGCTTGGAAGAGCCATTTGACATCCCTGAACTTTGGAGTTATGGCACCACAGGTGATGACAGGAGTCCTCCATCTTTTTCTGAGCTTGAGACTGGACGATAAAGGGATGTCAGGACTGTGGGAGAGAGCATCTTCTGGAGTTAGACATGGTCAACAGCCTGTTGCTGCTTTAACCAGCACTGCCAGGGTTGGGGTGGATTAGCCTTCTGCAAGCTAACCTGAAGGTTGCCCAAATGAAGCTCCAGTCCACAGGGAGCTGGGTAGTACCCATGTGCAAGTCTTTGGATGGTACAGCACAAAAAATAGAGTGGTGTAGTGTCTCAGTTTAAGACTGGTTCCACCATTGATTCTCCTTCAAATAAATCAATGCAAAAACCTGCCAAAACATGTCAGTGGAGCAGCTTCACTGAATTGAGTAGAGGGTCTCCCTGGTTTACACCACAGCAGAATGGGGCAAGCATGGTCTCTGTCATTCTGGTAGAGCTGGAAGCCAAGGAAGGTTCTGCAGGTGGGGAGCCCCCACAGAGACAAGGAGCCAAACCATACTTGACAAGTGTCACTGTGTGGCTTCAGGACATATGTTGGTGCTTCCCAGAGGATTTTTACTCTGTCTTCCCTGGTGTGGCTCCTTCAGGGACCTGGGGGAGAGCAGGACCACCTGGTGCACACAGGATCCCTGCTGTCCACCTGAGGCTGGCATGGGCAATGGTAGCTCCTTGGTCTGCCTGCAAAGTGTGTCCTATATGGCAACACTGAGGGTTTGTGTGCTGCTGCTTCCTTCAGCCTATATGATCCATCTGCTGTGCAAAGCAGGCTGGAACAACTGAGGAGCAGGAGGAAAAACCCAGACACAGCATGGTGCTGCAGCAGGGAGAGGAGAGGATGCTCCTGGGCAGGCATGGTCCTTGCTTTGCTTCTCTGAGGGAAAACCCCATGAGGCAGCTGTGCTGCCACTTCCCATACATAATTATCAGTCCAGCCACATCTTCTGAGCTTCAGCTCCTCTGCTTCCTGACTCCATGTCAAACATGGGGGATAAAGGACAGGGTGGTAAAAAGCTGCCTGCCTCCCAGGCTCCACAGCATCCTTTATCATGTTTGCTCAGCTGTGTTTTTTTCCACTTTGGAGGAGTTTCCCTAAAAACAGCACCGGTGGTGATGGTGGTGGTGTGGAATGGTTGCCTTCTGTCCCCTCACTGAAAAGGGTTACAACTATTTAAAGAGTAAGGTAATAAATAGTCAAGTTTTCTGACTGGCATAGGGGGTAAATATACAGCAGTTTGATTAAGAGGCTTCATTTTCAGTGTAAAGCACCTGACAACGCATTGCATGAAGGAGAATACCTGGTGGATAAAAGCCAGGGCTGAGACTGGGGCATTGCTCTGCTCCCATCCTTTCTACACTTGCTTGGTCTCCTCTGTCTTTTATACCCTCTTGCACAGGCCGTCTGTTAAGCTGAGACAACCTCTAACTGGGTTATTTCAGGGTGAGGTCCAGGGATGCCCTGGTAACAGAATAGCTGCTGAACAAGAGGAGTCACTGCTGCCCTCCTGGGACACCTGAGAATGAGCACCTAGGGTTAGGTTACCATGCGTGGTACCCAGATGAGTTCCCTGAGTACTTCAAAAGCATCACTCTATGCCTCCGTGATATTCTACTTCCAGCCCAAAGTGACCTGCTTGCTCCTTTCTCCAGGTTGCCTTTTTTTTTCCAGACTTCAGCCATCGTACAGGGTCATGCTTGAGCTTTTCTGCTGAGATGAAGCCTTGTCAGTGGGACAGGGCCCTTCTCTCATCCGCATGAGCCTGTGGATAGAGAAAAAGAGGCAAGAATTAACTACTGCAGGAACACCTAAGACCCATAAGGAACCAAAAGAAGCTTTAAGGAGCCTAATTAATATTTATCCCCCCCTCCCAAATGATTATTTATAGCTTTTGCTTCCAGTTTCACTTCCTAACTGCCTCAGAAGTTTCATGGGCTTTTATGGCTGGGGGGTTGATGCATTGCTCTCTGTCCTGACAAAAAAACCAGCTCTGGTCCTACAGTCCCTGGCCCAGCAAAGCCCTTGTTGTCTCAGTAACTTTTCAGGAAAAGTTTCCTCCAACTGCTTGGCCGGGCACACTGCCAGCAAATCCAGCCCCTCTGGGCTCATCAGAAGAGACCTTGTACTACATTTTCCACTATACTTATCAAATCTTGGCTTGTGTCCATCTAGTGTTTGTGCAGTAATTACCTCACTAGGCAAAACAGTTCCACTGCCTAATTGTCTTCACTCTCAGGAAATTGTTCCTAATAGCCAGCTAAATTTAATCTCCCCTTCCTTGCTTGATCCACCGCAGCAAACCTGCACAGCCCTTCTCCCTCCACTTATGGTTCTATACGTGAAGCGATTATGTGGTGCTATCTGCTCGTATTTCTCTAGGTCAAACACGTGAAATTACTTTCTAGGACTTGTGTGAGTGACAGCCATCATCCTTAACTCATTTTCCTTGGGCTTGTTTGAACTTCTTTCTGCAATCTTGCAGACCACATTCAAAACTGAAGTGTGCTCAGAACCCGAGTGTGTTGGACTCATGAATCAGGCTACCACAAAACAGCTTTTCCTTAAAAAACCAGTAATATAAAAAGAAGAGAGGGGTTTTTAACACTTTTAACCTACATCTTGAGCCTGAAGAGTATTCTCTAACATTTTTTTCAGCAGGTTTCAATGGTTGGTATATCCTTCATTTTCTAAATGGAAGGTAAATGTTTGCAGATTAACATGAAGCTGGGTATTTAAATAAAATGTCATATATTTTACTGGGTGAGTTGGCACTGCTGGAACACAGCAACTTAAGGGCATAACAGTAGCGACGAGTCATAATACAAACTGAAAGAGTTGTCTTTGTCCCCTCTGGTCTCCCACCAGCTTGAATTTACAAACATTTTTGGTGGAGTACTTTGCCTCAAAGAGTCGGTAGATGTCAGGGACATTTCCATGAAGCTTCTCAACTTGAAGACTTCCCCACAAGCCTTGAAAACAGGAGCAGAGAGAATCTGAAATTACTAAATCTGTATTTTGGGCTGTAGATTATGGCCGTTAGGTGTATCTGCTGGAGCTTGGTACTAGAAAGGAGCAAAGCTGAAGGCTAAGTGAAGCAAGAATCAGATGAGGTTCTCCTATGGTATGTGGTCTGTAGGAGTTTAAAAAGTAAGTATGTGCTAGGAGAAGTTATCTGGGAAGTCAGGATGGATTCATATCTGACAGCCACCAAATGAGGAGAGAATGGGGCTTGCTGGAGAACTGTCACAGGAGAAAGGGAGCACTGCTCCCATCTGCTACCCTCTGAGAGAGAAGATGGCCTTTCCCCTGTACCTCTTTGCCACTATGGAGGACTGCAAAAAATGCAATTGGTTTTCACAATGTGTAAACTTCCCCTCAGTCAACCCCCTCCAGCCTTTGCACCCTAATCATTGGCCATGACCAGGTCCTAGGTACAATGTGTCCATACAGGGCCCACATGTTCAGGTTGCTCCCTAAGTCTACTCTCGGGCTTTGCTTCTCAAGGTGTCATGTCCTACAACACCAAGCATCTTTAGGAATGGTAGACCCAATTTCCATGAGTCACATCCTGCTGGGCTTTTAACACCTCATGTCTGTGCTATCCCTAAATCTTGTTGGGAAGAGGGTTTGTCTTCTCCCTGCGAAAGCTTGTAGCTGATGGGAGAGCTGGGATCTTCCTGTGCACCTCCTCCTGCTTGAGCCATGGCAAGTCTCCTGTCTGCTTAGCACTACAAAGACTTCCATGGAGGACTTAACCCTGACCCTTATCACCAAGGACTGCTTGCAGACACAGCTGGTGTGTGCTGACCACTAAGCCAGAAGCTAAGGAGAGTTTGCCCCCACCTTGCTTTACAGATTGCTTTTAGGTCTCCAAGCATCTGGCTCAGGGATTTTATGTAGGACTTAGTACAACAACTTCTGTTTGTGCTGAGAACTCATGCCTTCCTGCAATAAAGATACTCCATATCATTAAAGAGTCATAGAATCATAAAGTATTTTGGGTTGGAAGGGAATTTTAAAGGTCATCGCTCCTGCAGAGAGGGGAACAGTCACCTCTCTTCACCTGCTGCCCACACTGCTGGGGATGCAACCCAGGATGCCGTTGGCTTCTGGGCTGCAAGCGCACATTGCCAGCTTATCTCCACCTTCTCACCCCCCAGCACCCTCAAGTCCTTCCCCACAGGTCTGCTCTCCATCCATTTATCTCCCAGTCTGTATGGATACCGGGGATTGCCCTGACCCAGGTGCAGGACCTTGCAGTGGATCAAGGCCATGAAGCTTGGTTGCAGAGCATTACAACCAACCTACATGCTGCAGCATTGTAAGAGATGGTTGTAGATGAAAAGGGAAAGCACTCATGGTAACTCCTCCAACCCACAATGAGTTTTTGGTCTCAAAAGTTGATAGAAAGACCATTTGCCCTCACAAGAGCAAACAATTTGCATGTAATATTGAGACCAAGGGAGGCAGGAAACAGAGCCTCATGGTGCTGTTCTTGAATAAAGCCATTTTTCAAAGGCACGACCAGGCTTTAAAACAGAGCCCTGGCTTGTGAAAAGACTGACTCAATGTGTGCTGAGATCTGCAGGGTCCCAGGGAGGAAGCCAGCTCTAATAGGATTTTTTTTGGATGGTAGGAACATCTGGTTAGTTTTCTGCAGCAAAACTATTCACAACAATAGACACATGCACACAAAAATAAAGAAAAAAAATCTTCATAACTTTTCCCTAATGGGCAGAAATTTAGCTATCAAAATTTTGGCCCTTTTAAAGTGTCTTTGAAGTCAGGGGACAACGTTTTGTAGTTGCTTTTTCTAAAGCTCTCTGTTACTGTTGACATATGCTGCACATATGGTTTCGATGTGATTAGACTTCCGATCTGGCTTCTTTCTTCTTGACTTGACAAAGTACCTACTCACCAGCCACATTTCCATGAGGAAAGGACTTTTAATAAGATTCCCAGAAAGAAATTCCCTTCTGCAGATTCATTAAACAAATAATAATATCTCATTTTGATTTCTTTTTCCTTGCTTTGAAATATGTGGGAATTTGCCTAAAGGAGGAAAGCTTTAGGTGGGACCATGCTTTACTACCCCAAATAACCTCAGGGAAAATTACTCAAGGGTAATTACACATCTTTTTGCAGATATACTGGGAGTACACAGATCACTTGGTCTAGTTAGACAGCACTAGATCTGCAAACATGAATCTGCGTTATTATCTGTAGTGTGGAAAATGTCTGGAAGCCCTGGTGGCAAATGAGATGCTCCTCGGTGAGATGCCGCTTGTGGCAGATAGTGTGAATTCAGCCCCATCTCCCAGAGAAGGCACGTAGTCTGCTCCAGTCATGAAGATCACTTCAGACAGCACAGATCCATTCTGGGGTTTCCTCTTAAATACCATTACCCCTGTAAGGATATGTCTTGAACATCTTCAAAGTACCAACAGAATCTTTAGGTCAGAATCTTTAAGTCTTGAAGGCTACCGGAGATCTGAATCAATCAATAGCCAGAGACAAAGGTCTGCCTTCCTTTCTCGGCTCTTCTGAAGGTCTCAGTGTCAGAGTAAATTTTTGCCCAGTGTACATTCACAAAGCAGGTGCAGTATGAGAACAGATTAATGCTTAGCCTTGTCCTGTGTCCTGGATAATATCTTTAAGGTCCCTTCCAACCCAAACCATTTTATAATTCTATGATAACACATAATCCCTGAAGCCTTCAGGCAAAGCAGGGGAGATGCAGGGCTTCACTCCACAGTGTAATCCAGAGCAGCCCACACTGAGGGCAGATCCTGCAGCACAGGGGCAGCTACTGCTTGTCAAAGCGTACCAGCATCTACGGTGCTTGTGAAATTTTTGCCACCTCATTTTGTTTCTGCACACTACTGATCTCTTTCTTTACCCTATTAAATTCTTGTCGTTCTGTCATTTCTCATTCCCCTCAGAAATACCTAATCCTACTTCGAATCCCACTGGTCTTGCCTATGTAATAGTAATTCTTGAGTGACTCCTGTGGCAATGAATCCTCTAGGCTCATCAGACATGAGGTAAAATCCGAAGAGCTGCTGTGAAAATGCTGCCTACCCTTTCCAATGCATGCCCTGTGCAGCCAAACACTCCCGGAGGAGCCCTTTTCAGGAGTCTATTTTATTGCACCTGCACTGTTTAAGTGCCCTTTTTTCACCCTGTTCATGAGCACGGATAAAAGTGGTTGTGAACTTTCCTGACCCATTTGCTGTAGAGTATGAAGTTCATGAGATGCAAGATTAACCCTGGGCAGCAAAGTTTCTAGGCTGAAGTCAGCTGATAAAAGCAAAATGCAAAATCACTGCTGCGCTCACTTTGCCAGGATAAAAGTTTACTATCGGTGAGTTTGTAAACACTTGCAAAATACTTATGTAATGGAAGAATAAAGGCCATGTAAGTACGTAGATAGTCGTAAGAGAGGGAAAAAAAGTAGGTGCAGAGATGTACAGAACGTTTTGGCTAGTTTATAAAGCTGTAAGATAAGAAAGCCCTGGCGTCACATCCTCAGCTCTTGGGTGAACAAATTTTTATGAAGGAACTAAAGTATGAGTGAGCAAGATTTACTCTTGAGATTTCCAGTAAAAACATATCTTGTCCAATCATGCTACTTTGTGCAATACCAGCTGCTCTACCAGTCCAACAGGCATTTTTAAACTGGGACGTGAGCATGATCCACATTTCATTTTCTCTTCCTGTCTCTTGGAAATAAGAACCTTTTTCCCTTCATTAACATCACTTCTACCCTACGGGTATGAGGTGGTCTAACTGGTACAAGTCTAATTTAATGCAAGGCGCTTGTTCTCAGAGTTTGCTGCTCTCACCTTAGCCCTGCAGAAGCTGGTGCACCCAACAGCTTGCTCAGTTTCTCCAGCTCTATCAGTTGGTTAATAAAACTCTGCTTCTATTACAAACCTGCTTGGCTCGGTTGATCTGGTGTTTCCTGCCCTTTGTTTGCCTTGAACTGTGTTCAGACAACCTGGGTTAGCTTCTGAGCTTTTGCTCTTGTGACCTCAAATGCCAAGATACCAAGTGGGATTTAGATGAAAATTCCTCAAAGTGTCCTTCTCTGTGAGAAAAAAGCAAAGAGGGAGGATTTAAAATGCAAACTGTGGGACACAAGGGTTTACTGGGAGAAGGGACACATGTCCAAGAATGCCCTGCCAGCATCCAGGTTGGGTGACCTGGCTTGGGGCACACGAGCTCTCACTGAAGATCCCCATTCAGTTTATTCATGAAACTAATGAAATCAAAGGGTTTTTTTTGAAGATCAGGAGTTTGTACGACTCTTGGTGACGTCTGAGCACATTAAAAGTTAGTCTTAGTCACACTGAGCAACACCTCCCTCCTTACCAGAGAAGAGGTAAAGAAGCAGGGTTTTTTTTATAATAAAAGGAGCTATCTCCCAACTAAGAGTAAAAGTCAGATTTATCAGCTGCTTGGCAGGCACAGCAGCTGTTTCCCTTTGCTGAGAAGCACCCATTACTTTGTACTGACAACAAGCTAATAAATTGCCTGGCCAATGACACATGACCGAGTATCCAATGATCATATTGCAAAGGTTGAGGTGACAAGATAGCAGTTGAAAGTACAGCATTTGGCTCAAGGCTGCAGAGCTCCAAATGGTCTGATCATGCTGGGTGTTTTCTGCTAGACAGTTCTGCTGATGAAGTGGTGGGACATGGACTTTGTCCTTTGCAAAGTTCACACTTGGAAATTCTATTTGTTTAACAATCAACTGCTGTGTCAGGAGAGTTCACCAAAAGCATATCACTGGAGTTCAAACTGTCCTTTGGAAACTAAAAGGAAAATTCGGACCAAGCTTCAATTTAATGATGAATAGTGCATTTACAATTTGCGCTGCTGATACACCAAGAGGTCCTTTATGAGCAGCAATGAACTTGTGAACCTCCAGAGTTCAGAGTTGACTACAAAATGACTTTTTGGTTTAAAATGCTTCTGTTTCATGTAGGAAAATGAGGCACGTAATTTTGAAAAATAATTGTGTCCTGTTTTGAAGATCCTTAAGTCAAGATGCACCTAAAAGAGGACCTAATTGAAACATCAAGAGGATATCCACACAAGTTCTGAGCCTGCAGGAGCCCACATGTAGAGACTTAGCAGCCTGAGGAGCACAAATGGGATTTGCCCTCAGGTCTATATAATGCAGATGCACAGTACAGGACCCAAACTCCCTTCAAGACCATGAAGAGCTGTCATCTCATGCCCTTTCTGAAGCCAGCAGCAGCAATCAGAGCCTGCACAGGCCTGTTGCCTCACTGTATATAGGGCTGACAATGGGTGACACCAATCCCTCTCCCTTCCTGTGGTCCTTCGGACATTCCTAGCTCCCACTGACTGTCTATGTGAAGGGGAGAAATTCAGCTTGAGGGTCTTAGCTTTCATTGGATCATAAGATAATTTGGACTGGAAGGGACCTCAGGATGTACTGGTCCAACCTGCTGCTCCAAGCAGGAATGGATACAAGCCTGCCTATAATAACCTATAAATACTCTTTGAAGTATTCATAGAATCACAGACTCATAGAATGCTTTGGATTAAAGATCATTTAGTTCCAAGCCCTCTGCTGTGGCAGTGGCACCTCCCACTAGACCAGGTTACTCAAAGCCCCATCCAAACTGGCCTTGAAAACATCTAGTGATGGAGCATCCACAACTTCTCTGGGCAACCTGTTCCAGTGTCTCACCACCCTCATAGTGAAGAATTTCTTCCTTATATTCATGGCTGGCACTATCTTCATCCCAGCTGGCAGACTGAGATAGTCTGGTTTGAATCACCCCTGGCTGTCAAGAATAGTCAGGTTCCAAAACATGTTGAATACAGCCCTGGCACATTCATGCCCTCATGTCTTAAATCTTCTTAGCTTCCAGTTAGGGATCTGACACTCCCTTTAGCATCAGTGGGAATGTCCCCAGGGGCAGCCCCTTGTTTTCCCTTAACTTAAGCATCAGTCATACAGCTGGCAGGCTGCCCATGGCACTGTGAAACGGAAAGATCCCAATCTGATTTATTACCTGGGATCCACTCATTAAAGACCCATAATTTCCAGAAGTCCTCATGCAAGCAAAGAGTAGCTTCCATAGGCAATCAGGGGAAAAATCATTATTTCCACAGCCCATGCAGCATCTCCCTTAAAATTTGCTCCCAGGACCTTGCAGCCTAGCAGCCAAGGTTACAGCGGATACCTTATTTCAGCCGTGCCAGCTAATTATATGCTGCAAATGCAGCTAACACCATGGTCTAACATTGCTTTAATGAAATCTCCCCAGTGGGGACTTGGAGGGGGAAAAAAACGAAATAAAAAGGGACAGATACACACTATCTGTCCTGACGAAGTTGTTAATTTTACATGGATGACAGCAAAGCCCTGAGGTGTCAGAGCGCTTTTTGCTGACTGCCAACAGAGACTTTATTCACAGCATTAAAATTGTGGCCTTCTTGTAGCATTCAAGAAGGTCTTCCTATGCAGAAATGCCCTTGAGGGAAGCATTTGCTTCCCCATGCTTTTGGCAGGTCAGGGTCTGAGGTCTCAAAAATTGCTGAGATGCACGTCATCAAGCTCAGTGAGGTCAAAGGATTCATTGTGTGAGAAAGCTCTAGTTAGAGGAGGATTTTCAAAATCAACCCCAAACTGACTGTGAGTTGTGCTAGCCCAGGGTAGCCACGTTCCTGGGATGTGAGAGAGCCACTTGTTGCAAATGCAGTGGGAAGAACTTGGAGCTGTGTTAGTTTTTAATGCTGATGGCTGCTGGGCATGACCACATGAAATTCGTGTTAAAAGGTCCAGAACTTAATTCTTTTTCTCTCAAAAAGAAAAGCCAACCTTCATCCTGTGCTACTTGCAAGAAGGAACTGATGGTGATGCTCTTTTTCTCCTCATGATGATCTTCATTCATGACCACCTAGATTCATACCCATGCTCCACCAGTTCCTGTCCTTCAGGTGAGCAAGACTGGACACTTCCCTGGATCTTTAGTATGAAGCACCGGAGAAATGAAAGCAAATGAGACCCTTGTTTCCTACATGTTCACCTCAGAATTCAATAGACAATGGTATATCCTGCACTTACTTCTAAGCTGAGCCAAGTAAATTGTAATTGGCCTAAGAAGATTTACAGAGAAGATATCAACTTTTAATTTCCAAAAGAAAAAGGTCATATGTTCCAGCAGTTAATAACTTCTTTATTATTTCTCTCTCTACCTTCAGGTCAGTGCACTTTTTCCTATTAGATCAGCAGACCTTTCTTGTTGCAATCAAACATCCTTCTCAAATACAATTTCCGAGGATATGTCCTAAAGGAGAAAAAGTAACCAAGAGCATGTGGACATGCTGGATGGGCAATATAACACCTTTGGCTCCTTTACTTCAGAAGTATGTGCCTGCTCACTGGGGCTGACCACAGTGGATTTCAGCTTTTGGTTTCCCAGCAAAATGATGTTGCTGTTCCAACATCACTCTCCAAGGGGCTTTCCCTGACTGCTATACCTCTGTTCAAGTTGTTAGCTGGAAACTTGGCCTCAAGCCTACATATGTGTGACCTTTCCTGTCATTGATTGGTAGCCTCTGAGCAAGTGATTTAATAATCCTGTACTAAAAACACGGAAATAAGAATGTGACTGTGAGAATACTGTGGGAATGGCAGGAGCTCAGGAAGTACCATATTCCTGCAGAGAGGAGCCTGCACTCACGAGGAAAAATGAGCACAGCAAAGCATGGCCCAGGTCCAGAAAGGTGTTGAAGCAGCAGGAGAAAACCCTCTTTTCTTTATGCTAAAAACCCTCCCTGTTTTATCAGTGTTGCTTAAAAGAAATTCTCATCTTTAAGAACAGAGGTCTTACAATTGCACAGCCTCTTCATGCCTTGAAATAGCTCCTTTGACGTTGCCTGCTGGCAGCGAGCTCTTTTCTTCCATACGAATGGCTCTTGTTTCCTTTCCTTCTCCTCAGCCTCACTTCTACTGTCACATCACACACAATATTTAACCCAGTTGACCTCCTTTTGATACATCTAATTCCCATAGTTAGAAAACATTTCCCATTTGTTCTGAGGGGCCAGAGTTCCTTGACTTCAATTGCTTTTATATCCAGCCTGGGGAAGGGGAAATTGGGGCCGCAGGGAAGAGTTCATCTGGATCAGCAATGTTGGCACAACCATCCATGCACAGCATATGGTAAAACACTCTCTTCAGGGAAATGTTGGGCTGATTCAGCCTGATTTGCTGTGGGATGAGAAAAATACCAATTTGCTTGGCTCTGCATAATCTTTTGGGCCAGTGCCCTGTATGATTATTATTGCAATATCCTTCCAGATCAAGCCCAGATATCAACAGGAGCCTATCTTCCTGTGTATCATGTGGTTAAACAAGACCGGGGAGCAATATGCAAGTATCTAAGTTATTTCAAAGCATTTCAGGAATTTCATGAATGCCAACTGCACTGGTCAAAGGTTTCCTCACCTGTGATACAGCGTAGTTGTCCAAGGACACTGCTATAGGAACACATACCATCCTAGAAGTCTGAGCTCTCCAGGCTCTGTTATTTACTCCTTGTGTCATAGAATCATTCTGGTTAGAA
>VZZY01011997.1:19538-118248 GCA_013400335.1 Eurystomus gularis | reverse complement strand
CTCCTTGCTGATCCATGCAGGTCCCCTAGCACATCTACCCAATTCTTTACTCAAGGGAACGCACCTGTCTTGGGCTTGGAGGAAGTGGTATTTAAAAACTGACCAACTTTCTTGGGCTCGTTTACCCTCCAGAGTCTTAGCCCATGGGATTCCTGCAAGTAGATCTTTGAAGAGTAATATTACTTTATTACCTGGGGATTTAAAGTCCATGACAGATAGCCATAGATAATATGGGACTAAATAGTAAGCAGCATGACAAATGAATATGATATTACTGGAGACTGGTGTTCTGAAAAGAGAGAAGGAAAGACTGAAAGAACCAACTTCTAAGGAGACCACTGCAGATATTGTCAGGTAAAGATGTATTAGCTTCTTCCACAGGAAGATATTCTGTTATGAAATATGACCACCTTTTATTTAAAAAACCCTCAACATGCTAGTTTTTAACTTGCCTCCCTTTGCCTAATGATATCTTAGTAAGCACAAGTGTGCTTTTACTTCCACTACAAATGTTGGGCACTTCTATTTGATAGAAGTGAATGCATAAACATCAGACTCCTTTTGCCAAATGAAACTGCAAAGGCTTTGGATTTAACAGGTTGCTATTGAGACTGTCGTCCTCAGAACACTGGTTGGTTTTCTTCAGAGCTGCTGCAGGTAGGGGAAAAACCGCCCAGCATGCGTAAGAACCAGCATAAAGTGCGTAAGAAGCTGTCACACCCACAAGAGACATATTTATTAAGGCTCTTACCAGAGAGAAAGACTAAAATGGAAGCAAAATTGTCTTTCCTGTCCTTCTGTTATGACTCATGGGAGCTGCTGTTGTGCCCAACGCTTTGATAATCAGTCTGCTTATTTGTCACTATGGTCTTAGAAGCATCCTGCTAAGCACCCACTCTTTTTGAGTTGGCCACAGCTGTTAGAGAAGCTCATCAATCCTGTGTTTTAATTCTGAGAAGTGAATTTAGTTCACATATCCAGGATGAGTGGAATTTAATTTTCAATCTTTACTTGCATGCAAAAGGAAGAGCACTTACAGAACAAGATAAACCAAACCAAATTGTTATTGGTGCCCTGGTCTTCAAGCTCAATTTTCCTTTAGGAATTTAACCAGATGGGTATCTTTTAATGGTTGGGAGCTGATTCCAGCCTTTTCTTATTTGTGTACTTGCTGTGGGATGGGAACTTTGTTCAAGTTCTTGCCCTCCACAGGGCATGCTCCATTTTAGGGCAGTTATGTGACAACGACTTCCCTTGATGTGTCACTTACTCAGATGGGTTTGCAAGTTTGCAAGTTTTTCAACAGCTATTTAAAAAAGAAAAGTAAAACAGCTCCTGCAAAAATCAAGAACAGTGAAGTCAAGTTCTAATGATGATATTAGCAAAGTCAATAAAAGCTTGCTGGAGCTGCATTTTAAAACCTGTGAGCTTGTACAAGCAACCTTGGTGTTTTGCTTTTACATAATTTGTTCAAGTTTGACAGTTTCCTACATTTTGCATTTATTTTCACCAGCTGTTCTTTTCATCCTAATTTCTCTTTTATGAGCAGAGGAGGATAGATTGAAGCTTAGTGTATGAAAATGGGTTGCTTAATTGCAAGTTCTTTTTTGCTTTTTCTCTCTCCCTCATATTTTTTCTTTTTTCAACTTCCATGTTGTGCATTTCTTCATATTATGAAATCTTGATGGGTCTTCCTCCAGAACCTTGTCCTATTAGAAGGTCTGCTGGCCTTTCACAGAATGGAAAAACAAGTGGTAGCTTTATTTGAAATGCAGCAGTGGGAGTGGAAAAACTTCACTAGCAATATGATTGTATTTTTTTTCTCCATCCTTAAAGCCAGAATATTGCTACTAGCATCCTCCTCACAGCTGTTAAAATACTGAAGTTGTTCTTCCTAATCTTCCTCATAATAGTCCTGGCGCATTCTTCTGAATCAATAAATCCAGAAAAAAAACTTCCAACAATTTTCTCTAACCCTGTCGCTTGTATATTCTGCTATAACACTGAATCACATGCTTACAGCTCTAACTAGGGTTTTCGTGGAAAATCTCAAGAAATAGAACTGCACATGTAAAGGGGAGGAGGAGCAAAAGTGCTGTGTTAGTTATATGTCATGACTTGTAGAGGTGGTTAATGCTTCCTTTGATGTGCGTACCATGTATGACACAAGATGTGCTAGGGTTTGGATTAATGCATAACCATCAAAGGCAGGTACTAATGTGGTATAAGTTCTTTACATCCATTTACTGACCTGCTGTTTCGTTCGCAAACAGATGGAAATGTACCCAGCCTCTAGAAATTCTTGGTTGTGTCTTCTCAGTGAGTAAAAATAATAACTAAATAAAATTACTAACTTTTTGTTTTAGGAGACCAAGAGGGATATGTTTACTTACTGTCAAAATGCTTATTTAAAAGCTAATGAATGACTTTTGAAGTCAATTAGAAGTTTGTAACTGACTTCACCCGGGTGCAAATAGCACTCTTGATACATGAAATGAACTATGTACTTGGTATTGTGTGCTGATACACAAATCTAAGTGCATATTTCTAGAACAGAGTTTTATTTCTCCAAATTTTGTGAGGACAAATGTCTACCTCAAGTTTTTTATAGTTCTCACTAAATATCTCTACTAAAATCTAACTATGTAAAAAAGTGCCTCTCCCCCTCCTCACCTCCATAATAAATAGATGATTATGAAATAATGAATAACACTTTTATTTAGGATTCAGGACTTGGAGTGAGTGCTTAAGTTGGATGCTTATGTGTCATGCTGTAGAATTCTTAATGGTCATGACAGGAGATGGAGTTGGGAAAGAGCTAGTGTTTTCCCCCATTGTTTTAAGTTAAATGCAATTGATCAAGTGCCGTAATGCTATATTAGTCCATCTGTTCATTCCCAGAATGTTTATAGAGGTTCTTATTTTTACATAGAAGCCTTATATGCTATTGCAAACCAACTACAGTAAAATCTGACACTATTGTAGTTCTGGATTGAGCAAAACTTCTTTGTTCTTTTTCATTTAATGATGTTTCATTTTGCTGAATTGGCTCTGCATTTTGTCGAATGCCATGGTAACATTGAGATCATCTCAGGGATCTGTTGGTTTACTTCCTAGATTGTTGGTGTGCTGTGAATCTGGCTGCCTCAGAAAGGGATGTTAGGAGAATGACTGCTATTTCCCTACTGAGAACCTTGAGAGGCTAAGAGTGGCCTTATTTCCTCTTCTGCAAAGGGTATCATTCTAGCCAGCAGGCAACTTATTAAAACAGACCTATATGGCACTCAGTGCAAAGAGCAGAATTATAGTTGCTATTAATAAGGTTTTCCGTGCTATTTCCAGTGTTTAGCTTGAAAGAATCCAGCTGGTCTTCACTTAAGTTAGAGAATAATGTCATTCTTGCTATGGGTAATTTTCTTAAAATTACACTTTTTGTTAAAACTTCTAGATTTAATTTCTTTTTATTTTATTTTTACAGTTACTGACTCTGTCATTCACAAGACTGTGTTGGTCATGGAGTTTAGTTCATGTTACCAGATTCCCTGCAAGAATTGATGATTTTTAAAAAGTCTTAAAAAGGCCGGTTCCTTTTGAAAAGTAGAAGAACCCCAGTAAGTTCAGTGGGTGCTGCCACTGAGCAAGTATTTTTAGCATTTCTTTTCAATCTTTCCGTAGCTTTTGAAGGCAAAGATCTTAAACTAGCATATATGTTTTCTCTAGGAATTCAATGAGTCTAGCTAGTCTGAGAGTTCACTGATGTTGCAGGAGAGAACTAGTTTGAATTACTGCCCTGCTTGAGGTGGTGTGGCAGAAGAACCGAGGCAAAAAGTGTTTGGGTGTAAGTCCATGCTACTGCTGCATGCCACTTGTCATCTTTTCATTACGTCTCCATTTCATTTCAAGATTAGGTTTTCAAAGTGCTTTCAGCAGAGTTGTGTATGAAGATGGCTCTGGAGCTAGCACAGAAGAGGTGGGTCACTCAAGTGCAGCTTTGTTTTGGGAGTGCCCGTGTGTGTGCATCTTATTACCTTTGCTGTCAGTCATGATGCACTTCGGTGTAAATCTGAGCAGCTGGTTTGTGTTGTTCTTTGGGCCAGTCGAAGTGTATCACTAATGGTGAATGAACATTGATAAGTGAGTTGAGAAGCTTTTACCTGTAGGGGATTACATATGAATGCTGCTCTGGGTGCCGTGCATCCAGGAGCACCTGTGTAGCAAGTGGATCAGCTTTCTATGGCTCTTAACTTTTAATCAAGTGAAAAGGGGAGACTGAAAGACTGATGGGGAGAGGAAGATGTGTAGTGCTGAATTTCAGAAAGGAATGTTAGCAGCTTACAAATCCAATATTTATTCCCAATAAAAAAAAACAGGTTATGTACCGTATACATTTCCAGAACTTTAAAAAATGAAATAAAAAGATAGTGGATCACAAGCCACAGGCCTCTATAGCTTTAAGTAGTTGAAGAAATTTAGAAATTGTGAATGAGGGACAGAATAAACTGTATCTAAATTTCTTGAGTTTTTGATATATTATCTCATAAGCTTCTTCATGGTTTTGTCATAGATCCAAAAAGCATTGTGTACACTGTAAGGCAGAAAGACAACGTATGGTAATAAAATTCATTACCTATCTGCTAATGTTATCACAAACTAATTTCTAGGAAGAAATGAATAATGTTGGGAAATGAAGTAGCGGATTTGGTGATGTTATTGAAAAGTGCTAATAGAAAACAAAACATATGTTTTCTTACTGTTCCTTTCTTCACAGCAAGTGTTTTTGCTCTTCTGAAGGTGGATCACCTGTTTTCTTGCATCTTGCTTCTGTTGTGGCACTAATGGTTCTTTCAAGGTCTCTGTAGCGGTATTTCCATCACTCAGCTGCAGCACAGGGACAGGCAGCTGTGCCCGTGTGCCTTGCACCAGCCCATTGCGGTAGAGAGCCGAAGCAGCTCAGGGCCTGCTCTGTTCTCATGTTGATGGATGCAACTGAGCAGATGCTCCTGCTTTTCAGGAGCTCATTTTTTTCAGTTTGTTGCTGTAACAGGAAAGCCTGAACAAACAGCACAAAGGTTTTTGTGAGGAGATGCCAAATGAGACAGGAGGAAAGAATATGGAAGGGAAAGGAAAAAGTATTTTATACAATTTACAAGTGATGAAAAAATTAATTAAACCAGTCAACTGAACCACTGAACCCATTAAGGAGTGGCTAACATTTTTTAAAAACAGAAAAAAACCCCGAACAAACCCCCTCTAACCATCCCTTTAATTTGGAAGTTACTACTTTATTTTCAAAGTTTGTTTCCAAAATATTGGGATTGATTAACTCTGAAGGTGCTTCTAAAATAACAGACACCCCCACCAAGACTATCTCGCTGTGTTTTGCTGAGGATAGTGCCATTGTGTCTTCCCTCCACCCTTGCCTCATCCTTTTTGGTATGTGTGACTTAGTCAACACAAGGCTTTTGGCCAGCACCCCTGACCTATAGTGAAATAGCAACGAGACTTCTCAATTGTGTGAGCTGAACCCAGGATCATTAGGTCACCCTCACCTGTTACACTTAAGTTAATTAAATGAATTCACTTCTATCCTGTCATCTCGTTCCTCGTGAGTAGTCCTGTTCTTGAAGAACTGAACTCTGGAAATGACGTATTTCCAATTCATGGTGAAGCTATTTGGTTTTCCCCATTTTTTGAAATGTGGGACATATGCCTTCAATATTATAGGAAGAAATGCAGTCTCAATTAGGAAAACCAGGCTTTGGTGTGTTTGGTTTATCAGACTTCTAGGATTATAGGAGAGATGTGGTGAGCCTATAATAGACAGACTTCAAACTCTTTATTCTTTTTTCTGTGTATAGTTGCTTGACCATTTGCTTCAATGTTTGGGAAACATGGAGAAAAAAGCCTTCAAAAACATTTTTTCTGCGTATTACACTTCCATTAAATAAGCTGATAATGGAAATAATTTTCTAAATCTCATTGCTAGTCAGTCTAGTAAATTTCCTTTTATATTTTTTTTAAACAATCATAGAAAACAGTAGTGGTACAATATTTTTCTATTGTTTAGTGTTCTTTCTGCCTTGCCCTTTGTTATCATTACAGTGGACAAATAATAAACTGACTAAACACAATTTCTTTTTATACCTAGCTGTCACCATACACCAAACTGAGAACATAAGTAATTATAGGTGTATTTTTCCTCATTGAGATAATTCTTATCAACATTTTTGTTTGCTTCTGTCCTGTAGAAAATAACTTTTAGTTATTATGGTAATAGATATCCTAAGTACAGGATTGCAAGACCGGCTGTTCTGTCAGATATATGCTCTCAAGAGGTTCCATCCGTTGTACGTGCTGTTTCTACATCATAAAATGTATAAGTGAATTAATTGTCTGTTACAATTGTTAGACAATATTGGTGTGATACATATATATACCATGACTCTCTCTTACAGAAATAATTAAGTACTAATTACATTCTTTTCTTTCCCTAGGAAGCAACTGACTGCCCAGAAATTAAGAAAGGGTCTGAGAAGTCTGGTTAGTCAAGGTGGAATTTTTTTCCAAGAGCCTTTTCACAATTGCCTTTCGCAGAATCTTTGGACGCTCTCCCTTGTGCCATGTTTTGTGGCTCTCACTTTAAGAGGAATTTGTCTTGATGAAGATTCCTAACATTGGTAATGTGATGAATAAATTTGAGATCCTTGGGGTTGTAGGTGAAGGTAAGTAGTATCTTAATGAAAAATGATTTGACTTAGTACTCTTGATGGTAGAAAGTTTTCCTTTGCAAAATATTGCTTATACGCATCATTGTAGGCGTAATTCTCTGTGTCCTTCTAATTCTGGTCTCAGAAGATGTTTGGAAGATGAAAGAAAAGGAAGATAAATGGGACAGTTTTGTAGGTTTTGGGTTTTGTTTGTTTGTTTGTTTTTAACGTTTACTATATTAATTTCTCTTTAGTGATACTAGGGAGGTACAACTTATCAAACTTCTCTGCTAGTATGTTTTAAAAAATAATTTCAGCATTTTAAAGTTTGCTTTCAAGCAATTTTTATAAAATTGTTTCAGCACACAGAAATGTCATACAGTACCTCTATGTGCAAGCTCTGGATAATAATACTGGGAACAATGTTATTTCTGTAGCCAGAAGTAGACTGAAGACTGTTTTATCTTGCTGCTTTTTTTTCTGCTTTGAGATGGTTGATACCTTTTCTTCTGTGTTTCAGGAGCCTATGGTGTTGTACTTAAATGCAGACACAAGGTAAGTAAATTGCTTTAAGTCGGAGAGAAATGTTGATATTTGGATGAAACAGTGACTTTTTATGAGAACAGAGATGTTACTATGTATGAGATGGGGCAGCTAGAGTGGATGTTTCCTTGCAGTCAATTATTCAGTGTTTTAATTGCAATACTGTCAGAGGAGATGGTTACCTCGAGTACCAAATCTCAGTTTTTTGGTGTTTGTCTGAAATATATGAAGTATTACTAGTATTTCATTAATCTCAACTAAAAAAAGCTTTTTTTTAAACAACAACAAAAACCCCATTGTTTTGGAATTCACGTTACACTCAAGCAGTCTCAGTTAGAATGTCAAATTAGTTGCCAAAAACTGCTCTATAAGCACTTACCAGTCTTGGGGAGGTGAGGGAGTGGGATCCGTATGGAATTTCTACAGCTGCTGGACAATCAAACTGCAGTAAGAAAGCACTAACTTTTATGCTTGTTGATTTTAATTTGGAAGAGGAAGAAGTAAAAAAAGGAAAGAAAAAACCCTATTTCAGACAAAGATGAGGTCTGGCAACCTGTGTACGCTATTTTAACTACTATGTAGGTTGGACATATCTGAGCTTGCTGCTCATCAACAGGGAACTCTGACATGAACTACTTTGCTGTCTTTGGAGCAGCAATGTAGTTATATGCTTCTACTTCTCTGAAGCAAACCACTTCAGAATTATAGAATGATTCATTTGTAGTGATACAATAATATAGCTAAGTTTTTGTAGCTAGTTTATACCTTTTTCTAGAAGGTTAACAATGTGCAGAAGGCCTGCATTCCTGTGGTGGGTTTTAGCATGTATGCAGAAGAACTTTTGCACAGGACATGTTTGGAGTGTCTTAGACTATTATACTGACAAAGATTTAAAAAAAAGAAGGGGAGGGGGGGAACAAACAGAACTTGGAAAGACGGTGAAGCCTTGTATAGTCTCTGAGTGAGGGAGACTATAACACTCAATAGAATGGCTTTGGTAAATTGTATATTTTTTGATAGTTACAGAATATTATTTCAAGGTGAATAGTTTGAGAGCACTGAGGTAGTGACAGTAGTTTTATACTAGGCAGCCATCTTCTTCATGGAAGGTAACTTCACCAAAACTCAAGAAGTTTTTAGGATTTTCTGCATTGCTGAGTGAGATTTAAGTTCTGCTTAAGTCATGTCCTCATCCAAAAGAGTTTAGTACTCTAAGAGTATAGTACAATGCACAATCTGTTGTCTGAGTTCCTATAGGAATTCTTTTCTAGTTATCTGGTATACTGTAAGGTAAAGTTTTCCTTTAGCAGAGGAAGATGCTTCTTCCAACAGCCTGTGTAAGGATGCTGAGTTGCTTGTGAAGACCTAAATTTTTCGGTAGTTGCACCGTTCTTTTCCTGCAACTTCAAGTTTAATCAAAACAACTATATTGAAGTTCTAAAAGTGCTTTTTATTAAAGCTGCTAGCAAGTGATTTTACTAACACCTAGGGTTTCCAGTACTTAAGGATCTGAAGAAAAGGTGAAGCACATTGCAATTTTAACCTGATCTATGATTCCCACTTAAAACAAGCTGCACTCAACCTCTTAAGGGCAGATGGCTGTAGGGGCTATCTGTTTTACTAAGAAAGAATAACTATCTAAAAGTTAAACTTTGACATGCATCTCTTTTTCCATCCTTCCCCTGGCTGATTGTCATCTTAACTTTTTCTATTTACACCTTGGTAAAACATGTTGAGAGACCTGCTCACACCTCTTTGCAAGAGAGCATTGCACAGGTTCAGAACAGACATGTCCTGCTTGTTTCCTAGATATACAAGGTTTGTTAAGAAAACATTTGATAAATGCTACAAGAGCTTAGTTCATTTTTAATTATAGGCATCATAATAAATAGAATTATTTACTAGTTTCTAAATTTTTACTGGATGTAATTATTTTTTTTTACTTTGCTTATTCCTTTTAAATATGGAGGAAAAGTGACTATAAAGGAAGAGAGCTGAAGGGACAGTATGAATTGGAGCTTGAAGATGTGAAAAAGTGATGCCTGTCTGCTATAGGCTTTCATTTACCTTACGACAGAAAAGATCCAAATTATAGAGAAATTTTAAGGCTCTGATATTAATCATTGACTAGAATTAATGTGATAGAACTGAAGCTGTAAAGAAACATGCTTCTAATGGGATGGGGAAGGGAGGAAGAAAAGAGGAGAAGATTCTAATTCCTGTGACAGTAATGATGTTCTAAACTAAAGGAGGATCATTTAGCTGAGGCCTAAAGCCAATCATTAATTACCTCAAAATGAGAATTTCTACCAAACCGTGATAACAAATTAAGAAAAATTACATGTATGCGAAGGAAGAAAAAAACATATTGCAGGGTGATATATGTAGTTGTTCTCCTTGATTGAGAGCTCTTCTTTTTTTAATACAACTTTCCTACTTGTATAGGAAAACAAAGATTTGATTAACTTTTGTGAAGTTTTAACAGAATTACATGGAAATGCCAGGTTATGTGGATATTCTTCCAGTTTGGCTGCTGACAGGCATACTCTTTTTTTAGTATGGATGAAGAAAGTAAGTTCTTCCACATGATCAGTCAGCAGGTAGCACAGCTGAACTTTGAGTGCATTACATATTAGACCTGTTCAGCACTACATAAGAAGTCCAGAAACAGCACAAAACCAAGAGAATGTTGCAGTATTTTTAATGCATGCATGGTGTGTACTAGGCCATCCTGAATCAAATTCCCTCAGCATGTACTGCTTTTCTTTTTGTGCAAAGCTAGCAAGTATATCTAAGAATTTGAATGTGGAAGTACTTATATTAATCTTTATAAGTGGTAGTAACATGCCAGGATCAAATTCTCAGCTATTGTAAGTCAATGTATCTCCATTGTATTGGTGAGAGGGTAAATTTTGTGTGAAATGAGGAACTGGCCCCTAATTGCAACAATTTTCCAACATGTAATCCACTAGTGCTTCAATAAATATGTAGCTTTTTCCTCTGGTGCATTTCATTGGCATGTATATATGGTTTTAAATGGCAGAGTGGTGTAAGGAAAAAATACTCTGTCATTATTATGTGTGTTTTTTCTTTGCTAAGGGAACATAATCAGACAAGCTGAAGTAGCTCCTCTAGAATGACTGTGTTTATGTTATTATACAGCATGTCTTTATCACAAATCCTTCATTGCTAATTGTGGTTTGTGCATAAAGATAACTTGCTTATCTGCTTTTTTCCGATGTGGAGCTCATACAAATCACGTTGAGGTAAAGCAGATCTGATGCTCTGAAAAGCTTTTTACATTTTCTTTTCTTTTAATGAGAGGACTTTTATAAGGAAATACACTGGAGTATGTTATGCTTGAAAATACTAGAAATACATTTTATATTCATGAACTATTAAAATAGGCTGTCTTGGCTTATTTACTGGATCTCAGTTGTGTTTTCTGAAAAGAAAAGCCATGTGAATGGTTCAGCAATGTCAGATGATGGCTGAGGAAAAGAATCTTCTCTTATGTTTAAGACTTGTCAGATATTTACCGTAATAAAACCACTATCCCTTTTACTTTGCAATGTGGGCTTGCAGCTCCCTTCAGAGTTATCCTTTGCTAATAGGGACTTAGGCTCAAGTATCAGGAGGACTCTGACATCAGATACAAAGCTAATAAGACAATATTGTGTCTTAAAGTCAGTAAAATGATAGGAAGGTGCTGTGGAAAAGCCATAGGTATCCAGAGACAGGCACACTGAAGAAGGAAGCCTGGAGGAAAAAAATAAGCTGAAAGTCAGTGTGAAAGGGGAATGTATTAAGTTTTAACAGGATAATAAACTCTATTATATAGTTTTTTATATATATATAGGGGAATAAAAACTTGAAATTTGAAAATTGTGGCTGCAAGTAGGAAGGGTTTGTAGCAATTAGGTGAATACATCCTTGGACAACTGAGATAAGTGGAGACGGTGTAGGTACACAAGGTGATGACACTGCAGTAGGGGGTCATTCATTACAATGAGGCAGAGCTCACCACAGGACCAGGCTGGAGAGGAAGCAGGATTTGTGCTAGCAGGCACTCAAACCATAGCTGCTCTACTAATGCTTTTAAAGCAGTGACTTGAACTTCTGCTTTAGTTCCCACCCACAGAGCATGTGTAGTGGTTTGCTCTATCTAATCAGGGTTTTTGCGAATGTTGAGTTGAATGTTTTAGAAGGACACAGATGCAAGTCTGGGGAAAAAAAAAAAAATTACAGAAAGGGGTTGTTTGGTTTGGGTTTTTTTCAGAGCAGGATTTCATTATTTTCTGGTAAATAATTATTAGACTGTATCTTAATAAATGAGAATGAACCCTCTAAACACCTAGAGCTGATCATTATATAAATAACAAAGTGTGGTAGCTGATGATTTTCTACTTTTAGACTGCTGGTGTGGGAAGCTGGCAGAAACCTGCAGGAAAAAACACTGAAAATACGCAAAAGGGAAGAGGCCTATATATACATATATCTGTATGTATAAATGTATGGGGTTTTTTTAGATTCACTAGGCATGCAGGAAGGTGTGTGGTGATGCAAATTCTCTAAAAGCACAGTAGAAATTTATGAATCCTGCTAGACTTGTTCTTTCTCTTGCTATGTGCTGTGCGTTACCAGAGTCCTTGGAGCCTGAGGGTATACAGTTTAGTGATTTAGAAATTTAATGCTAGTTGTTCCTGTATGTATGTATCCTGCCTAATATTTTTTTCTCTGGTCTTTTATTTTAGAACTGTGTCTGGTTTTGGTTGTCTTTTCTATTATGAGATAGATATATAGAGATATAGATATGGGACTTTTTCCAATCTACTACCCTGATATACACAAGAATATTAATTTTGAGTCAGATGAGTTCAGCTAGCTCAGTATCATGAAAGTGACTTTGTTAGAGGTAAACAACGGATTAAGAACAAGGCAGGCTTGTTGTGATACTCCCCACAGTATTCACATTCTCTAATTGGTACAGTGCTACTGGAAAGTCATTATCACCAGAATATTCTAGCACAGATTATGCCAACAGTGTATCTTTTTATTACCTTACTTATCCTGTGCCTAAAGCAATCTGTCCTTTAAGTCTTCTACTTTCCTGTGTGTACTGTTTGAAGTATTAACTGATATTTCAATGTACTGTGTAAAGTAATCTGTCCTTATGCATTTTTTAATGTAGTATCAATTTACATATAACTACCCTTTACCTGAAATCAGGTAAAAAGTACAGTGCAAAATCTTGCTGATTTCTAAGGCGTCACACATTCTCTCGCTGTTACTATTGCTATCTTGTTGCTGCCTCTATTTGGTTATGTCCTCAAATTTTTGGCTGATCTTTTACTTTGATTTTTGTATGTAATTAAAAGCAGCATTGCTAATTTTCACTACTCATCAGATGTGTTTTGGCTCTGTGGCAAGAGTTTTATTTTTAATTGTGGCTGAAGGCAAATCTCTATGCAGGATGCCATTTTCTTTCAGTAATGCCAGCTTACCTGTGGAGGATTATTGCACTTAATGCTGTTGTTCCTCAGGCTAAAGCACCAACTCACTGGTGTGGTTTTTGTGCCAAAACTTGTGTGAAATATGTGCAGTGAACATGGGACCTGTATTGAGCTTCTGAAGTAAATAGAGGGTGGCAGTAATAAATGTTTGCAGGAGTCAGAGTTGAGATCTACCTTGAGCTGGAAAACCTGTCCTATGAGGACAGGCTATGAGGGAGTCAGGGTTCTTCAGCCCGGAGAAGAGAAGGCCCCAGGGAGACTTTATTGCAGCCTTCCAGTATCTGAAAGGGTATCTACAAGAAAGCTGGGGAGGGACTTTTTACAAGGGCTTGTAGTGATAGGACGAGGTGTAGTGGGCTTAAACTGTAAGAGGGTAGATTTAGATCAGATGTAAGGAAGATCTTCACTATGGGAATGATGAGACACTGGAACAGGTTGCCCAGGGAAGTTGTGGATGCTCCATCCCGGGACGTGTTCAAGACCAGGTTGGATGCGGCCTTGCACAACCTGGTCTTGTGGAAGGTGTCCCTGCCATGGCAAGGGGGTTGGAACTACATCATTTTAAGGTCCCTTCCAAGCCAAACCATTCTATGATTCTGTTATATGAGGAAAATAGAGCTGTTAGGCAAGCTGTAGTGGTGAAAATCATACTGATTGTTTAATAACCAATTGCTTCACCTGTATGATTAGGCAATGAATAACCTTTTGAATTCCTGACAGAATTCTAGTTTGAAATATTTCTTATATATTATTTCTTTCATGAGCTTCATGAGCTACTTTGCTTCCATGGTGTTCTCTTGAGTTCAATAGTGAGAGATGAGCTAGATTGGTGCAAATTCACTTCAGTTATCACTTTCCTATACCTATATATAAATGATATACAATGAACATGTATAGCTGCTTGCTGCGCAGTGGAGATGCCAATGTGGTATTGGAAGTTTCTAAAGCTTTCATTTTTCATTGATGCATTGTGGCATTTGCCTACATCTGAACTCAAGCATCTTCCATAGTCCTTCCTGTTCCCTGTGGCAGGGAGAAACAGACAATCACATTAGCATTATATTAATGTTTTAAATGTCATTGATGTCAATAAAGTCCTGACTTATATTAAAGTAACTGGAAGATTCATATGTGTACTGTTATTGCTCAAAAGATCAGATAGTTATGCAGAATGGAGGGTAGAAAATAAGTTGCTGAGGTCATAGGTTAAGAAGACAGCTGACTATTTGGTCTCTCCTCCCCTCTGACCTCCAATTCATTCTTTCTGCCATTTTTCTTAGAGTTGTTTCACAAGATATCGCCTAATCAAAACTAGTGCTTTAATGGTTTTTAGGAAGCTATTCAACTCTAAATTGACTTAACTGTTCCAGTGGAGAAAACAACCAACCAAAACGACGACCACCACCCCCCCCAAAAAAGCCAACCAAAAAAACAACAACAAAACACCCCAAAATAAAACAAATGAACAAAACCCAGAAGAAAATGGATCTCTGTTTGATGTTGTCCCAGTTTCCTTGAAGTCTGGGATTTCTTTGAAATCCTGGGATTAACTGAACTAAACATTTTGTTTTTCACACTTTTAACACTGTATGGAATGAGAGGATAAAGTAGGGTAGTCCCAGGTCTGCTTTTGGCTTTTGGTTGGTTTTGTTGCGTTATGTTGTCATGTCTGTTACTTCAGCTATAGGTTGCTAAGGTATGCTCTATTTCAAGAACTTTTAAAATTAATTTGGTTTTATATGAACCCTTGTCGTCTTTTTCAGTCACATGCAACAATTTCTTTAAGAGGACCTGGCCAGGCTGTACTAAGCAGGCATGAAAATAAATGCATTAAATTTAATGGTTTTCATTGTTCACATTGGTCAGTCTGTCCGTAGCCGTGTCAATGGAACGATGCTGTGTTGATGTCTGCAGTTTTCTTTGAGTCTTTTATGAAAATTCAAACTGCTGTATGAAAGGTCCCTTGTAGGGTTACTCCATTCCCTTCCCTCCTTCTTTGTACTTGCCACGTTACTAACCTTGCTCAGATGTGGGCAGTATTCAGTATTCAAAATTGGCATTTCTCTCCAAAGTCTAATTTAGAAATGGGAAGTGCAGGGGAAAGATAAGAGAGAGCTTTCAGAGGGGAGGAACTAACTTGCTGTGGAAGGGGATACTAATTTTTTTTGTTTTGTTGTATTGAATTTAAAGCAGTATCGCATGAGGTTTTTACTGTCAGTGCCACAAATTAGGATGGCTTAAGTTGGCTTGGTCATTACAACATTGGGTAATGGAATTTCATGCAGCACAAAGCTGGGATGCAGAAAGACCTGATGCTGCAGAACATCTTCAAAACAAGGAGGAGGAAGGAGATAAACAGGTGGTCACTCTTATACTCCAGTGATGCAGGTAACTGAAGAAGGCATAGAAGCCCAAGTTAAAAATAGTAAGAGTGGTTCATCTACCTTGGGAAGCATATGTGAAATGTATTACTGGTGGTTTTCCATTTAAATTAAGTCAAAGTAACTTGTTACAGTCACAGTATCTCAGATCAGTATTTCTTTTAGTCACACGGCTTCTTCCAGTTTGTCACACTAATGGCTCTAGATTAACCAGGCATCTGTTGCACTTTTTCTTTTGTTTCTTAGAGGAACTGTGTGTTTTTCTGATAGTCTCTTACATAATGTTGCATGAATTCTTGCTGTGGTTCTGGTCTGACCAAGTGAAAGGTTACTGCTTATATCGCGAATAACACTTTTCCTTGGAATATTGCTAATAAATAAACACTTTCCTTAGCACTTGCTGCATGCTCCCATCTGCTAATGGAATACATATATCATTACACTTGTATTAATACAGGAATCATATTCAGACCTGCAGCAGTGTGTTCTGTGGCTGCCCCTAATGTCTCTTAATTGCAAATAGCTTGTAGCATTCTTTCTTATTCTAATGCATTTGTAAGTGAAATGTTATTTTTAAACATAGATGTGGTGGGCGCACAAAGCAAGACTATCCATACAAAATTTTTTCTTGCAAAAAGTTGAAACTGTTATGCTGAAAATTAAAGTTTAGGAGCATGACTACAGTATTTCTTAAAAGCTGCAGCATGAGAAAGTTAAATAGTTGAGGGTTTGAGACCTTATGCAGAGTCTTGGATCATTAGGAAAGTAGCATGCTAGGGAATTTATAGTTAATGCAAATTAATATATGAGAGAAGGAACAACATATGGCTAATTATAGGACTACATCTGTAGTACTATGAACTTGCTTGAATATTGGATTACAGTCTAGTCTTGTCATCAAATTGCAAATTACTGTGTAGTGTCATTGATGCAAAGAAAATGGTATGTCTAAAGTTTAGGCTAATTGTTTTCCTGCGAGGTATTCTTGTGGACTTTTTAAACTTTTGTAGGACATGTGGGCAGCTCTAAGAGCAGTAGGTTAATCACTGATTTCTGGACATTCAATGTATTTAAATAAAGGCCAGCAAAATAGAGCACAGTTCAGTGTTTGAGGACATAATTAATGTAGATTACTAGATGTACCATGATAAAAATGGATCTGGATCATCCCTCTGGCTTTCAAAATTGTAGAATGTTACTACACTGAAGAGTCTTGAATACTGCAATGACATTAACTTATTTCTTCATTCTTTTTGAGAATTTAAAGCCTTTTTTTTTTTAAGCCAGATGTATCAAAAAAGGCACATTTGACAGTGTTGATACTATGGGCAATAGTAGTGAAAATGTCCCCAGCATTTTACTTTATCGGAAAGCTTATAGGCTCTTCTAGGCAAATTCATTTTTCATCAGTAAGGATTACAGTGTGTTTTTAAAATAGCAGGTTGTCCTTCTGAATGTCCTGGTTAAAGTAATTTAGTAGTTCCTTTATTACTCAGTTCTGTGTAACTCCTAATTAGCGGAATGCCCTTCTAAATCTATAGAAAGCTTTATATTCTTTTTTTAATAAAAATTCTTGGAATATGTAACTTCTATTCAAGTATGGTGGTATTTCTCATTCAAACCCTAGATAACAATAAATAGGGGTTAAAAAAATAAAGTAGTTTCCATTTGTAACATTGCAGCTGTTTGGAACATGTACAAATACATAATGTCATGTAAAGACCTTAATAATTACACTTATTGCATGTAGTTTTTTATCTTAGCTAAAAGCCTAAGGGATTAGACAAGACTGGCATCAGAGGATGGTGATCAAGAAATTTTGGATACAGTGGGAGGCCAGACTGAGCTCTAGAACAGAGGCTGTTTTGTTAAGACCATGTAGTGCTCAGTCTTCTTTCAACTGACAGCAATTGTTACAGGTTTGCACGGAACTGGAAGCATTCTTTGTGTGATCTGTCCCTTAGATATACGTTACAATTCTAAAACTCTCCAGAACACATACTTCTGTTTTTCTAGCTGCACCTAGACACGGTAAAGGATAATGAGTCTGCTGCTTGCTTTTGATGAATAGTCCACTTGCATGCTGGCTTGTTGTTCTAAAGGGTATCTATTTAAGCTTCTTCTAGTTTAGTAGGAAAACCAAAACATCTTCTAGACTTATAAAGTATTTGCATTTTTATTATATTATCCCTGAATTATTTTGGCTTAGATTGCTAAATTAGACCGATCTTCATGCAAGTCCCTTTTAAATCCTAACACCTTACAAAATAACTGCTTACTTTTGCCCATTATGAAAAATCACTCACTTTGTGGAATTCTATTTTAATTTTTCCAGATATGTAGCAAAGTGAGGATTTGTTTCTGAACAGTACATGTAACTCTTTGTTGGAAACAGATACCAGCATCGCTCTCTGGTTTATAGCTGCTTGTGCATTAAAAAGTTTGATAAAGCATCTTCTGTTTCTTCCTCTATGTCAATACTAATTTCTGTAGAGTAGTACAGCACAGAAAGATTAGTATAACAAAATTCAGCGTAAATCTTACAGAAGGGGAAGGTGAATATTTGCAGAAGTGGAATGTTTGTATTCACTGACACCCGTTCTTTTATTATTTCATTCACTGGTACCCTCATACCTGCACTCTTAGAAGTACAAGGGGATATGTAAGTGCCCATGCGGGCAGTATCTGATTTGGGCAGCATCTCCAATGTGCACGATGAAGGACTAAGGTAAGTAGCTGTCAAGTCCCCGCTACATCTCTAGAGTTCCTCTTGGTGGTGATGACAAAAGTAGTTCTTACATCTTTGTAAGGTCTTTAGCCTCGATCTTGCTTACTTCGACTTCCATGAGTCTGTTATTTGGTCTTCCTTGTTTGGAATTTGTATTTGAAATGTATGTCTGTCTGTCAGCTGTTTCTGTGATGGGCTAACAGAAGAAAGGTTTGTGTAGGTTATAAGCTGCAATCTTGTGGCCGTCCTCCTGTTGTTAGGATGCAGAGTCTACTTGTGCGTCAGCTGTGCTGCAACCTTCTGGCCTTGGCACGCTATTTTACACAATTTTTCTATTGGAACAGCATCCTGGGAACAGTTTTGTGTTATCAGTAAAAGTTATTCATGAAACCTTGCACAGTTTCTTCTTGTGCTTGTGCATGCATGTGTGCATTCTCTCTGTGCCTTCTCCAATACTGTATTCCTACTTACCTGATTTCTTATATACTTGTGCAGCAGAAACAAGGTGCACAAATGCATATGTTCTCTAAAGTTTGTTGTTATATTGATTTTAGTTCTTAGTATAGAATTGTGCTGCCTTGTTGAACAACTATTAATTGACCATAAAATGCTTTGAGAAATCTTAGTCTGAAGTGCTGCTGTGTCTGCTTATCTTTCCGTCCACAAACAGTCTTTATGATATGGAGAACTCCATCCCAAATGTGTGTTATGAAGCATATTTTTACATACAGTTCTAATAACAGAAGATTACCACAGATTCTAGTGTGCTGAAAATTAATTGCAAAGCTGTTTTCTTAAACTTAACCTTGGCTGAACAATTTTCCTTTTGGCTGTAGAGAGACTTCTTTTTAAAAATTGTGATGTTTCCAGGTATAACAGATGCAGTGACATTTATAAGTGTAATCATGCACTAAGGTGTGGAAAGATGAAATTCTGTAGGACCAAAAATCTGGGTTGACTTGGTTACACCTACCTTTTTTTTTTTGACAGTACACATCTTGACCAGGAGGCAAGCTATCTTCTTGAAATCAATTAACATTTCCAACAGAGATGGAGTAATGCCATGTTTATGCACAGAAATATGTTACAGGCAATGCCATCTGCAGAGTAAAGCTGCCTAGTTGCGGCTTCTACAGGATCAAATATCCTGTGACTTGTTTGTGTGAAAAATCCGTCCGAGTGGTGCGTACCTTTTTTTCCTCCTCAAAGCACCGTTTTGTGAAGAATGGTGTTAAGAAATGTATACAAGAGAGTATCTGGTGGAATTGCAGCCAAGCCTCTTGGACCTGCTCTAATTTTTTTTCAGTCTTTCATGCTTGCACTACTATAACTGTTGCTGTAGTGCTGAGGAATCAAAACTATTTGGGGAGCAAAAGGGAACTGGTAGGAACTTCACAAGTGACCTTTAGGAAGGCTTAAGAGAGGCCAAACAACATCCTTCCCATGGAGTATAGCAGGTTTAAAAAAAAAAGGGGGCAGGGGGGAAGGGGACGGGATTTCTATTTAGAAATTCTGGGATGTGGTGCCCCTTTCATCCGGGTTCCCCAGATCACGTAAAATAGAGACTGCAAGCCAAATATCTCAGATGATGCCAGTATCAGAGAAGCAAATCCAGGGAGATCAGCCAGTCCATAGCGAATAGAAAGTGAGAAATACTATGGTTCTCAATGAAATTCGTAGTTTTAAACTTGTATTGCTGAAGATTAGCTTCTGTTGCTTGACCAACATCCTTTCAGTTTCACATACATACATGTACAGAGCCATGCACAAGTGTACACAGACACACATCTGTTTAGTTAATGAGTTACAGCAAGTGATCTCTTCTGGTCAGTTTTAGAAACTGGTAGTAGCTTATTCCTTCTGTTGCCTCTTAGCAGGTTTTTATGTTTACTAGTTAGCACAGTGTTATGCTGGCCCTTTTTATGAATATGAGAACTGAACATGTGTGCCTCAGTATGAAATATGAATGGCAATGATTCTGTTATTTTATCAAATGTTCAGCAGGAGCATACAAGTCTTCAACCAAAATCTGAATAAAAGACCTCACAACTGAAGTCTTGTGATTGTTTTCTCAGCTTTCACTCGTCTCTTCATGTGAAGATCATGTTTTCAGGAGGTTTCTGAAAAAATATCCTCTCTGCTAAAGCATCTTGTGCCTTTTCCCTAAACATGTTTGCCTGAAGGAAGGCAGCATTTGAGCAGTTCTGAGCTGTTAAAAATTTTTTTTAAAGTGAAAATGAAGGATCAACTTCATTTTGATAGCTCTGTTTCTACAGGAAGCAAGTCTCAGAATTTTTCCCTGGGAGAATGCTTTCTGAAAATATTTGGTTAGGAATTGAATGATGAAAGCATAGTTTATTCTTGCAAAGAATAAATCTATGAAAAGAGAGGAGTAAAGGAATCATTAGGTCCTGGGATCTTTTGTCTGTGGATTTGTTTGGGGTTTTTTTCTCTTGATTTTTAGGTTAGGGTAGGTTAACAACGTTCTGCAAGGCCACCTTTTTCTTCTTT
Source organism: Eurystomus gularis (assembly GCA_013400335.1). Classification (NCBI taxonomy): domain Eukaryota; kingdom Metazoa; phylum Chordata; class Aves; order Coraciiformes; family Coraciidae; genus Eurystomus; species Eurystomus gularis. Next base: position 97,865 of record VZZY01011997.1, on the reverse strand, counting down.
AAGAAGTGGCAGTAGTTGATTACTCGCACTGTACTACCTGAAAGAAACCTGTCTGAGAAGACTGATTAAATTTTTTCTTTTCAATGAGGATTTTTACTGGATTTAGAGTTAAATAATTCACTTGTTAATGTTCTTTTTTATTACTCATCACACCCAGAGCTTTGGCTACATAATCGTATAGTGTAATATCATTTAAAAAAAAAAATCATGTCCAGAATTGTGTTGTACTAAAGCTGACTTGGTTTCATTATAATCAAACACAAATGCTAGTCAACAAACCGCTGTTAGAGCTATTGTTTACGCTCTGTACCAGCAGAAGGCTTGCTACTATATCAGTTTAAAAAGGACAGAAGGCAGCCTTTCTCTGAAGAAGCTTTACTCTTCATATCTGCATCTAGTTTAGATGAAGCAATGAAGCTCTAAGCTTTCATCTACTGTTTTAGCTTTTGGATTTCTCTAGTAATCTTAAATATCCTATATGCCCTGTATCAAATCTGAGGTAACAGTACTGATTAAATATTAATGAGAAATTTTACTAAGTAAAAGGTTTGAAACCTTTACTTCACAAAAATTCCAATTGCTACTGTTTGTTTCACTTCCGTTTAAATGATTCTTTATAGTGCCTTGGAACTGAGAGAAATACAGCTCTAGGAGTTCTATATATAACATACATTCTAAATCCATGTTTTTCTTATCACAGCCTCTCATGTTAATCTTTGTGATCTTACTCAAAGATCTTATATGAAACAGTCTCCTGGAAGCTTAACATAGGAAAGGAGCTACTTCTAATGGGGCCACCTTTGCAAGTTTTTTAAAGCTTTATTGATCTCAGGTAGTACATTCAAATATCCCAGAAAAAGGAAATGCAAAGCTTGTAGCAGAGATACTTAGAGCTTCATGGAGATACTTACCAGAGAACATGTACTTTATTCTCTAATGTGCAGGTTAAAGAAGAAGGATGAGCTTGAGAAATTCTGGTCTTGCTGCTAGCTATGCCAGATTGCTTTGTGGGATGTGAGAATTGATGCTGCACAGTTACATTGGCAATGGAGATGTTCTTACTTCAGTAGCACATTTGGGAATACTTTATTTGTGTTTCTAGCATGTGTATTATAAACAATCCAGTGGATTGTGATGATATTAATATACCAATGGAACTGAAAGAATACTGTTACGGAGAAGGTACTATGTCTGGAGTTTCTAGTGTTGATCCCCTTCTGAAACATACCTTAAAAACACATGCATGCATGTAACTGTGCATGCATTAAAAAAAAAAAACAGAGAGAAGGGCTGCACAGTCAAGTAACTTGGGTGGAATTAATCTCACCCACTGTTTCAGCACATAGGTCTTGCATAACCAATCTCCCTAGTCTATATAAATTGAGGGAGCCCAACGTCTGAAAAGCAATTCATACCATCTGGGAATTATTAACATCAGTAACCTTCTGGCTGAATCTTCTCTCCCTCCTCTGCTTTTACTAGCTGTGGGGAAAGCCTTGACAACACACATTGGATATATAACTCTTAGCTGGCTAAAGTTGAACTCTACCTTAGGAAATACTTGAGGTTTTCTGTAAATTTATTGGGTCTTTTTACACACGGAATGTACTTGTTCTCAGTTTAAATTTAGCTTTGGAGATTGCTGTTTCTATTTTAGACCTGGGGAAGAGCTTCAGCTTCTTTTGCACGCATCAGTAATTCTAAGAAAAGAATGCTACCTTTTCTCCTCAAATAATACCTTACTTATATACACTGTGATAAACTTATTTTTGCATGTAATTTTTCTAGACTTCTCAAATACAAAATTAATCATACAACACCATATGGATACCCACACAGCTGTCAGCTTCTGGTATTTGATATGGTGTAGCTAGTAACCTGTTGCCTTCATCCCCTGTGCATACCAGACTGCTGTGGAATGAGAGTCATCTGTGGGTTTGGTGGGTTTGCAGCTATTTCTGAATTCTCACTGTTCCTCTGCTTTCAGAAAAATTGTTCCAGTAAAATTTTAGGTGTTCACAGATTTGTTTGCTTATTTGTTATGCTGGTTTTAATACTAACTTCTGAGTCCAGCTGCCTTACCCCAGTTCCCTCTTCCAGTCTGTTTTCAGCCCACGTTTGTTCTGCTGCCTTTTCCTAGTCTCTTTAGTCTGTGTATTTCCTGGCCCTCAGCTCTTCATTCTGCACCTTTTTATCCCCTCTCCTCACTTATTGTTTCTAGTGTTTAGGACAATACATGTGGTGAGGTCAAGACGCTATTTTCCTTCCACTCTTTCCAATAGGTATTTGTCACATTTGGGAAAACTTTCACAGTGAACCTAAATTCTGCGTGATGTTGTTTTTTTGGGGTTTTTTTGCTGGCTCAAAAGTGCACATGTGTGTGCAAGATCTAAAAGTGGAGTATGTTAGATAGTCTTACTGGCAGGGGAAATTTTTGTTTGAAGAGATTTTTATTTTTAATCTTCCTGGAACTTGTGTGATGTTTAGGCTTTTTTCCTTTTTGAGATGTAAGAGAAAATATATAGATCTAGTCATGAGTCTTTGAATGCTGGAGCAACTGCCTGAAATAAGTGCACAAACTCTTTCTCAATTTAGCTCCAAAACTGAAATTTAATCTGTAGAAATGCTATTTTTATGGAGACTTAGCTGCCATTTCTTCTTCATCTATTAGTAGTAACAGAAGTCTTCCTTGGGTGCAGATTCCTTCATTTTCTTATGTTCTGCTTCTCAAGTTAAATTACCATGCAACTTGTGTAGAGGCAGCCCCGCTCTTCCTCTGACCTCTGCAACAGTGATGAGTAAAACCTGTATGTGTTTTAGGTATGAATCTTGCCGGCTGTCTTTAAGCAGTCTGGATTTAATTGTAATCCTTAATGCTATTCTGTAAAAGGTAAAATCTCTAAAAGGAGTGCAGTTTTAAATGCTTGGCAGAGCAAAATGACAGTTTTCTTAAGACACAAGAATTGCTCTCATTATCCAGAGAATGCACTGTCTGTATGATCCTAGAGAAGAAAAGCTTTTCTTTCTCTGCAAGCTTGAAGGTAGAAATGTTGAAAAGAAATGAAGGTGTCCACTGAAACCCATATTGATATACAGTCTTAAAAAAAAAATAAAGAAAAAAAAAAGCTAAATTGAAAGGGAAGTAAAAAAGAGCATTGATTTAGAATTCTGTAGAGCATCTCTCAAGCTGGTAGGTAAAGAGTCAGAAGTGAGGAGAACTGATCAATAAAATGTCAGGAAAAATGATCCTGTTCTATTACAATGCTAAAGCAAAAAATTGAGGACAAGAAAATTGTACCAACTTGCGCTTACAGAACTTTCACTGTCATAAGATTGCCTGAGAATTTTGCTTTGATAAGAGCATAATGTCGGCAAAAATATATCTTGACTGTAGGGAAGGGAAACCTAGAGAGCAAAATTATGTCTTTTGGTAAAAAATCACTGGGGGGGGGGGGATTATTTTCTTTCCATAATACTGTCATGGTAGAATTAGCCAAAGAACTGAGGCTAGAAAAATCTAGGTGGCATTTCCTATTCATCCCTTCCCTAGAGAACAACATGAAAATATCACTAAAGACCTGAAAGGAATGACAGGGGTGTTTGTGAACCTTAGTTCTACTGGAGCAGAAAGAAGGTACCGTGTGACAGGGAGGATGTGGCATGGCAGGTTCTTAGAGTTAGTGTAGACATCTATTGAGTGTTCCGTAGCCAAACCTATCAGTGAGCTGAGACCAGATTACCAAAGGTGTTGGTTGCATTCAGTAACACCTTTTACCTACTAAATTGTATGAGCAAGACAGTGTTATGCTATTTTGCGTGCCCAAAATGGGGCAGAAGACAGTTTTCAGTTTAGAACTTTTTTAAAATTGGAAATACTAAACATAAAAGTTCTCATCTTTGGGATTCTGGACAAGAAGAACATTGAAGGTTGGGCTTTCCCCCAGGTGGAGAAAGCTTACTGTTACCAAGATATGTTCTCCTTCAAATTAGTGTATTAAAACAAAAAATAACCTCAACCATGGCTCTTGCTTCTGCTCCAGAGCAGATCTGGAACAACTGTTTGGTATCTGAATAGATGATTACCACCTCTGCCGGTTTAAGGCCCGCTTCAGACTATGGAGGAGTTGTTGCTGCCATTTGCACTTGAAAGGGAGAGTTAAAGTTAGGGCAAACCTTACTCCAAGCACAAGAACAGTCTATATCAGTGCTTAGGAAAACAAGTAGGCTTCTCAGGAGACTGACTTGGCTAAGCAGGGAGTTCATGACAGAGCTCCAGTGTAAAAAGGCAGTATACTGAGGTAGAAGCACATAGAAGCTGCAAAGGAAGAATTTAGAAGCATTGCCTGGGTGAATCTAAGTCGTGTCGGGAAAGCCAGAGCTCAGCTAGAGTTGAGACTTGCAAGGGCAGCAGGAAAGACTCCTAACTACTACTTTGGTAGTGAAAGGCTGAGCAAGGAAAGTGTGGGCCCCTTGCCAAGTGGGGCAAGCAATTTAGTGACAGCAGAGCCAGATAAAGTCTGAGGTGCTTAATGCCTTCTTTGCCTTGATTGTCACCAGCAAAGTCTTCCAAGTCTGTACACTTAATGAAAGGATAGCGGAGGAAGATTAATTACCAGCAGTAGATGAGGGTTGAGCTGGGAATTACTCAAGAAAACTGAGCCCATACAGTTTAATAGGACCAGACGGGCAGCATCCAAAGGTACTGAGTTCTTGCAGCTGGATAGCTCTTGATTGTCTTTGAAAGGTTGTGCAGGCTAGGGGAGGAACTTGCTAAAAAGAGAAAAGACCAAAATTTTTTTAAAATTAAAAGAAAGAAAAAAATCACTCCAACTGATTTTACCCATGAATGGAACAAAAAAAAAAATGTGATTTCTGTGCATTTCCCATACATGCTTAAGCTGAACATGTGCTTTGATTTTATTTTCCTTTCATGTGTTGATAGACCTGGAAATATGACATGTTTGAGATACAAATTTAGATACATGTGTGTGCACCTCTATGTGTCTAAATTCCCATTATAGTCAATGGAAGTCCAGTCAAGTAATAGAGGAAAGTACACTTCATGCTTCTTTGGGGGATGAAAAATGCACTTTAGTTGCCTAAGCATAAGCTCCTACTGCTACTGGCGATACCTGGGATGCCATGCCTTACCTCTAGCTTCTGCTCTAGGAGGAACGCATCTCTACAAATCATCTGTCATTTCTGTCAATAGCATGTGAGTGAGTTATGTACCTAGGGTATCTTAAATGCTACTAGATGCCAATGTTTAGGCCACTGAATTATGTCTTGAGTGACTGGTCAACTTAGAGCTCTCCAGCTCTGCTTGTTGTAGGATTTACATCCAGAGTTGGAATTCAATACTGTCAATTTGTAAAATGATACAGATTAGTGCTGCAATAGGGTTAAATGAAAGCCAGTTTATTTTAAAAATTGCTACAGTAATACTGGTTTACCATGAAAACCTAGAATAGCTGCATTTACAGTATTTAAAAGCTGTATTTTGTTCCAGATCTTTTTCATTACGCTATTATGCAGATTCTTTGGGAATACAGATTTACTTTCTTCCTTGAAGAAAATTGCGAATAAATATGAAAAGTCCGTTTGGAACAATGAAAGTTTCAGTGCTAGCCACTATTATCAGCTAGTAGTTGGAAAATACTGAGTGGGTTCACCTCCTTCAGGTGTTCTTTTCAGGGTAGTATTTTAGGGCTGTAAGACTGTTTAAATGCTGATGTTATAATCTTGAGTTAAAGAAACTGCTAATTCTCAATGTTTATGAAAAGCCAGCATTCAGCATAATGTAAAAGAGGAGGCAGGGAGAATTTGCGCAGAGCTAGCTTCACTCTAGAAAGAGGAGACCCCCAGGCTTCCTTGGGAGTGTGGGGAAGTCACTTCCTCCATTTATGCAGAGGTGACTGAGAGCACCTTAACTTTAGTCCTGCTCTCAATCACTCTCTGCACCCCTGCTGATCTTGAATGAAAGCAGGAGGGACTAGCCTGCAAGGCTAAGATTCGCCTTTGTGACTTGTATCGAAAACAGAAGGAAAAAGCCACAAACCATAAAACAGTAGATTTCAAGTTTTTGAAGAATATGAAATGCTTACATTGTAATGCACTCAGGATTCAGGTGTGCCTCCTAATGACTACTCAAAGCAGCTACAGCAGGTTGCTCCAAATATTGTCCTGGATTTTTAATATCTCAAAGGCTATTCAAAATACCTTCGGGGATGGGGACATTCAAGATTGGTTGAGAGTTGCCTTTCAGCCCCAGTTCTCTTAAGAGCATATAAACTTACTGCAGTCTGGAGAGCCTCTGCCACTGGTGAAGGGCGGCCCTTTGGTCTCTCTCCGGCCTGCCACTGGGGGCTGGGGCATTTGAAAGGGGGGCCCCAATCTGTGAGCCTCTGGGTACAGATGGGCTGCTCATTTGGCTTACAGATTCAGCTGACGGTAGGGTGAGAAACGCTTGCTGTTTATGATTCCCTTAAATTACACTTAATTTAAACCAGATAAGTAGAATTGGTAATGAAAGCATTTACTTGTAACATCTGAACAGACAACACAGTTGTTGCAAGTGTTTATGAAAGACAGATAAAGAACTTGGAGAAACTGTTTCAATCTGCTTGCTGCTTTTTTTTTTTTTCCATCTTTTTCCATCATTGCACGCACTTAGAGATTGTTTCCTGACAAACTGGTAGCTAAAGGTTTCAGCCTTTTCTTATGCTTCTTACCCCAGTAGAAGAGCTGAACTTCTATAGCTGTTCCTCTTTGGAAATCTTCTAGTGGGTCCAGAGTGGTTTAAGCTTTTTCTATTCCTCTTTTTGTTCTTCCTCAACTAGGAGACTGTGTGCCCATCTTCTTTAACATGGGCATGTGAAGTATATAAATCTTTGATCCCTTAAGAGACTTCTTCTGCACTTAGCTGGTTAGTAAATAACATTCTGCTTTCAAGAGATACAAAACTGATTTGTGGTGATTCTTTCTAGATGCTTCTTCTTGAGTAACGTGTGTGTTGGCAAAATTCTAATCAATTTTACAGTAAATAAAGGCATTGTGATAACTCAGACATACTGTTCTCCCATTATTTACAAGAGGCTCTCTCTCTTCCTAATAATAAATAGGGCTTTTGAATTAGGAAGCAATTTCCCGAGAGTTCTTCTATGCTGAGTGATATTTCACAGATAAACCAAGTGTGGGGTTTTTTAAAACTGAGAAATAGGAAAATTACAGTTTCCTCAAGGGAGAAATATAAGATTAATACAGAGAAACATCTCCTGAGGAAAATTCCCTGAAGTATTTTAGGTGTACAAGACTACACTGTGAAGACTATGACTTGTACTAATACACTAGAATACTACAACTTATACTTCCTAGTGTCGAGCTGTTTGAAAAAAGGAAATTGAATCCATTATCTGGCACATCTCTTTTTTTCTATAGAGAATATTCAAAGATACTCCACTAGATTTTTAAAGTAAAGTTGCAAAATTGCCAGCACCTAGTAGTAGGTGTAGAAGTAGTAGAAGTTTTGAGGAGAGATTAAACTGTTCTGGTGTTAGTACTGCCCAAAGGTAGCAGTGTTTTAAGACAGAAAGCAAATGGAGTCAGTGTCTGGGTAATGTCTTAAGGTCCTGATTTACATGCAGGTAACGATGCCTGTTACCTCTCAGAACTTGCGCTGTGAGGTAGCTTGGCCTAAGTTTGAAGACTTATGTAATGGCACATGTTACATTTATGAGACATTGATACTAGCATGTTAGTATTTTCTGATCTTGTTTTGAGAGTCACTTTGAAGAATGAATTGTCTGCTTTTCTAAAAGTTTCATTTTAAGTGATTCATGAAAAATAAATGCCATACTATCTTGTAATTGTTGCATGGACTTTGGTTGCCTCACCAGTGATTGCTTAATGTTCTGTGATTTTTGCCAGAATCAAGATTGAAAGATCTATTTTAAACACTTAAATGTTGAAGAACTTAATACTGCTCATGCAAGTCAAAGTAAAATTACACTACTTTGTTCAGAAAAGATATTAGCCGTAGGATATGTTTGGCTGAAGTTTTTTTTAATGTGTGTCTTTGTTGTAACAAACTAAGTTATATGAATGTAAGTCTGGATCTCTGAGGATCAAATCACAATTTCTTGCTTCTAAATAATTTTTATAAAATGTAAATATTATCTATGCATATAATATGCAAATGATTTAACTTTTCCAGCAGAAGTTAAACATGCATTTATCTTTGGATCATATAGCCTCATACTTGTGCAGATAGAAAATATGAGCCAATCACAGAATGTGCCATATCGTATCTTAATATGCCACGTAATATCAGCATAAAGCCCTGATGTGAGGTACTAGCTACTGCTTGAGCAGCACTGCCTGAGTAAAGGCAGCAACATGCTGCTTTTCCATGGCGTGTACTCGGTATTGACTATATCTATCTCTACTCATGTTTGTTGATTTTTATAAACGCTTATTCTCTTGGTTGCTGAAACAATCCATGCTTGAGAAATTCTTGTAATCATATAGGATGAGGCAGTAAAATTAGAGTTGAAAGATGATACTTTCTGATGGACATAACCCTACCTATTTTTCAAGAATCTTTTTGTATTCCTATGCTTTGTGTCAAATTTTCCTTGGTAAGAAAAAGGGGCTTGGAAATCCAGACTGAAACCTTTGAAACTAAATAGAGGCAGACGTTTGAAGATATTTTTGTCACATGATGTTTTCAAGAATAGCATGGAGGTTGGTAGGATATGTTTCTGTTTCCAGAGAAGAATGGTCATAGTTCTAAGATCTTGAGTTATGCCAAGGAGCACCTTTCTCCTTGAGTAGTCCCGTCATTAACATCAAGGATTTTTCTAGAAAACAACAGATACTTTCCTGCAGTTTTATAAAAGTGCTGTCATGTCATATATATTCTATAGAGACAATGGAAAAATAGGGGACCTCTCTCTTTTAAATGAGATAGAATGAAATACTTTCAAATCAGGGAACTCTTCTACTTTGTTGCTGGTGACAGGAAATACCAAGTCCTACAACGTTGTGAGGAAACCTGAGAGAGATATCTCTGGGTGGCTAGCAGAAGAGCTGTGGGAACAGCTCAGCTCCCATAAGGATACTCACCTCTCATCTGAGGCTAAGTGGATAGATGGTAAATCACATTTTCTCCAGAGGCAATTCCCATGCATACTTTGAGGTAAAGGAAGTGATTGAGCCCTAGTATGGAGTCATTCCATCTCCAGGACTGGAGATTCTCTCTTCCTATTTTTATATAAAGCAAACAGAACAGACATGTATTAAGAAATTTTGCCTTACCTTTATTAAGTGTATTAGCAGGTTCATACATGAAGAGAGGTATTTTGCCCCATTTTAGACACATAATAATAGGATCTGAATAGTTAGTTTGTGTACGTCCTTTTACACAAAGTTTTTTCAGTAATGTATATCTGTTGTTGCATACTTAACTGTAAAGCAGTGCTTTTCCTATAGTTTTATTACAGAGAACATTTCTAATATACATACTCAATCAGCAGAGGTAATGCTAAGAGAGATTTGGCTTGTGCATTTGCAAATATGCCATTGCCTCAGAATGTACAGTGAAATATTGAAGCTGGAATGTTTTAGTAGAACTAGATAATGAGAAGCTGGGTAATAAATGTAGCTGAGTGAAGCAAAACTACAGTTAAGTGAACTCAAATGTTCGTACGTAGTAAGAGATCACAAAGGATATTTTTTGTTCCATAATGAGCACAAAATATTTAGGATTACATGAGTTTTTTCTTTCCTTGACATTCATTAAAGTCTCGGACATTGAATTAACTAATTAACAGCTTATCTATCTAGATTATGTTAGTTGGATATGAGAATTTTCAATGCTAGGAGTGGAATACTGAGCTGTGATCTAAGGAAGATTTCTGCAGTCAGACTGAACATTGTTTTCAGTACTGTTCTATTTCAGAGTAACAGCTTATGAATTGCAAAAAAAAAAGAGATATTTTAGAGAATGACAGTTCTATTTTGGAGAATTGCAGTTTGGCCTGGTTCACAAAAGAGCTCATATCTCCAGAAGGATTTTTAAGTAAAGGTTTAAGTAATAAAGTCTAAATTTGATCTGTAAAAAACCTTTCTGATTCTCACAGGATTCTGAATTTTCACTGCCGAATTACCTCATTGCTCAAAGCTCTGCTCTTCTTTGTGTCCCCAATTCTGTGCATCTTCTCAGGGCTTAGCCATGTGGCATCTGTTTGCTTTGCACCTAGTGCATGTCAGTACTTGCTTGAAACTTCAGGTTTGGCCTGCATCATCTGACTGCTCTAGCATCTGTCTCCCAATCCAGGAAGTATACTCTTACCGCCCCTACTATGCACCTGCTGAATTGGTCCATATACAAAATGTATTCCGTATTTTCCAATGTCATCCTACATTAGTTGGTGTAAATGACAGTGATGTACAATGGCTAATGAAAAGCTGTGCATGTTAGTTCATTGCACAGTCTACATATGCTGCTTGTCTGCAGCATCATACAATGCATAGGAGATTGAGTTCTTACTGCTTTCTTCCCCCAAGGAAGGATATTCTATATATGGCTGACAAATTTGAGAATAATTTTTGAAATTTTATCTTTTAAAATTTGCATTTCCCTGTTAGATTTGTTTGAAACTGGACATCTGGTACAAAATCACTAGTGGTGATGGAAAATGGAGAAATTGGGTGTTTCAGATGGATTCTTCCTTTGGAGACTTGTTTAAAACATGTATGAGGAACTACTATTTTTTATGTCACCTCATATAAATGATGTAGTTGGTTTCAAGCACTCAACCAAGAAGTTTGAAACATGCACTAAGCTTCAATTTTCTGTTCTGCCTGATGGAGCACTCGGAAACTCTACTGTTTCGGAGGCGTTCCACAACATAGGGAAGTTACAGACTTTTTCACAAGCAGATGCATCATATTTAAAAATCTGTGCACAGTAGTCTCGAGTGTCCTGTATCCATTTTAGCTTTGCCTTGACTGCTTCACCAGTTGCTGATTCCTAGAGACAACCATTTAGAGAGGATGAGGTCCTCCAAGAAACCTAGACAAGAATGTCCCTCTCTAAGGAGGAACAAAATGTTTCTAGTGCAAGTCCTCCAAGCACCTATTGTCTTGTCTTATTTTGGTGGTGTTTCACTTCAGATTATTTAAGTATATTATTTGCTGGGTTTGTTTAAGATATGGAATACATCATGTATAAATCCTTGGTCATGTATTAAGACACCATTAATTAGTGAAATGAAATAAGTGGTAAAGCTTTTCAAATTAAAATTTTTAACTGCCATAGTATTTTGAAGTATTTGGATCTCTTTTTCTTCCATATCTGTGTTGCTGAAGTCTTTATGTTCCTGTTCTTCATAGAGCCACTCATGCTTTAACTACTGTGAATAGTCAAAATCCTACAGGGCATTTGATAGCATATCTTATGTAAATCTTTGCAAGACTGTTACCCGAGAGCTTTTAAAACTTAATTTCCAAAATAATCACATTCACTACGCACATCAGGGACAGCAGCATATGGCAGAGAAGCCACATGGTCTAGATTTCTTGAATGGTGCGGAATCGCTGTCTGTGTGAGGCAACAGCTTTTAACTCCTACATTTCTTCCCGTGTACTTAGCCATTACTTTGAGAATAAAAATACGGCCTTCAATGGTTGTTGAAACATCTACAGATTTTTCTTTTCCTTCATGTGAAATAGGAATGTAATGCTAATGGATAAATTTGGCTCATCTGCAAAGCGGTGTATGCACGCTGTCTAAACATAGACTTGTCAGCAGAGGCTTTTGAGGGCAATTACAGTGTTTCTTTTCTGAAAAACCTTTCAGAAGCTTAATTAGCCAAAGCACCTAACAGTAGATACCAGAAGTCAAATGGGCTAAATTTATTCAACCTCTTAGCAGTGTTCCATCATAGTGCTAGCAGCTATTATTATTACTATAGAGTTAATAAATATAACAATACTATAACTCAGTAGTAGCAATATAATTAGTAAAATAGTCTGTTCAGTTTAGTTTCGTTCAATTCAGTTTGTGAAATTCCTGAAACAAAAATAGGTAGGAACTTAATTTGACATAAAAGCTATAGACAGGCCTGTCAGAATCACTGCAGATCTGAAATACGTATTATCTCCTCAGTTCTGACATCCGTTTCTTTGCTGTTCTGTAAATTGGTTGAGCAAAGGGTAGTGCTTGGACCTTTGCTGTATCTCAGCTGAATTAATGTAATGTATCAGCCTTTTAGATCAGAGCAGTACATATGAAGGGTAGGTTTAAGTAGCAGAAAAGCAATGTAAGCCTTCTCTAAGAGTTAGTTGCATGTGCTGCCTCTGCTGAACTAACCTTCTTCAATGCAAGATAGATATAGTTTGGTCACTTAAATCAATGTACAACATAAAGCTTCCAGGTTTTTCTGATTGATTTTATGAGTGATGATTGAAGGATCTTAATTTTTTTTTAAACATGGAAATTGCACATGCACACATACACATGTATTCTTATGTTTGTTTGCAGACTTATTTTTACTGACTTTTATTCATAGTGGTATTGCTTTTCGTTTAAAGGCCTTAAAAGGCATTATTCACTATCTACATTAGTCTTTCCAAGTGCTTTTATTCTAAATGGGATCAGGTGATTTATAGGTTTGTGTGTTAATGACAATTTTAAATGAAAAATGGAGTAAATATTTGTGTTACTTAATGCTTGGTTATGCGCATGTCTTCAGGTATTCCAGAAGTGATTCGTCTCTTTATTGCTGTTCTCCAGTCCAGCCTTTGTATGCTATTAATAGTGAAATACTGTTATTTTGAAAACTATGATGTTTAGAAAGGGTGTGTAAGCTCGATCTAGCGCATCAAGTAACCCAGGTAGCCTGCTGCCTGTCTGCTCACACACCCTTACTCTGTGACCTTAAAGCTCCTTCCCTATCATGTTACTAAAATTCAGGTGCTGCATCATTGTATGAACAGACCTGTGCTAGTCGTGCCACGTTGGCTACATGCTAAACGCATCCCTGCTCACGTGACAAGAGAAATGTCTTCATTTAAGAGAAGAGCGTGACCTGCGATGATCAGGTTTGGCGAGAATAGAGAATGCTAGAGGAATGTAAAGGCAAGCAGGCGTTATCACCTATGACTGCATAGTAAGCACAGATGAACACTTTCAAATGCAATTAGTGATTCTGGTTTTGGATAGGCTTCAATTACAGTGACAACTGTTTTTTAAGAAGGCACAGAGAATTTACTTCCCTAAAATAATGGGGTTTTGTGGATATTTGAACTTTGAAACCCACAAACTTTCGGCAACCAAAATTACACGTTTCACTGCAACCCTTAGCCACGTGCTAGTACCATATTTTCATTTCAGCTCACAAAGATAAGCACCCACACTCATACTTTGGTCAGATAAAACATGGTTTGACTTTCAGAATACCTGAGCAGCATGAGTCACAGGAACAACTCTTCTAAAAATTTAATTGATACCCGGTTGTGGTGAACCGACCACATGATTTTTTCTGCCTTATTAAAACAGTGAGCAAAAGAACTCGATTTCCCATAAATCTATTCGGTACAAGGTATTTAAATTCAAATTTTGGGCATTTACCTTTGTTTTTTGATACTGGGGTTTCTAATTGTGACATATCTGCTACTTGTGGTTTTGTATTACATTTGGACTGATCACTGAGATATTTACTGGATTTTTAATTAATTTTTATTTGCATTGTGGAACTTCTCTGCATGCTTTCTTTTTTGCTTTGTCTGACCCTCAGGGGAAAGAGGAAAAAAAAAAAAGAGAAAGCACACAACAGATCTTGCTCATTTCCCTTTCTTTGCTTTTGTTTTACAGGAGACACATGAAATTGTGGCTATCAAGAAATTCAAAGACAGTGAAGGTAACCTTTTCTGCTGCATAATCTTTAATGTCAATAACTGCATTGTTAACATCTGTCCGGTTAAAATAAAAAGTCTCAAATATCAAGGCATGATTTTTAAATGATAATGATTTATTAGCTTTGTGAATATTTAAGGCACTTGATCCTTCATACATGCCTGGGGACTGCCTTATATACTCCAACTAGATAGAAAACTACTTTTCTTTCTTTGTGTGTCTATCTTAATGTGGCTGAGATTGTGTTGCTGTACAACATGGCAGTAAGATCTACCACTTGGAGACTGGATGTGATCAGAAAATAGCAAAAACTCCTCTTGTAGTAGTGGCTTGCAGAGTCTTCAGGCTTTATTACCCTTCATCTGTGGGAGGGGATCTAAATGTTAGGGGAACTTGAAAGGCTAAATGGAGGAGACTGAGAGAAGTCACTGAGAAGTTCAGTGGTATGAAGAGGAATCGAGGAATTCTCAGGGATCCATGGCATAATTCCAGGGAAGTTGGGTGGTGAGGCAGCAGCTCTGCCCTCTCTTCAGCTGGCTCCACTATCCACAGGAAACTTGCTCTTTGCACTTTCACAGCAGCCTCTATACTCTCCGGTGTTGCTGAGTTTGCTGCCTTTGCTGTTGCTGCCAAAGTGGGTGGCAGAAGGCAGGACACATGGGAAATATTGCCAATGCTGCACGCACTTATTCCTCACCCAGCAGTAACAAAACCAAAGATCCATACAAGACAAGACCGGCTCTCTGACCTGCGCATTCTGAGGGATAGTGAATCCCAGTATCCTATCCTAGGCAAAAGTGGCAATCAACTGTGAGAGGAACTGTCTGCCTTGCATATGTCAGAGGTCAACCCTGGTCCCTAATGACCTAGAAAAAATGGAAAGGGAAGCTCAGTATGAAGTAATGAGAGGACTCACCCCGATCTGAGGCAATGCAGCTATCATTTGCTATATACCAAAGCTTCAGTTGAAAGCTAACAATGTGGTTTAGAGAAACAGCAGTCACTTTTTAATTTTAGGAAACTTTTCTTTTTTGTTACTGTTAGAGGATTGCTGGTGGCCATGGAGGTGTGGTTGGGTTCAAGGACTTTAATTTTCAGAGTCAGATACAGCAAAGTCTATTTTGCGTCTGTTTTTTTTATGCAATGCACTCTGTGCTTTGCAGCTGATTTTGCCAGACAGTTGAAGAGTGTACTTGATGAATTTTTTAGCTCTGCTGTTCAGAAATCTGTTTTAAATCACTTTTAAAGAATGTAGGAGGTAATTTCATTGTGGTTACCATCTTGACCAGATGATGAGAATACTTCAGAATCATTTTTTGGAACTCGATACGGCTATTCAGTAGAGATCCTAGGCAATGAATCTAAGTGGTTAAGCCCTAAACAGGATTACTACATTAGCCTGCCTACCAAAAAGCGAAAACAAAAAATGCAACTTTGTCATTAGGTCTGGCTTTCCAAGAGTATTATGTAATACCAGTTTACATGACTGATGGCTGCTTTTCAGAATTGTAGCTAGCTGTTTACAAGTTTCTGGAAATATGACAGAAGTTCTTTTGATGGATTTGATTTAGCCCATTTCACATCTGTTTCATTAATATGGTAGTTCATTAGAAATGTGAATATACTGTAATTGTTTCTATTGCCATTTTTGTTTCACTGAATTTTTGCTGTTGTTTGACATGTGCATGCTAAATGCGCTGAAAGAGTGTATCTAGTTATAGATTAAATTATGTAATCAGGCTGATGCAAGCTAACACCGAGCACTCAGTTTTAAAATGAAATTATTTAGATTGCTCTAAATTATATATTTCTAATCAAAACATTTGTGTTGGTAGTATTTTGTTTTCGTCTTCTCTCCTGCTACACTTCAGTTTTTTCTCTCTCTTCTGATGATGACTATATGCGTTTGCACGACCTGTGTTATTCTCTCTCCCCTGCAAACCTGTTTTTGCCTTTTGCTTGACTGAAAAAAATGATTTATCTTCCTTGTTTCTTCTTCCTGTGTCTCTGACTATCTTTGTGGTACACGACCTGCAAATGTGATTTAGCTTTGAATTTATGCAATCATATTCCATTTAATATCCCTCTGTTGTGGATAAATGGTCTAAGAGATTAAGAACCGTGCTTCTACATGTGCATGGGCACATTTACTGAATTAATGGATTTCATTTTACTAAATGAAAAATTAAACCTAAGATAATCTGGTTTACTTGACATTTCAAGGTAGTATCCTTTAGAAAACAGTCAGTTTGGGGCCCCTTGATGATAAGCAGTGTACAAAGCTTTAGTGAAACAATCCTCCTTCTTTGAACAACTTTCAGACAACTAAATTGCCAAACCAACAGTTAAATTTGTTGACTCCTCAGAATCAGATTCAAGGCTTCATTGAATCAATACTTACTCTGTTTCCCTCTATGACTGCTATGCTGGTCTGCATTGCTGAATTTCCATTGAAAGCCTTGTGAGGCAACTTACAGGATTTGCAAATGTGCACGTCTGTCTTAAAATTTGTCATGGCTTTGGGGGAATAAGATTAATTTAGAATCAAATAGATTTCTCTGATGTTGTTCAAACATGAGCTTTGCATTCCAGTGTGTCTGCTGAGGACATATTAACCTTGCCAGTTCTTTGTGCGTGTGGCGTGTATTTGTGGGGTGGAGGATGTGTCTGTGCACATGTGCATATTTTTGGAAGCACATTATTGCTTTTCATAATGAAAAAGATAGGAATTGAAATTATTTGTTTCTTATTACTTTTTCTGCCACTGAAAACCTAGATGGTGGTGATGGGAAGTCTGTGAGGGTTGCATAATGATAGCATAGTCACCAGTTATCTCTCTTCCAGTGAAGAAGCATCCAGGCAGCAGAAACAGTCCACACTGGAAAATAAGCCTTTTTCTGTGTTATATTTAGAAACAGCAAATTTAATCAGGGCTTCAAAATAAAGATTTATAACACTTGTTACTTGGGGGGTTTTGCTTTGTTTTTTAAAAAAGTTTTACTCTGTTACTTTTACTTTACACTGTAGAAAATGAAGAAGTCAAAGAAACCACTTTACGAGAGCTTAAAATGCTTCGCACTTTGAAACAGGAGAACATAGTGGAGCTGAAGGAAGCCTTCAGAAGAAGAGGAAAACTATACTTAGTTTTTGAATATGTGGAAAAAGTGAGTTGAGTTTGTATTATCCTTGCCACAGTTAAATTACCAGCTTACTGGAAAATCCTTTAAAATTACTTTTACTTTTGAAAATTAAGCTGCTCCAATCCATAAAGAGGAACAGCAGAACCTTTAATACAATCTGAATTGTTGTAATTAGACATTTATTGTGAGAAAGCAACACTGATAACTTTACTAGTGTTTTTACTTTATGTATTGGTATTTTAAAAAATCCAAATGTTCTTCATTATAAGAACACAAAGATGTTCAAATTATGTAAACTGGAATACATGTCGTGTGAAGAAAAATTTCCATCCAAACTATGTAGTCCAGTTTGTGTAATGAATCTTGACATAGTCTTTCAAAACAAGATCATAGACTTTTGCCCTTCAGATCTTTTCAACTTTCTCCATCCTTCCCCGTTAAAAATAGAACTTGTTTGTATATTTCTGTAACAAGGCCACTATCAATAGTTGCTTGGAGGGATTTGGCAAAGATCACTGTCATTATCTCAGATCCTGACCTCATTTGAAATGATTCCAAAATTTCCTTAGACTGGCCTACTACTGCCAAACACACTGGTCTGTTTCCAGGGAGAAACCTGGAACAGATTGGTCTTCCATTATTTTTGCAGCCTTCATGATGAAGGGTAGACCTTCCCTCTGAATTCTAAACCATTTAGTATTTCTTCATGGAAATAATTAGATGATATACAGATACACACAGTAAAAATAAACACAAGCTTAAATATATGTATCTCTGTAGCTTTCATGAGATACTGTTCCCTTGATTGAAATTTTCATTTAATATCCTGCCAGTGTGATGTTGCAGTCTGGCTGAGTGCTAGTCCTCTTCAGTCAATTTTCTCTCATGTAAAGATTCCTCAACCTAAATACTGTGTCTCGTTTACCTTAGTTTACAATTTGTTACGTCATGCAACTTTATTGCATAATGTGGTGACCTACATTAGTCCACAGTTTGGTAGAAATCAGTTTTGTTTTTCACCAGCAGATCAGCAACTTCTAATGTGGTGGATCTTACTTAGATCTAACATCCAAAGCTTGACTTGTTCCACCCATGTTCCTTGCAGTTGTTCCAGATGTGGAATTTCTTTGATCACATACCCACTTAGAACATACATTTAATTTTCTATTATAGCTGACTTGGCTAAGGTCTCTGTAGTGATGCATTGAAAGAGCAGCATAAGTAAAAGACATTTAATTAATCTGATAAGGAGTGTACTTCAGAAACTGTTAATATTGGTAAAAACATCAGGCTGCAATAGCTAACATTATTTGCATCAGAATAAAAGAATGTAATTATAAAGGTAGATATCCTGTACAGTTTGTGCCTAGTGTCAGTTCTATATTAATGGTTGGCTTTGTTTTCAGTTAAACTTTGCAGTCCATGAACATTTCTCATTTTCAGATATGTTAAATAGTTTTCATGATAGTTTCTTTGAAGACCAGGATGATTTCTGTATTTTTGGATGAGGGAAGGGTAGAAGGAATTAAATAAAATGTGGTATAGTAGGCTAATATTTTTTTTAACTGGTGATGAGCACCTTGTGTCCTTCAGAGAATCTTAGCTCTCAAATCCAGATTACTTAAATTCACATTTAGTCTAATCTCCTTTATCATCATCCCCTTATGTTAATATCTTCATATAGGATTATGTCTCACTGTGTCGATGCTACTATTTTGGTTCATATTTGTAACACTGACTTCTTGACTTATCCAGATCCACAGGCTTCTGTGTGGACAAGAGTGGAACTGAAATAAATATGGTTCCTTAACAGAAAATTCTTTTTCTCAGATCTGAAGTGTGTTTCAAAGGAAGCTTACACTCAGGCACACAAGTTCCAGTATTTATTCACAGATTGCAATTTATTTTGTCTTACATTTGCAGTCATTAAAATATTTTACAAGAGAAGCATCAAAATTTTTATTATACAGTTAAAGAAAATGTTGGTCAAAGATAAGGAAAATTTATTTTAAATAAACTACAGATGCTCAAATCCATAATTTAATGAGTTGTATAAGACCATATACCCAAAATACTTATTTCTATATCAGTGTTCAGTAAATAAGACTTTTCTCTCTTCAAGTGGGCTGCTTCTGCCCATTATTCATTCAAAATTCAGAGTACAAACTCCATTGTACTTGTAATTGTATAAAATTGGAGACATCATCTAACATAATGGGAATCTAAGTGTCCTTGTTCAATAAGGAAATTTACTTGTATAAACAATCAATTAATTTTCTTCCCTAGATGTATCCATAAAACAGTTAATATGGCCATAGTGGCTGTAGTGCAAATATGTCTAAGATCAATATAGCTGATATATAGCTATAGGATACTCCCTAGGTTACTATTTATGCCTCTTTGAGGCTTTTTTATATGTTACCTCATTTATACTGACAGGCTTGTGTTGCTTTAACTGCACCCATTCACATACAGGCATGGTTTGTGATTAATCATGGCCCTGCTCCATCAAAACAACAGAACTAGCTTAATAATGAAGAAAACAGTATGTTAAAGCACAGTTGGATGTTTATGAAATGCTGTGCTCTACTAAACTTTTCCTATAGCCATACTGGCCTGGTGTTTCTGGTTAAGTAACTTTTCATGACTAAATGACTATTTAGAAGTTTTAGAATAAGTGGTTTGATGACAGTCTTTTAAGGACTTGTGGTATATTTGTGGTTCACCTTTAAGGATTATTGTCTTCACAGGTGCCTTCTCCAAAATGAAGACAGCTAGTAGTATGCTTATCATTAAAATACACTTTTTGAATGTTAAACTATGGATTTTGCATAGCCAGGCTTAGTGGCCTGAGTATGTTGTTTCAGAATGCTGAGAGCCTGTTACCTTCTAGCAAGTACAGTGTAACTCTCTTAAATGTCTTTTAAACATTTAGAATATGCTTGAGTTGCTAGAAGAAATGCCAAATGGAGTTCCACCGGAAAAAGTGAAAAGCTACATCTACCAGCTAATTAAAGCAATTCATTGGTGCCATAAGAATGATATTGTTCATAGAGGTAAGCGTGTAGTTCTCCGCATGGAAATAAGCCCTGGGTAGGAATTTGCTTTCTAAGGGGAAAGATGTTACAGCTTGAAGTAATTTGCATATAACATAAATATAAGCAATTGCTTTATATTAACAGGGGAAAAAAAAAATCTGTAAACTTGGCTAGGTGTTAATTCTCTGTGTGACTTCAGATCTTTTTAAAACTAAATTCATCTACATATAAAGCTTTCGGTCCACTGTCTTTGGGGTATGATATAAAGATTGTATCATACACACAGCAAAGTGAAACTGCAGTACAGATGTTGCCAAAGGAAAAGGATTTTTTGAAAACATTTCATGGTACTCAGTCATTTCACTTTTGAAACTGATGATAGAATATTAGGAGAAAAATAACCCAAAACTTAAAGCATGGTCCTCCGTGTTTTACTTCTTATGGCAGTTCCTCCCAGCTCCCATGAGTTCAGCTCTGTATGTTTACTTTAATTCCTAAGCTTTGAGCACTTAGAGTTCGTATCTTGAGATATGACTTTAGTTTTATGTGTTTTATTCTGATTTAATAAAGTTTTGGTTTTTGGCTTTACAAGAGTAACCTTTTTAATTACTGTTTCAAATCAATTAAAATTGTCATACAATATGAGAATTTAAGACTGATCAAACATAAACAAGAGTCTGAAAATATTTTGTAAGATACAGTTTGAAAAACATACCATATATGAACACCACCATATCCATGTAAGAATTAGAAAACAGGCTTAAAACTAGACAACATATTTTTTCTAAACAAATGACTGAAAATGTTGAGCACAACACACTTAACGTTTTACTGGTTAACTGGGTAATTAAGTGTCAGATCTTTATATTATTCTACAATATGCGATATTGTGCATATTGGTTTGCTGCCTAGGAATATTTATAAGCACCTTTTATCTTCCCATATTTTGTTGGGAAACACTTTAAAAGACTTCAAAAGGCAGAAAATTAATTCTGCGTGTTCATAAACTGAATTGCTGGAAGCTATTTTGCCAGTTGCTCTTGTAATGCTTCATTTATGATTGCATGGGAATCTGTAAATATGTTATAGTGTAAATATGTTATATTTGTTGACAAATTTCAAAATCAGAAAGAGAAGTTAACAGCATTTTTTTTCTGTTCCACTCTGGTACTCCAGATATCAAGCCAGAGAATCTCTTAATAAGCCACAATGATGTTCTGAAGTTGTGTGACTTTGGTAAGTTCAGTAGATAGATATGGGCTTGTTATCTCTTTAAAGAAAATCTCTTGCAGTGGAGTTTTGCTTTGTTCTTATAAGATTTCTACAGTATGTAGTATTTAAAACCCTAAGGTCACAGTGGTCAGAATTAATAACTTCTTTAGGTTTGTGGCTAGTACTTTAATTTGAAGCTCTCTGGCTTTATTCTGCGTACCCTGTAATATACCTGTATTAACACGTCAATGGAAGTGCTGCCTTTATCTCTTCCTATATTTGACAAGTTTTTTTACCAGCAGTGTTATTAGCACCCAGCTGAGAACAATGCAGGTGATAAACTGATGAGGAGTCTAGCAAAGCTGTAGATTCATCTGGCCTGCATATTAAAAGAGATAATTCTTCCTTGTTTGGTAAAGACACAATAAACATATTTTTTGTATATCTTTTGAACCACTGACTGCCATGGACTGGTGTGTGTGTGTAGTTATAGGTCAACTTTTACCATTGTGTTAAATAAAGAATCACATGTCAACATATGATTAATGGCTAAATGGCTGGAGGTTAGAGTCAGAGTTGCACACGTAGTGTTAAATCTGATGTTTCCTGACCTATCGATACCTGTTCAATGTCAGCTTTAAGGCTTTGAAAAATCGGCACCCTAGCACAAGCCGAACTTTGCCCATGTGAGTAATCCCCAGAACACAACAGGGTGGGGTGCACACTCTTCCAACAATCTGTATTTTTATTCTAAATGCTGCATAAGCAGAGGAAAAAATATTGTTCCCTCTAAAAAGCTTACAGTTTGGCTTGGTAAATAAAAATAATTCCATAGTGCTACCCAAGGGCACTTTTCAGTTAGAGCAGTTTGAAAACTGTCATTTCAAACTCCTGCAATTTTGAATGAAAAGAATTGCTAAAGAAATAGATTGAAATAGTTTTTTAGGAACACCAAGAAGGCGTTTGTCATTTGCAGTGCTGCTTATTTCTCTTAATCCTAAAGGCATTTTTGCTTAAGCGTTCAGAAACAACAACTGTTCTACAAAAAGCTGTTGAAGATTTGGTCCATGTGAGTTCTCTGAATTAAGGGCAATTTATTCTACAGTGTCAGGAAGCACCCAGCTCTAACAGAGCACTGGGGTCCTGTTGTGTGGAACCCTCAGTGCCTTTGCCTTTTCAGTCTGCAGAGCCCTCCTGTCTGCACTGCTGTGGCCACCCTCCTTGGCAGCTTTGTGCCCAGGCTGCCCTGGCACTATTGCTCAGAGCCTAACACTGGTGGGGAAGCGTCTTTCCCTTACCCTACACTTGTTTTCAGGGCCTTTGTTGTGCCGGTTCAGCCATCATCATTTTATGCTGCCATCAGCTGCCTGATCACACAGTCCAAGGCTGAACTCAGCAACATCCCCTCACAAGTCTTCTTTCAGATAGTCCTGCCATAGGTTCCTGTAGGCCCAGTTCCTCTGCTGCCCACTGTGGTGCCAGCATTGCCTGCTGGACACAACAGACAGAGATGGCTCCCTCAGTGGCCCTTCACATGGAAGGGCACCACTGAGAGAGCTCAGCAAGATGCAACCAGCCCTAACAGAAGCCACACACAACTAATCAGCTCCTGGTTAAAATAGCCCTTGCATTGCCCACCACCCCAACTGTGATCACCTGGGTGAGGGCAGAGCCACAGGTGGGCCAGGTTCTGCCTCTGGAACATGAAGCCAGTGGGGGAAACAAAACATTCTGCTAGGTTGTGATTTATCCATAGGTCAACTTTAATTCAGGGCCCATGCCTCAGGCCCCAGCACTTCAGCCTTGCCCCTGCAAAGGAAACCTCACCGGGGTTGGCAGGGCCAGGGCTCTGCCAGGAGGGTGATGGCTGGCGTAGTGTACACCTTCCTCCCTCTGCACCAGCTTTGGGTGGTTAGGGGACCCAATCGCTGCATTGTGCAGAGCTTGACAACTAGTCAGCAGGCAGTGCCTGCCCCTGGCCAACGTTTGCGCCAGTTGGGGCTAACAGCATCACAAGCAGGAACAGCCAATGGGGGCATGAGTGGGTCTTGGTGGGAACTGTTCACCCTCACCTCCTTTCCTGGCCATGAGGAAGAGCTTTCCCCAGTCATCACTCTCCTTACCTTGTTTTTTGGAGGAAGAGGCTGTCCCCTGAAAGTAATATTCCCTGTTAGAGTTGGCGTATGCCATCAACTAACCAATCTTGTGAACTGGCGTCAACATCCTCTGTGCAGCAGTATTACAGGAAAACAAAAAGCTGAACAAAGGGTTCTGGAAGTCAGTTCGCTTGCTAGACATAGATGATGTGAATTCTGCTAGCAGCAATGTGGCCCATTGGCTTGTTCACCCTGTACGCTCCAGCCACATTCTCTTCCTGCTGTTGGACAAGACATGCAGTCACAATGTGCTCAGCACAATCTCAAGAAAGGCAAACTAAGTTATGGGAATTTCTGTTCTTACTATTCTATTCTTCTTATTCTATTCCCCTTTTAATGTGATTTAAGATATGCTCTTTGCCTTCCTAACTTAATTTGTATTTTGGAACACAGGTACTTGTATTATACAGTGCCATATTCCTTGTGTGATAACAAATACAAATAAAAGGTCTGTGCATCCATCTCAATGCAGATTTTGAAGTAATCAGGTATTTCCAAACAGCCCGGTGAACAAAACAGTTTGAATAGAAAAGTTCATAAATTTTTAACAGGATAGTTCTTCGTAATCCTTGTGCCATGTGTTCTGTACATATCGTGCTAGATAAAAACGAGATTGAATGTGGTGCTTGCCTGGACACATGTTGTGTGGGTGTCATTTCTGCCAATAGAAGTGGAAAAAGAGAACAGTACCAAATGCCGATTACAGCAGATGCATCCGACTGTTGGAAGTAGTTAGGCTTTATGACTAGTGTGTTTGCTGTTTCAACACCAGGGCTTCAAAATTACGTGTTTTAGCAATCTCTTAATCTCTGTATGATGCATAAGCACAGAAATGGTGAAACACAGGACTGGAAAAGACCTCAAGAAATTCTCTAGTTCTTCCACCTACTCAGGGAAAGGATTAAGCATGTGTGTGTCATTCTTGACAGGTGTTTCCTTAGCTTATTCTTAAAATAC
The DNA here is from genome assembly GCA_013400335.1 of Eurystomus gularis. Classification (NCBI taxonomy): domain Eukaryota; kingdom Metazoa; phylum Chordata; class Aves; order Coraciiformes; family Coraciidae; genus Eurystomus; species Eurystomus gularis. The sequence goes on along the minus strand of VZZY01011997.1, from coordinate 73,444 downwards.
TGAATAACGGTGGTTCCCTAGTGTTCCTAGGCACCTATTAAAGTACTTACATGCCATTAATGTTAGAATAGTTTACTCTGTATAACTTAAATTTGCCTTATTTATCTATAATATACTGACAATCTTTTCCTTTTTTCCTTACACCTTTTTCCTTGACATCTCTCCTACCAAGTTATGAGTTGTTAAATGTCCTTTCTTGAAATTTCTTAGTTTGTTCTCCCTTTTTGCATGGTGGTGCCTTTGGAAACTCCATCGCTTTCATATTCGCTCACACTAAATCGTCTTCGGTCTTCATCTTCTAATCCATTCCTTCTCACTGTTTAGAGTTTAGTCTAATCTTCTCCATAGTTACCTTCTCTTATTTTCGTATCAAAATAATGCTTCCCAAAACCTCAGCACAATTTGGAGGAAGGAACAATAAGGTAACTCTGCCACAATAACAAAAACCTAGTTGTGCCCTTAGAAAGGTATTATGCTTTCTTGAATTATTGTAATTATATTCTGGCCATCATCTTTCAGCGTGGTGTTACGGAGTCAGAGCAGTAGTGAATCAATAAAATGGTTTCTTACATCACCCAACAACAAATAGATGGCACTGAAGCCCTTGATTATAATTTTCCCCTCTGTCTTGCCACATCAAATCCATGCTGCACCTAGCCTGTAAAGTTGGGGGCAGACTTTTTAGGCTTTGTTAGCTGTTGATCATTTCTGGACATAGTACCTCCTTGACTGTGACCAAGTTCCAATAGACTGACCTGGAGGAAGCAGGATGCATCCTTGACTTGTTGATTCTTCTGATGCTCATGGGCTGCCAGGCTTGTGCATTACATTAGCATGTGTTTATTTGTATAATGTGACACCTTTTCTTTCCTTCTTTCTTCCATTTTTGGTTTTTTCTTTACCTCGTTCAGTTTGGGGATTCCCACTGTTTGCTTTGGCCATCCGCTTTCTTCAGTGCACTCCGGGTTATCTTCCCTCTGCTTCTTTAAATACATGAATGAAAAATTTTTCACTGATAAGTTTAATCAGATAGGTCATGTAATCTGAAATAGGATTGCCTAAGCAGTTCTAAATATAGTAATGTTTAGAAATTTACTCAATCCCAATGTTACAACTAATTAAAAAACTCCTTTCCAGCTTTTTACCAGTAGCATCAGTAATGTTCATTAAGCTCTATGGGAACAGATCAGAATTATTATTATTTTGGGACAACTTTGAAATACCTGTTACTCATCCTACATGCCTTTTAGTTTACTAACTCTTGAAGGTAGAGGTATCTTGCAAAAAGTAACAGCTGTAACCTGTCAGTAACAAATTTGTTACTGTTTTCTCAAATCACTAGTCTAATAGTAATAATACTTTGCATCCAAACCTTTACTTCAACTTGGAGTAAATCAGTGTTCCACAGGGGTGAGTGGGACCAGGTTCCTTCACACTAAGCTGCCAAATGAGATACACTTTCAGAATACTAAAAAAGGTAATAATTCTTTTTTTTTTAAATTACAACTTTTTAAGCATAGTTGTGTGGGAAAAGCAATTTTGGCAGCTTCTGCATAAGAACTCAGATATGAAGAAAAATGACTATTACATTTTGGTATCGCTTACTGATTCTGAAAACAAGATTATAAATCTGCAACACTTTGGAATTCTTATTCTTTCTTCATCACTTGTGCAAAAATGGAAAGACTCATAGTGATTTCACTGAAGTGAATTTTGGACTAAGTTTTAATGCCACATCCCAGTAAGAAAGTGTTTTGAAAATGTTACTTCTGCATTTCAGTCCCAAAAATTGTCCTAGTTTGATCTCACTAGGAAGGAGGCTACACATCTTAAGTCTTGCTGCTGAGATCTGTCTGTCTTCAGTCTCACCTTTATATTAATTATTTGCAGACAGCAAACACTTGATACTTCTCTGAAAACAGTGCCTGCATCTGCCTTAGAGTACATGAAGAATCCAATAATGTCATTACTGTGGTGCTCAGTTGACATTTTGTAAGTGGAGGAGAATGAAAACAAAAATAGAAAGTATTCCTACATCTGGGTTTTGAAGTATGTGTGCTCTTCTCACAGTCAGCGGTCTTAATTGTTAATGCCTTAGGACAGAAGTTAAGTTTTGGTACAATTGCAAATAAGTATACTTTGGGGTTTTTTATTCTTAACAAAATGATGTGGAGGAGGAAGTTAATTTGGACATGGTTTCTCATCCTAATTCACCGAGAACCTTGTTATGAATGTGATGATGTGTGGGAAGCTGACACATGTGGAATGAGCCAAATGTAGATCAGATATAAAGCAGTTTTGCTGGTTTTTGGTGGACTCCTGCCTTTTGTAGTTTTGGGGAGATGATTCTGTTCCTTGTCAGGTCAGGGAAAAGAGTGGCCTTAAATTAGAATAATACGTAGTTTCTTGACCATTTAAAAAAATTAAATACAGTGAGACTGTAGTAGATAGGATTAATGACTGAAGGAATCTACTCCCTATACATGTGTTAATTTTCTAATATTATGAATCTTCTGCAAACAGCATCTCAGTGAAATTTAGTGACAATAATTCAATAGCTTTCATGGCATACTGACAGGTAGCTTTTATCAATCTGTTTTGATTATGGCAAAGCACCAGAAGTAATAGAAAACCCCAAAGACTTTTGAGGAGAGTACATGAGTAAAGTAGTCAATAAAGCAGACATACTGACTTCCATGGTTGTGGAAAAATCTCTCATTTCAGTAGACAAGCAATTGTGGACACATCATTCTGCACTAGGAGTTGTAAACAATTTGCTTCTATATAAATAGGTGTGACCTGGCCTCTTACTGACAGAATCAGTGGTGATATGCATGTTGTATTTAAAATAGGATTTAATGTTTCACACTGTTTCTTTAACAGGCTTTGCTCGTAATCTCTCTGAAGGAAGCAATGCTAACTATACAGAATATGTGGCTACCAGATGGTACCGCTCACCTGAACTCTTGCTTGGGTAAGTCAAATCTGTAGAACTGTCATGAGAAATCTTGACTGATTCTTTCTGATTTTTCAAGCGCCTTTTGTAAGATGTACCCATGGAGAGCTCTGATTTATTTAAAGGGATTATTTCAAAGGGTTCGACATTTTCATTAATTTTTGTTCATTTCCATCATTGATGTGTTGACCTGTCTTGAGCTAAGCAGTGTTTAACTGATTAAAATATGAAGCTGAATTATAACAGATATAAGTCAGATTCCTGCCCTTCCCCCCATTCTCTTCAGAAGAGGTTTCCATGGTAGTCCTGTGGCCTGAAATGTTCCATCAGCCTTGTGCTGCACATCACATAGCAATGGCAGTGCAGCTTTCACCACTCTACACTCCTAGTTCTCTTCGTCCTTTAGGTCAAAACAATGATTTGTTTTTCGTTCCCAGTTACCCTTTACCAGCGCTGCTGAACTGGCTCAGAAAGATGGTGCTGGCTTTTTATTAGTCAGGAAGAATTTTTTGAAGGAAGCTGTATAAATCATTTTAGCAAAGCACTGAGAAGTTAGTGTCACATTGCCTGTGAAAGCACTAGTTATATGAGTAGCCTCGGCTGGACAATTTAGTTTTGCTGTAATTAATCTGTAAAATTAGTGTTTTACACTAATGATGACACTAATTTACAGTAATTATTAATTTTAGTCACAAAGTTAAACAGATTTTCAGATACTATATGAACAAATTAGTAGGACCCAAAAGGGCAAAGGAAGAAACAAAAATAACTGGAGATTACTATATATATGATCTTCCCACTACTATCAAGTTTAACAGTTCATTATTCCAAACTATGTGAACACTCTCATAGAATGCAATTCCTATATGAATAGTATCTATGTGTTTATATACACATATTCTAGAAATTCCTATCCACAGTATGAATTTAAAAAGCACTGGTCAGTCCTAAGATTCTTTAAGCAAAATATTTGTGGTGCTGAGAAACAAGTCTTTGTTGGAAGCTTTGATTAACACTGAACTAGACATTTCTTGAATAGGTAAAGCATTAGGTAATAATTATTCTGTCAATAAAGTCATCCCAATATTCCCAGAGCTGTACTAATCTTAATCAAATCGGTTTGCAGTTGCATTTTTATGTGCAGAATAGTATGTTAAAGTTGCCATTAAAAACCTCAAAGTTTAGATTTTCGTATTTTGGAGAAAACAGATATTATTAAGCTTCCAGCAATGTGCATGTGTGTATGTGTATGTCTAAGTATAAAAAAAGACTTGGAAAGAAAGCATCAATTGTGGCCTTTTTGGTTACACATTTTACTCTTTCCTATAGTAGTAATGAGGATTTAGGAGGAAGGACATTTGTAATTGACTAGATTTGCTTGATTAGCTTGTAGAGGAAGGAGGGAGGTATGTGTATTTCATGCATGTGACTTCAGCTTCTCTGGTGTATGTCTTTAATGCCAAGTTTTTCTGGCAAAAAGTGATGTCTTTTTCTTGGCAATCCTGTTCTATTTCCCAGACATCTTACCCATTCCTCTTCCCATGCATTTTCCAAATCTTTATAAGCATCTAATATTCAAAAGTCTTCCCAGGATTATTAAATAAAAGCATTTTAACAAATACAGTTTTACTTTTACAATTTTCAAGTGTCCCAGAGAGGTTTTTGTTTTGCAATAGAGTTCAAGACTTAAATTTCAGGAAAGGAAAGAAATTGCTGCCTAATTATTCACAGAACATCCAAAATCTACTCACTTTGGAGAGCCTCAGGTAACTGTTAGTGGAGTACTCTGTGCCCTTTAATGACAAAACATTGCTAGAAGCCAGTAGATTTTTAGGCATACCAAATGACTAGATGAAAACATGTTTTAGAATACCTAATTCGTGCAGGACTAGATTATCACAGAATGACAGAATGATAGGGGTTGGAAAGGACCTCTGGAGATAATCTAGTCCAACCCCACTTCCAGAGCAGGTTCACCTAAAGCAGGTTGCACTTCTGCAGGTAGTACTTCTGACTGTGGTCTCTCTGTCCTATAGGAGTTATTTCATTTATCCAGCCACATCACTCTTGCATTGTTTGCCTGTTGTGATCTGACAAGACTGATGCTGGCAGAACAGGATTTTTGAGCATGCCTTTTCAAACAAAATTTGCAGTTTACTCTGCCACTGCTTTAAGAAATTAGTGTTTTCCAGTTTTTTTCTAATTACAGAATAAATAGTGGAAACTTCTTAAACTATGATTCAGCTTCCCTTTTTTCTTGTGAGCAGGGAAAGGTAATGGTTTGTGCCTCTGAGGAGTTTTAGCCCATTCCTCAGCTGGAACCCTAGCTCATTTTCCAATGTCCCAGCCTACAGCAACCTTTTCCCCGTTTCACATTTCAGTGGAGAAACCTGCCTGTTAAAAGGGATTGCAGATAAAGATGTGCTTGCTTTTCTGTTGTAACAATAAGGTAATTTTTTTAGTTGGCATTCTCACAAACCTTTTTGCATACAGAGCCTCAGTTTTCATGTACAGGCATGGAATATCTTAAGAGTAGATCCTTGGCTTTGGACTTTGTTCTCATCTGTGTTGCCTTTTGCAGCATGGAGGAAAACTAGACCTTCCTTGGCACTCATACCTGGCCTAATGGATGGATTGGACTAGCAGCATCACAGAAAGGACAAACATTGAGTCACTCAAGAAATCCACAAGTAGTCACTATGTGAGATTAGTAAGGGAATTATGAACCTGCAGAGCCATTGTGGTAGTAGTACTGAGGAGTTTTGGCATGCTCTGCTTTGCCAGTGGTGGTTTCTTGTCCACAGTCAGTTCCAATGGGGCAAACTTTGATTTTGTGATGATAGCTGTGAAAGGACTGCAGTACTTCATGGTAGATTCTGAAAGGCAAATGGTTCGTGACATTTTGATGTCCTACTTCCTAGGTGCCAGAGACTCTGCAGTAGCCATCTCAGTGGGCCTGTAGTTTCATTCAGGCTATTGAGCAGCTAGAAATGCTTTCTCACCTTCACCTAAGTCATCAGAAGGGTTTCAGGGTCCTCTGGCCAAGTGTTCTCCTCATAAAGTGAATAAACTAATCATGAATAATCAATGGAGAGAAGTCAGATATTTTTTTCTTCAGTCTGAGGGTGTTCTCTCTCTAAACATCTTTAATCATCAGGATAAGGAACAGATCAGGATAAGGACAGGATTTGTCACCTGCAACTCCTGGTGCTGTCTTATTCCAGAAATAGGCACACCAGATGTAACATAAAAATCTCTTGAAACAGATGTTGAGTGGTTGGATTACAAGTTTCATAAAGAAGGGACATAGTGAAATATGTTTTCAGTTCAGTCTTTGTTCCAGTCATTATTCTTTTTATATGCTTTTTCTTTGACATGAGAAGAGTTCTCTGATCATTCTGCTCAAAACCTAAACATCCAAAAGAGATTCTTGAACTAAGGTGGATGTTTACAAAAAAATTTTTACCAATTCAACAACCAAGAACTCAGGTGTACAGAAAGGGAGTTGCTTTAGTCTATAGTAGGACCAAGGTCTGGAATGCGTTCACTGTTGCACAGGTGAGGTACACAGCTAAACAAGCTTGCCGAGGCACAGAAACTTAGAATGAAAAGCAGAAACTGTCCAAAAGGATTCTGTTTTTTCAGTGTTGATGCCTTTAGATTGAATGTTGCAGTAGTCTACCACTCTCTTCTTTTCATACCAATTTCCATTCTCTACATTCCTATTTTTCTTTCCTACGTGTCTTACAAACTGTCCTCAAGCCCATAGTGTCTTCTGACTAGAGTATCCATTTTGTGTCTTCTTCAATTAAATACCCTTGCATGTAGTCTCAAGAAGAGCTGGTATAGCCGTTGCTGGTGTAAGACTCACACCACTTAGTTTTGTTTCTGATTAATTCCCTACACCTCTTCACTGCTAACCTAGCTTCTTTCGCCATTAGCAGTTTAAAATACCATCTACTATCCTCCCCACCACACAACATTGCTTGCACGCACAAGAGACCACCCATCAGAACTTCTCCGCAGAGCCACACCTCCAAAACAGGAATTACTACTTATTTTATGATGCTTTCATTGCTTCCTCACCTCTGATTTTTATGGAATAGTTTTCAGGGGCATTCTTCTTTCTCTCTAATTAAAATTTCACTGTATGACTGCTGAAACAAAGATTTCTTATGATTTCTGTTTTCCCAGTGGCCAAACCCCGTATGCCTATCCACCTATTAAACACAATGGAAAAAAGACATGTAATGCAGAAATAGAGCACAGTCATTAAGCCCTGGAGAGAAGGGAAGTTAGTGCCACTTTAACTGGGAATGGTAACCACTTCGCATTCAAAAATGTTATTCTTGCATATAAGATTTTTCACAAAGGCAACCAGATCTCTGGGGGTACTTGCGAATTGTCTCCTGCCTTTTCAAGCAGCGATACACCAGGCAATCCAGGGCAAACACAGAGGGCTCAGTATTTGAGGTAGTTTCTTTAATATCAAAGTTTACTTTTCTGTGTTGCAAGGAAGCAGGCCATGGGAAATACAGCCAATAAATGGAAACAGCTCAGGAAGAAGACAGTGTCAGTGAGTGAAAACATTGTGTGTTCACTTTACAGAGCCCCTTACGGAAAGGCTGTGGATATGTGGTCTGTAGGCTGTATCCTGGGAGAGCTGAGTGACGGGCAGCCCTTGTTTCCTGGCGAGAGTGAGATTGACCAGCTCTTTACCATTCAGAAGGTGCTAGGCCCACTGCCAGCCGAGCAGATGAAGCTCTTCTATAGCAACCCACGCTTCCATGGCCTGCGGGTAAGAGAAAGCTTTGTTCTTATTTTGTTCAATTTACTCACACAGTATTGATGGTATTGCCATTGTTGCTGCTGAGGTTCTTTTCATTTACATTGTGCATTATCTATTGCATGTGTTTTTGTGTAAGTACAGGGTATTTAGATTATAAGGCATTCATAATTCAAAGTAAAATTTTGAATACACTGGTATTGACTTTTATAAATATGTTTGATTTACTATTAAAACTTGATTAAAGATCAATTTCTTTGACCTTTTTGGCATGCAAGTTAGCAAATATAGCCAGCTCAGCATTGCCCTGCCAGGTTTGCACTGTGAGGTTTAGGGTGCAGAAACTTCACGCCTGCTGTCTTCAGGCTACCCTATTGGAAAAATCCGAGACGTAGATGCTGCTATCATGGCAGAAGAGCTTTTTGCCTTTTGACTTACATTCCTGGAGAGTTGATGTAAGCCACACAAGTGAAAAAGCTCTTCCTACTGGCAGCATTGTACCCCTTTCAGAGGTTTGCCAATACTATGTCATGACAGAGACTCGCTAGTGTGGAGAATCTACTCAATTTGGGATGTGCAATATGGCAAAATCCCAGAAGCGATGTATAAGTATTAGCTCTGTTATCTTTAACAATGCCTCATCAGTGATTGTACTCATGTTTCCTTGTAATTCAGTTTTGGTTGTCATATTTTATTAATGAATGTTGCTTAGAAAGGTGATGTTGATAAGTGGTCTGAAATTGTTAGTATAAAATCCTGTAAATAGACATACAAAGGTTTTCGGAAACCTGATCTATGCTAAAGGGTCGAGATTTGAGATTTACTCTATAGAAGAGAAAACTTATAGAATGAGAAATGAAAGTAAGGGAGACTTAGTTGTTTTAAAATGTATTAAAAGTTGCCATAAATTTGGCTTAGTTGATGGTGATAAGAAGTAGTTTGCTTAAGGTGTTAGAATAATTATTTTAGCTATAAGAATTCCCAAGAGTTTTTGTTGAGGTTTGTAGAACCTACATCTGTGGAATGTTTAAAAAAAATATTAGACAAGCATTTCTTGCAAGGTCCAGTTTGTATATGATCCTGTTTAGAACAGTGGGATGGATGGGATTTTCTGTTTTAAAAAAGTTTATAATGCTGCATGGGGAAAACAATGCTTTAAAAGTTATAAGCTCTTCATCATTATTTTACAGCAGTTCTGGTTGTGCAGTGTAATGTTATTTGGATAAATGCTCTGTAATGTATTGGGATGAGAATGAAGTATCTTTGTTTTGTAGCTGTAAAATACAGTAATTCAAGAAGACAGCATGGACCTAATGTGATTAGTTGGGAGTTACGAGTCTCTGTTCTCATCCTGGATCAGTGGTTTATTACTTGGCCTCAGACATGTTGCTGCCGTCTTAGCCCCATCTGTAAAGTCAGGATACTAATGATGATGACAGTGACATATGCCTTTTAACAGAGAATAGATTTTGAGTACAGAATTAAAGTCTGAATAATGGCTTAAACATGCAAAAAAAAACTACAAAAAATATTGGTTCATAATGTGATAATCCTTAGTTAATTCCTGAGAAAAATTTTGTTCCATAAGACAATCTTAAGCACATTTTCATGTTTCCCTGATCATTTCAGATGTAAAATCTTCTTTATGATGGTCATTCTACATGAAGACAAGAATATTTTGCCATTTGGTTCATATAAAAGGTGGAGGAAGTACGGAAGCCTTGGTTCACCTAAGTTACTATTTAAGATCAACAAAGCAGACTAGGATTTAGAAAAATTCTCAATTATTAGTAAACCACTTCAAAAGAAAGCAAATGAAAAAGAAAAATGCAGAGACTATTTAGGAACAAAACACATTCAAACTAATGTTCTTTCATTTTCCTTCAAAACTCACGTAATGTAGTTTATGAAAAGTAATGCCAGTACAAACAACGGGCAGCAATTCATAGTGGTCTAAGACTTGTGCACACGCAGTGCAAGTGCAATGCATTTTGCTTCCAAATGAAATGAGTTTTTGGAAGTGTTTGTGCTGGGTTGCTTTCTAAAGCATAGTTTTAGAGCTAGTATTTAATCTGAGGAAGGTGAACATGTAAATGCATGCACCTAACTGTAACAATGCCTAGACGTGAGAGCTGAAAAATGCACAAGAGAAAGTAGAGGAATTAAAGCCTTTAAGATTTTCTGCTTATTGACATTTTAGACCAAACATACAGTTCTCATGTTTTTATGCTATAGCAAACTTCCACATAAAATGTTTTTCTTCGTGCTTGTTGATATTTTTGTTGCTGTTGTCTGTCTCAGTCACTGACTTGAATTTTATTGTTTTCTTGTATTTTCAGTGATTTTGTTTGTTTGTTTTTTTAAACTACTAACTCGGTATTTTGACTATATTGTATGTATGACTTGAGCCCATTTGGACAGACAGTGCTGGCTTTTATGTACCAGTAGATGAGAACACCGTGTGCCTGTTGTCAGTACTCTTGCTTTGATGTGTTAGCTTAAGAGGACTTTTTAAGAAATACATAGGACGTGGATGGGATCAAGCCAGGCTGCAATTGAAACACTCGGATAGTATTAGGCAAATTCCATAACTCTGGGAACTGCTAACAAAGTGTCTGGATCTCAGTTGCATAGTTTTGGATAAACTGTGATTAATGCCAATAGGCTCACTGATTGTTGTTTTGGTTTGTTTTGGTTTGTTTCCAGAGGCTTCTCTCTGGTATTCAAATACATAATTTTCTCTAAAAATCAGCATAAGTGGATCCATGAGGATTTTTTTGCCTCTGTTGGAAAGCCAGCCTTAACTTCTAATTCTGAAAACACTGACGTGTATGTTTAGTTTTTAAATTTGAAGTTACCTCAGTGAAATCAGTTTATAGATTTGTTTGCTTTCAGTTCCACACAAGCCACAGTCTGGAAATAGATCCTTATTATCTGTTTCTTTTCAACTCATTGTACTTGACATTAAGTTACAGCAGTGAAATATTGAGCAACTTTTCTTTCACTTCATAAAAAGAAAAGACTGTCTTCAGTTTGACTCTCGCCTTGTTTACAAAGCATGCAAAAAACCCAGTCCTGTGCTTTATTTTTTTATTCTTCAAATCATCTTGTCTGTCCTGTTCTTCTTTCTAGACAGGGCTAGTTTCAAATACCGCCTTCATCAGGTTTTTGTCAAGACACTGGCTGTCATAAGATGCCCTCCAGCAGTGTGCACTACTTCTTGTGGTGTTGCCAGTTCTTACTGGGGCATGACCACAAGAGTAATCCTGAACCCTTTGGGATTTTGATGTTTTTCACTAAAAACATTTTGGAATTGTCTGTTAATCTTTAGTACTTAATTAATACTGTATTTGTACTCTTAAATTATCTCAAAGCTATTTTTTATCTTTTTAAAAAATATATATTACTTATGTTACTTCTACTTTAAACCTCCCATCTCTTATCAATCATAATGCCACAAATACATTTATAAATCTAAGTTGACTGTTTCTCATTTGAGAGAGGTTCCTTGACTGCCCTGCTAATCAAGAATACTTCCTTTGGTTGACTAGATGCAGATCATGCATCAGCAGTTACTTGTTTCATTATAATATTCTGTAATGTTTCATAAACCACTAACTTTTCCAGTGCATATGGTTCCCATTAATTGCATGCCTTGATTCGCTGTGCAGTTTCTGGGTTTTGAAACATTGTGTTCATGTATACCTTGTTTACATTCTCAGTATATTTATGCTATATTGTTTTTACAGTTTCCAGCAGTCAATCACCCACAGTCTTTAGAGAGAAGATACTTGGGAATTTTAAGTGGTGTGCTGCTTGATCTTATGAAGGTAGGAAAATATATTTTATTTTCTGTCTGTAATACATAGGGAAAGACGTAAGTGACTTCTATCTTTGTTTCCTAATAAAATACCTCTTAAAAGTACTTGGGAACTTCCATTTGAGATATTTTGATAGTTTGTAGCAAGGCTTGATATTTCCTAGGAATCAGGAAAACCCCCTTGCAAATGCCAGACGAGTCTGTTCAAATTTGACTGATCGGATAAACAGTACATCGTCCAGACAAAAAGCTTAGCATCATTTGCAACAATATGCATTCACGTCGACATACATTCAGATGCACAGGTTACCTTAGTAATGCTGGACTATGAGCTCTCAACCCAAAATAAATTTCAATAAATCCACATATTATTAGGCCAATGTGAGTTGTTGTTCATTTGTTCTTGGATAAGCATGAGGATATGGACAGTTGTCAAAGACAAAGTTGGGACACAGTAACCTGAACCCTTAATCTGCTTGCTATCACTCACTTCTACACAGCATGTATGTTAAGTTACTCTTCAGTCCTGTTTTGGAAGAGGTCAGCTAGTTACCCATGGCCAAACTAGGATGTGGTCTTGAGATTAGTTTCTTAGAGGGGATCAGGAGAAGCTGGCTCCCCTCAAAATGGCCAAATGCTGTAAAGCATTGTGCTATGCATTTGTACCATATTCCTGGGTATGCAACACATATTGCCGTTATTATTGCACCATAAAACATCACCATGGGAAGCTGCAGACAATCTTTCCATTATTTTATCCACAGTAAACTAAAAAAAAAGTCATGGTGTCAAATTCGGTTTCGAATCACAGGGATACCACCTAAAAAATCAAAGGCGATCAGGACAACTACAAAGAGTGGTTATGGCTAGTCAATTCTAAATTAAATGGGTAGTCCCAAACCCATCTGTACCAGTTGTCTTGGAAACCAGAGGTTGTCTCATTTAGGGTGTACTTGGGTGTTTACTTGTTTTTAGTAGTATAGAGCCAGCAGAAATCCACTAATTTACTCTACTCTTCAGCACAACCAGTTCAAATCACTTTCCTTTAATATCCCTGCCTTGTGAAGACTGTCAGTAGCTTTTATCGTGGTTTCACGAAGTCCACAGAATTAAGTACCTCAGTGCATATAATTGCTTGTTTTGCTATTATACATTATCCTCTATTTTCTAATTCACGGGAACTTTTTTCTGGCATCATAGTTTGCTGTAGCTCAAGCATATATTGCAGGACCGCAATTTCAAGATCACTCTTCAGCGTGTGCTGGGATGGGGTTTATTTTCATTTTGTCCTAATTTTTATGATATATCTCAATGGTTTGGGGGTTCTTTTAGTGTGGTTTAAAAGTTACAAAGTTGTGAAGTTAAGCACTTGAATTTTAGGGAAACATACAGGTTTCCAAATAATTCCATTCCACTTTAATTATTTCCAACTTTTCTCCCTGTATTTCTCCCTACAAGGTGGGACAGGTCAGGCATTCTGTAGAGGAGATATTTTGTATTTGACCTACATTACGTAATTCAGGAGTTGGAACATTGTTAAAGAATGAGCAAAAGACTACAAGAAGGGAGCAGAAGAGACTTGTGGTTAAGATGCACGCTACAAATGCTGCACAGTTTGCTGTATGCCTCTCTTCTCCAGACACTGGACAGTCTGGCACAAGTCCATGCTGGTGTGTTGCTCATTATCTGCATTCCTGGGGACCTCAGGTCTGATTGCTAGATCACTGAATAATCCACACTTCAGCTTATGCCAGCTAATGTAGTGAGTTATTGATACATCTCTACTAAGAGAGCATTTCTGGACTAGATTAATGAAGAGGCACCATTTGGCCCTGTTGCTTTGTTGCTCCTCTCCTCTCTCCTCCACAAATCATGCTGTTTTGCAAGCATGTATTTGGGATTTGGGAGCTCTTTTTGCATGTGGTGACTTGGGCAGTAGGAGACGTTCAGTATTTCAGTCTTTTTCTTGTCATCGTTCAGTTGTCTCTCCCATTCAGCAGCAGACATGCATTTACTCTGTGCTTTGTTTACTACTAGAATACTTGTAGAACCCCTTCTTTTTACCCTTGATGTTTTTCATTTGCCTTAGCTCCAGCTTAACTTTGGCCTTCTGAGGTGGCCTCTCCTTTTTGCTAATGCAGTGCTTTTGTGGTCCTCTTTCGTATCCTGTCCTTGATTCTACTTCTTATACACTCATGTTTTGCATTTTTGTTCATTAGAAAACTCTCTGTTTAGCCAACCTGACCTTCTGCAAAATTTTGTGGTCTTCTGTACAATAAGATGCTTGGTTCCTGAACTCTCAAGAAACTTTCTTTGAAAATCAAGTGGTTCTCCTGGATACCTTTCCTCTGATGACAGTTTTTCAAGCAGTTCTGCCCAATAATACTCTATAGAAGCAGAAGTTCACTTTCCTGAAGTCCTGGGTCCTATCCCTGATGCTTATCTTCCCACTCTTCCTTTGAATCCTAACTCTAATAATCTCCTGGTCACTACTGTCTTGTCTGCTCAGATTTGTCACCAGTACTTTACTGTTGGTGAGCAGCAGGTCAAGCAGAGTGAAGTCCTACCCTTGGCTGATTTGCCTCTTCAGCAGCTGCACTAGGAAATTGCCACCAACATAGTCTTGCAATCTCCTGGATCATTTACACAGGTTGGATGCCTGGATAGTTGAAGTCTGCCATGAGGATGAGGACCTGTGATCAGGAGTCTTCTGCTTGTTGTTGTAGAGAGTTGTCCTCTGTCCTCTTCATGCTCTTCAATGTTGGTAGAAAACCTCTACCATAACACAAAAAATGTTGCTTTCCCTTCTAATCCTGACCCAGAGACTGTCAATGGATATACCTTGTGTTTCATGCTGGCATTTGGTACCATCCAGGAATTCAGTTATATGGAGTGTCATTCTTCTCCCTCCCCACACCCTTCCTTCTGAAGCCAGCTGTACCCACCATTGACTATGCCTCAGCCATGAGCCCTGTCCCACTCCTTCTCTGTGATTCCATGTAGGTTCATAGCCTTATGATTCCTTATGGACTTCCGGTTCTCTTTGCTTCTGGTTCAGGCTCTGCAAGTTACTGTACAGGCACTTGAGGGAAGTCTCTGGATATGGAATCATGGAATTGTTTGGGTTGGAAGTGACTATAAAGATCATCTAGTTCCAAGCCCCCTCCCATGGGCAGGGGTACCTCCCACTAAACCAGGTTGCTCAAAGCCCCATCCAGCCTAGTCTTGAACATATCCAGTTTTGGGGCAATGTGCTCCAGTGGGGCAATCCCCAGGCAATGTGTTCCAGTGACTTACCACCCTCAGAGTGAAAAATTTCTTCCTTACATCTAATCTGAATCTCCCCTTCTCCAGTTTAAAGCCATTACCCCTTGTCCTGTCACTATAAGCCCTTGTAAAAAGTCCCTCCCCGGCTTTCTTGTAGGCCCCCTTCAGACACTGGAAGGCTGCATCCTCTCTTCTGATCAGGAATGTAGATATCCCATGTGGCCTTCTCATGCTAGTTTGGCCACTTGAGCCACTGTAGTAATGAGCACTGGAGAAAAAAAAAGGGGAAAAAAAAAGTTAATCACAAAGTACAATGACAAAAACGTTAATCATGAATCAGAAAGTACACAGTTTGTCACTCGAGAAAGGAAGATACCACATACTGTATGACCAAACTACACAGGAATGTCATTTTCCATTTGCTTTGTTTCCTGAGCATTTTCCATTCTGAAGTGCAGGAGTCCTGTGAAGGGAAAAACAGTCTCCGGATAAGTGGCTGAATACTGTGTTAATGCATATACAGATATACGTTGTGTGTGTATATACACATAGGGTTGTTGTCTATTCAACCTATATAACC
Source organism: Eurystomus gularis (assembly GCA_013400335.1). Classification (NCBI taxonomy): domain Eukaryota; kingdom Metazoa; phylum Chordata; class Aves; order Coraciiformes; family Coraciidae; genus Eurystomus; species Eurystomus gularis. The sequence goes on along the minus strand of VZZY01011997.1, from coordinate 58,035 downwards.
CCTAAAAAATAGCTATTCTTTTTACTTAATAGCCTTTCAAACTTTTATCCTTGCTGACAGTCATGCATGTTCAAATATTCCAAGGTAAGTTTTGTAGTGCCCTGCTCTGGCAAGAAACCTTTCAAACTTATCAAAAAATACCCAATCTACTGGCTTTCCATTTTGTGATTAAATATTTTCTTCATGTCAGAAAGTGTCTTTGTTTAGAATCACAGCAGATCTAACAGAACACAAATGTTATTCTGAGTGCATTGTAAACAGTTTAGGTGATTCTTTAAAAGTATGGGTGGACTTGAACCCTGGAAGTAAAAAACAGAACTGTTAATTTTTAAAAATACTAACTTTAAAAGCTTGATTTTGTTTGTGTAAGAATGTTTCTATATGCTCGTTCTGTTTCATTGTAGCGTTTTATTACTGCTAAATTTAATATTTTTCATTCTAAACAACATTGTTGTAAGGTATATCCTGAAAAAATATGTTTAAAATATGTGTATTTTAAACATGTATAGGTATATACATAAAACATATTTTTAAGATTTCAGATATTTTTGTATTTTAAACATATTTTAAGCACACATATATACATACACACTATATATGTGTGTATGTATATATTCATTATATACATACAGCACATATACATAGAATTATAGAATGGGTTGGGTTGGAAGGAACCTCAAAGATCATCTCATTCCAACCCCTCTGCCATGGCATGGTCATTTTCCACCAGACCAGGTTGCTCAAGGCCCATCCAACCTGGCCTTGAACACCTGCAGGGATGGAGCCTCCACAACCCCCCTGAGCAACCCGTTCCAGTGCCTCACCACCCCAAGAGTGAAGAATTTCCTCCTAAGTGTTTAATAATAAGCAAGGCTGAGGTCTTCAATCACTTAAATAGAACACAGGTTTTGTAAGTGTTTATTTTGTATCATATGTAGTTTAATGCAACATGAAATTATTCTAGCAGTTACATCTAAGCACAGAAATTCTGGAGATCAAAAAACTATCCCAATAATGTTCTTTGTTTTGTCATATTTCTTGCTGATACGAGTACAGATACTAACATATAAACTTCGGGATTTGTTTTCCAAAGAACTTACTGAAGTTAGATCCAGCAGATAGATATTTGACAGAACAATGTTTGAACCATCCTTCGTTTCAAACCCAAAGACTCTTGGATCGCTGCGGAAGCTCTCCTTCACGGTCAGCTAAGAGAAAACCTTACCACACAGACAGCAACACATTATCTAACAGGTAAATGTAGTCACGTCACCGTCATCGCTGACATTTGCTCTGCCAATGAGTGAGTTGCTATCATGCTTACATACAACATCATCTACAAGGAAAGAAGAGTAGTGTTATTTGACAGTTGAGGCGCATTGAGACATACTGTTCCATGTTGCCTTACCAAATAAAGGAAGTAGACGCAATTTTACTGTATTGTAACTATTCAAGCTGAAATTTTTGCTAACTTTGTGCATTAGGCTGAATGTTTCTTGAAAAAAACACTAAGGACAATGTTCAAGCCATTCCTGCATGTGTCAAAGGAAAAATAAATTGGCTTATCCATCTTAAAAGAATGTTACCCTTTTTCCTGAAAACCAGTAGGAATTTTGTGGCTTGGAGGATGCCTGAGATTCCAAAGGATTCTTTGGAATGCTACCGTTGCTGTACATGTGCAAATCTGTCCATGGTTTCAACATTTAAAAGTTCAAAATTCACACAGGTTTTTCACAGCTAAATGTCCTGTAAATTGTGTGAATTGATCATTCTCCAAATTGGGGGTGAACAGAATTTTGTCTGCGGTTGCAGTTACAAGTCAAGTCTAGTTTACTTAAAGCAGGGTGTATTTGCTCAGGGATGCCCTTTTTGGACCCACGTAGCTTGAGGGAATCCACTTAATTTTAATACATCAATGAACCAGGTTTACTAGTGGATAAAATACTTCAGTGCAAAAAGCCTCATGGTATTCCTCTGGCAAAAGCTTTCCTGAGGCTTGCCCTCTCAAGTGTGCAGAATTATAGTGGCTTTTAATCCTAGCCATATATTTCTTTAGCTCTCCTTTAGAGAGTCAAAAAATGAATCCTCATTTTAAGATTTGGGATGATGACATTTATAATTTATACTTTCTCGGATATAGACACCAGAAAGTTTTAGCTGCCCTTATAGATATTTAGGGTAGTCTTGCCATTAGAGATGTGGCATCAGAAAGGAAAACCTAGATCAATGGGAAACTTCTTGTCTAAAAGGCTTGCTTGGCTGTTTGATTTAGAATTACTAAGTTCCTTATATCTCATAAGTTTTCTAAAAATATACTTCCTTTTAAATAAAAAAAATATTTTAAACTAGCATTAAATAATTGCTAAATTTCTAGAAACTGTATTAGGGCACATAATTAAATCGCTGAAAGTGGGTAACACAAAAATCCTAGCTATAAAAATGGCTAGCATTATCCAATTATAATTATCAGCAGGATCAACAAAGGTACAAATTTGTCTGCACAGCTCTCACTTCAACCCTCAGTAGTATATCTGAGTTGCATTATCATAGATTTGGTACAGAAATAAGTTAACTGCTCATAGCCTACCTGGGTCTGTCAAGTACAGCTTCAGCACTGCTCAGTCATGGCTAGATTGCAATGCCAGCATAAGTCCAGAAGCAGAACTGGCTTTATGCCAGAAAACCTGAGATAATAACCCCTGCTCAAATGAACTCAGGCTGAGTGTTTGCAGAACCAACTCATATCTCAGCCTCATCATCCCAAAAACAGGAGACCTGGAAAGTAGAGTAGATGTTAAGGACGTCAAGTAACTGCACCAAGTTACTCTGGGATAGTGCCAAGTTCTACCAAAGCTGGGGTGTTCCGGTGGTGGACCTAGCTTTAGGCTTGGTGTTACAGGGCTTGTGCCCTGCTGCACTGAGCTCAAGCTTACTCCATCTGGATGTCTTCACCAGCACAATAACCTCTTTTCCCCCTCCCGTCCAAATTGGACATACATTAGATGGCCTGGACCACTGATTGTATGGGGATTTCTTGACAGTGATGACATATTTTACTGTTCTACCTTCACTTTGATATGCCAGGTGTATTTAAGATTGTTTTTGATGTATATACAACTAATTTTCATAATGTAGTGCTTACATTATTGATGTGCACTTATATTACCCACATGCATAAATGTGTAAACATATGTTGGAATTTCTGTGATTGGATTTTATACCTTTGGGGTTATTTGTCAGCAAAATGCATTAACCAAAGCTGAGATTACCCATCAGGATATAACCAGAAACAACAATGTATTAACGCTTGCAAATGTATTGTTTTAGTGGAGTTTCTGATGCCTAGTTAGCAGTACTTGATCTTACTGCAGTTAAGTTTTGTGGTTTTAAATGGCAACTCCTTTCTTAAATGAGTGTACTTTTGTTGAAGCTATTAATGCATGAATATGTGATCTGGTATATTAATGCTTCTTTATGCATTTTAATGTAGAAATCAAGCCAGCAAAAGTTCTGCTTTGCAGTCACACCACAGATCAAACAGCAAGGATATACAGACACTAGGGGTTGGCGGGCCAAGAGAAGAGGGTCTTCCAGCAAATGAAAGCTTTTTAAATGGAAACCTTCCTGGAGCTGCACATAGTCCAATGCATGCAAAAAAACCAAGCAACACACCGGGATCTGGCAACAAGGATCTAGCCAATAATAACATGCCACATCTTCTCAGCCCAAAGGATACAAAGGCAAAAACAGAATTTGATTTTAACGTAGACCCAAAAAGTTCTGATGGTTCAGGCACAAAGTACCTGAAGTCTAACACCAGATCTCAGCAGAACCGACACTCGTTTATGGAAACTTCTCAAAGCAAAACTGGGACACTGCAACCTGGCGATAAGCACAGTCGCCACAGCTATATTGATACTATCCCACAGTCTTCTAAGAGTCCTTCGTATCGGACAAAGTCAAAGAGCCATGGGGTTCTCACAGACTCAAAATCCGTGGGCAACCTTTCTGAGGCCAGGGCCCAAGCTGCAGAACCAAACAGCAGCAGGTATTTTCCATCCAGCTGTATGGACTTGAACTCTCCTACCAGTCCAACGGCTCCCCGACACGGCGATAACAGAACTTTGCTCAGTCCATCCGGGAGGAATAACCGCAGCGAGGGTACCTTGGACACCCGAAGACCATCAACAAGACACTCCAAAACAATGGAGGAGCTAAAACTGCCAGATCACATGGATGGAAGCCATTCCCACTCTCTATCTGCTCCACATGAATCTTTTTCCTATGGTCTAGGTTATACCAGTCCTTTTTCTTCACAGCAGCGCCCTCATAGACACTCTATGTATGTGAGCCGGGACAGAGTGAGGTCAAAGGGCTCAGAGGGTGGCTTAAGCATAGGGCAAGGGATGGCAGCCAGAGCAAACAGCCTGCAACTGTTATCTCCACAGGTGCAGCATAAGTCACTCACAAGATCTGTTGGCTCGTCACGAGAAGACTGTACAGAAGATACTAATAGGGTTAGTTCGAAATACCATCCATTCTGGAAGGCTTACCTTCCTCTCTACTTCATGTGAGGACAGCGTCCTGCTTCCTCTCTTCTGTTTGTTCGTTTGCAGTTATTTATTTCTCTTGTTGGAAGGCAAGAGGTTTTTTTTTTATTATTTTATTTTTTTCAGATAGGCTAAATATTTCAAGCTCAAAATGAGAGGCTATTTTAATAAATGGACTATGAATACCATTCTCTCAAACTATGGAAATGTGAGAACAGAAGAATTTCTCTCTGAAGTTAAAATGTCATTAGTAGTTCCTTATTTTTTTATTACATTGTCTGATGTCATTTTTATCATGTTGTTTTGCTTAGTTAACCTTCTCATTTGTTTTTTTTATTTAGCTTTTCTTGTATGTATTTCTGTTATGAATGCTAATGTACATTTTTGAAGTGAGCTTTTCACTTGCTTGTAGCAGGACGTAATTGCTGAAATGCCATAATTTATTAGGGGAATATCAAAACTTGCAATATTTATCTCGATTAGTAATATAAATAACTGGAGTAGCCTAGAGATCTTATGTTGGAGAAGCCACTGGTAAATTGACTCCTTACAGTGGTTACTGTCACTAGATGCTTTGTTGTGTTTTACTGTGAGCTTTATTGATGGGTGGAGGAAGGAAGGGCTTGTTCTGGTGTTGATTTACATTCCTTACACAACACTTCAGAATTATTTGATACTTACACATCAGACGTGTAAAGATGACTGCATTTGTCCCCAGATCAAATTGGAGCAAAATGATGCAGAGAGAAGTACAGAAGTGGTTTTTTTCTCTGTATGTACATCTGTGATAACGTGACTTCTAAGGAGATAACATCTAGTTCAGATTTGTTGACAAATTGAATTCAAAGAGCTGGAGATATTATTTAAGGTCCACAAATTATGCTTTACTGTGAAAGACTAAAAAAACTCTGCCAACTTAGTTTATGTAAGAAATATGTGTAACTGACTTGATAGTGGTCTACAAGTACCTAAGGAAAGAGGTTTCAGGTAGTGATTGCCTCTTCAGTAGGGAAAAAAAGGCATCACATGGTTTTTTGTACTTATTACATCTCCTCATAAATATCACAAATATCTCATCAGAATAGGAGAAATCAATGTAATACCAAAAAAAAAAGGTACTTTGAACAGATTACAGCAGCTCCATTTCAAAACCAAGGGGTTTTTTTCTTTGTGTAGTCATTTTTCTCTCTCATTTCAATCAAGTTAAATGTTACTTATTCTTCAGGATGTTACTATAGAAAGGCAGTAACAACGACATTTGAGTTTTTGATAATAAAAGCTCATGCTACCTTGCATTCTTCAGCACATTAGGCTCTTTTTCTGCATGATGTGGCAGATAGTAATTTGATAAGTAATTCTAATGTTATTTCAAATTATCTAGAGGCAGATTGCTTTTATCAGATCATTCTTTGTCTTTTGCCAATTGGTTTACAATTTTTTTTCATTAGAAAAATTGATGTGTATCTTAATGTTTTTGTTAATTTTCATTTGTTTTGGAATGCCTTATCATTGAAAAGAATATGCCTTTATCTCATGGTTGGTGTTTCTAAATTTAAGCCTTCGATTAGTGCTTTTAAATCTGTATTTCAACTATCAGAAATCTGAAAGGAAAAGTTTTCTTCTGAAATGGTTGGCAAGTCTGTAAATTCACAAAGCTGTTTTTGTTTGTTTATACTACTTTCAATAACAAAATAGAATTAAATTGTCAATCTTCTTATGATTTGTAAAGGCATTTTGAAAAAGAAGTCATTTTTTGGCTCCTTCCTATCCCTTTTATTTTTTCTCTACAGTCTGCATTAGAAATTAGAAAATTCCACATCCCTCAGGATTGCTGAACTAAAAAAAACCAGGAATAACATGAGTGTTGTCATAGATTTTTGTTTTGTTTTGTTTTCTTACTTTTTTTTCCAATCAGTTCTACTGGTTCTTGCTCTCTGTTAATGTTTTGTGAAGTATCTTCACTTCCGTGATTCTAGTTTCTCATTGATTTTCTCTGTAGTTCTACCAAGTCTTTTTAAAGAAAAACATGCTTTGTTTGCCAGGCTTTTAAATCTTACTTTAAAGAAAAAAAACAAACAAACAAACAACAAGATTGGCACCCAGTATTAGTTTTGGGACTTTTCAAGTTTCAGTAGAACACTTCTGTTTTAAGAGTTCTTTTTAAATTTAAATTAAATATACACAAAAGGGGATAAACAGAATAAAATCAAGTACAAGTTGCTATTACTGTCCCATATTTGTAACTTCACTGCTGACAAAAAAGAGGTATCTTATACAAGTAGTAATTTAATCAGATGCTTCAGCCTCTTGTAAATCTTAGAAGAATCAAACTGTGATTTTAAAGCAGTGGTTTAGCTGTACTTCTCATCTTGGCACAATTTCAAGTTGTTTTATCTGTGACAGCAAGGCCAGATCTTCATTAATAAAAGGCAAAATAGATTTTGCAAATTGCTCATACAGTGAATTGAGATCCCAGTTTTTAATTCTGGTTGAGTTTTTTGTGTTTTGGGGATTTTAACCTTTGTCCTTTGTCAGTATTCTAGATTCAAATTCCTATAGGGTTTTCAGTACAGTTTCCTGTAGGGTCTTGTAGAGAGCATTGAATTTTATCTGGTCAGTCCATACTGTGGGAAAAACTGCAGCATTTTGTTCATTTAACAGTGGGATTAAGTCATATTTGGTGGCAAATTACCTGCATATGGATGTTTCCAAGGGCTTACTTAAGCTTTTGCTTGAAGTACTTCCAGGAAGTCCTGTATTCAGGAAAACAGAGTAAATTAGAGGTAATTAAATTCTTTTTGCTATCCAGTCTGACTTAATTGTTTAGCTTATAGATTTCTTAGTTCAGGGACTACCTCTTATTTTACATACAGTAGATTTTGTGACAGCTGGTACCTCTAGGTACTACTGTATAACCACTGATAAGAGATACTGCTTTGATGTTGCAATTATCACAAATTATATGCATTTCCTGTTTGGTTTTTAAAATTTGCCAGTAGCAGAGTGACCAGATTCCATCAGAAATTAATTTAACAAGGCTTCCAGTAAAAGAATCCTCCAGAGACGTTACAACTGCATTTCATTCACAGCAAAAATCTGAGGGTCGGAATCATACTCAAGTCTTTAAAATTACAGCTAAAAGGCAAAATTTTGTTAATGCCATTTTTTTTATATTGGAAAAAGCAAGCAGCAAACCAAATAATTATTGATTACATAGTCTGTGATTTGGTACTAGCAGTTGTTACTAACACGAAGGGAAAATTGTATGTGGTTAATTTTGGTGTTTCTTGCTTACGTATGTTGGTTAAAAACTGCAAACCAGTTTATAATTTTTCATTTTAAAGAGTTGATTGTTCTTTTATTTAGGGTGGAGCATATCATGATCCACACACAGAAGATGGAGCATCTACTAAGGAAAATAGAATTCTGTATAATGACCCTGTTCCGAGAAGAGTTGGCAGCTTTTACAGAGGTAATTTTATGGTGAATCTTTCAAAATCAAACAAGAATTTTAATATAGAATATAAATTAAGCAGCAGAAATGGATACAGAGAACTAACATGAACAACTGAAAAAAGTGTTGGGAAAAGAATTGTTACCCCACTTTCAGGTTTGACCTCCTAGGTTGTATGCAGTAGCTGTATTAGTATCATGTTATTTATCGCAAATGATAACTCACTTTGAAAAGTATATCTAGTGTGGTACCTTGTACAAAGCAGATTATCAGGGCGAGTTGAACAAAATAATATTACCAGAGTAAGCAGTTCATTAATGTTTTTAATTCATATTTTAAATTCTTATTAGCACTATATCTAAACACCTTTGTACTTGTAACGCATTGACATACTTACTGATCTAGTTCAGATAATGTGCTGCATGGAACCGTAATGTTAGTTTTTCGTTGCTCAAAACCTGTGCTCATTTCTTTTGTTCAGACTTACTAAAGATTAGGGTTTCCTACAAGCAAAAGCACACTTTTATAATCCCAGTTCAGAATAAATAATAAACTAGGACTATGTATGTGCATATATATGTGTGTGTGTGTACATATGTGTGTGTGTGTATATATACACACAAACTGATACTGTTCTATTATGGTACACAAGAGATGGTGATTTCTGAGCAGCTGCCTCATGGCTAAACCTGGGTAATCCTTTCAAAAAAGAAAAGGATGATAAGAAGCTAATTACTGTCCTGCAAGTGTTAGGAGGCTTGCAGGGCTCCCCTGAACCTTAAGAAGTCCCAATCAGCCAAAATTCAATTACGAGTCACCTAATAACCTTAAATAGAGTCACAAATCTCCTGCTGATCCTCTTCAGGTTGATCAGTTGGCTGATGACCTGATTTAGACATGTTAAAGTCTGCCAGTCCTTGCAAGGGTCCCATTGCAATAATAAAACCTGTGAGCAGTATTAAAGCCTGTACTGTTTCGAGCAGTGCTTTTTAGTGCAAGGTTTTGTAGCACATGCAACAGAGAATCCTGAAGAATCTTTAGTCTTGAATTACTTTTCTTAATCCTTAAAACACTCCTAAAACTGGACATGGTTTATCCTTCTTTTTTTATACACAGTGAAACAGAAGTTCCAAGGAAGAATGACTTTCCATAAGTCATGTGCTAAGGAAACTGTAGGTCCGGGATTTATCCAGTTTATTATAAACTAGAGGTTTCTTCCTCTTCTAACGATATCTTTAAAACAAGTATATTTTATTTCACTGACTTAATTATTGCTTTGGAAAAATTATACTACATTTAAGTAATACATTGATAATAGTACATGCAAAAACTATTGAAAGAAATAGTTACTATGAAAAAAGTAAATTAATATTTATGCAATTCTTAAGTACTGACTTAATACACAGGTTACTAGCATGTGCTTTTGTACTACCGCTTGAATAAAAACTTACAGATTCAATTTTGAGAGATTGTGTAGTGTGATGCAGCAACTCGTGTCTGAGCAGTTTTTAATCTAGTGCAGGTATTTCTGGTGATAGTCGTAATTCTAAGAAACTTATATTCAAGATATGTATAACCTATTTTAAAAACCACAGTGTGTCAGTTTGAAAAACTATGTAGTATCTGATTTTGGTCCTTTCATTTTTAGTGAGTAATTGCTCAATATTAGTTATATTAAAATCCAAAGTCATTTCTTTCAGAATGGGTACTACTTTTTTAAGGTAAAGTGAAGACAAAGTGTAAACTGTAGTATTTTGTGTCTTAATAACAGTATTCCAACCTTGTATTCTGTTTTTAAATATCAATCGAACTTGTGGCTCCATACATATAGAAATGTTCTTAAATCTAGTAGCAAATTAGCCAAGTTCTGGTGATGGTCTCATTTTACAACTAATATTACCTTGCAAGTATCACAAAACAACAGCTTTACAAACCATAAAAAAGTATGATTTTTTTCAGTCATACATAAAGTACAACTGTGTCTTCACTCTCTTATTTCTGCAAAAGAGGTAGAGAGGATGCAGAGCACTGAAAGAAGGGGGTTTTGGCAGAGCTCAATATACACTGTTTGCTATTTCTCTGTTCAGTTCCATCTCCTCGTCCAGAGAGTACATACATAGAAAACAATGTGTCAAACAGAGCCTCTGTGTTACCAGCAGACAGCAGCACGGTGGCAAACCACTCAAAGAGACAAACCACCTTTGATACCTGGTGAGTTGTGATTTATACAGATGTGTAGAGAATGGCAGGAAAAAAAGGGATTTTTAAAGACGGGGGGAAAACCCCATGTTTTTCTTAAAATTTGCAATACATGCTTAGTTGCTTCTTCTGACTATACTGACATTGCATTGCATGTTTTCTGTCCCCTTTTGAGCAACAAGAAATACTTCATTACACCATCACACTGAATGCATTAAAGATTATATGCTTTTCCCCAGTCTTTCCTGATTTTATCCACTATTAATCTTTGGTTAAAGATAATACAAAGTGCTTGTATGTGTATAGTGTGGCTAGCAGGGCCGTAGCTTCAACTGTGGACTCCAGAGCATGAATTGTCAGAGAAATGGAAAAAAAAATCAAAATGCATGCTTCCATATATAAAATAGGACTGTATTAATGAAGAATATAATATTCACCCTACAATGGGGACTGCTGCTCTTTTTGCTTATGCACCACGGAGGGATATGAGTGCGTTCTATGGGAAAATGGACTAAGCACCATCTTAATGGTGTATATTGATTTTAAAAGATTAAAAGCATCACATGGCTCCGTTATATAACATAGAACACTTAGCTGTAATTATGCTAATAGAATGACAGCATATGCATAGCTTTGCAGGACTTAAAGGGAAGTCACACCTTAATTATGTTGCTCTGAGAGCTGTTCAGCCCTAAATTACTCTTAATCTTCTACTTTGTTTAACTGCAATAAAGCACACTGAATAAAAATAAGCAAATGAAGATTCAAAGGATTGGTAGGAGGAATGGACTGTATGCATTGACATGGTTCAACTATGCTTCGTACCACTATCTGAAACACTGCTCTCTGAAAATGTGATAAATCATGGTATCTAAAGAACTGTTTCAGTGGTTTGTTGATTTAATGTGTTTTCACATGAACACGTGAGTTATCGGCTTTAAAAAGTTACGGTGGGGTGGGGAAGGGAAACAACTGGTATTTCGGTTTGTGTCCAGGTTGTATTCCCATGTCAATGCTGGAAGATGTTTACTCCAGAACCCTTGTCACCTGCTCTGATTCACTAGAGTCTGCTTCCTGTCCTTCAGTAGCTCCACCTGCATCCATTTTGTGGAATTTAGCTGAGGAATCTGATCGTTTATGTAAAAAGGTGGTACTTATGTTGTGACTTACGTGGCTAAAGAAGGTATTTATTCCTACTGTTGAACCCTTTTACGTATTTTGTTGTCCTTCATATCTGAATTTTTCTATCTTGCATATAACATAAGCCAACTGGAATCTTGTTTTGCTTTATATATCTTTCGGCAAGATATTACCTTTTATTATGTAGTGACTGCAAAGAAACGTGTAATGTTATTTTAACTCTGAACTGAAATAATAGCATATGTTATTAGAGCTGGTTGGGAATATTTTTACTAAGTTTTTTTTTTTCCTACAATGCCAAATTACCAAAACCAAAACTTTTTCAAAGAAACAGACTGATATCCACTAACCTTTTATTGGGAAGATTCTTCAGCTCCAGGATGGGATTGCCAATCAAAACCAGAGATACACTCAAAAAAACAAATATTCTGGGGTCGGCATTATTTTTTGGAATGTGAGGAACTTGAGTGCAAGGCCTTTGTTCTTCATTATTTAAACCAGAGGCTTGAACCAAGATCTTAGGTCTAACAAGTGAACACCTTGAACCAGAAGTTAGAGGTTATTCTGGAGCACATTCTCTATCTCCCTCAGTATATTCTCTTGAAGCTGTTTCATCTTGTTGAAAAAGTGAAAGGACCACGTTGATGTTGAATATGGCCTAGTGAATAAGGCCCTAACTTTGAGACAGTTAGACTTAAGTCCTTGCTTCAGTTAATGTACTCAAATATTTTCACAAAGTGGAACAGCTCCTTTGAGAGAAGAACCCACAGAAGAGCAAGCATTTCTTCTGATGAAATGGGAGGAGTGGCAGTGCCTGCAACACCAAGTTACTGCTATTATGGCATGCATTTTTCTTTCTCTTTGCTTTTCCTACTCCCTATTTTCCTGAAATGTTTCCTGCCCAGCTCTACATGTTAACTCTGTGCAAGTTGTCCTGGCAGTGGTCTAATGTTGTTGCAAAATTGTTCTGTGCCATAAATGCAGCTTAATCAGATTCCTAAGTGATGTAGAGTCTATGTTCCTCTACTTAATTTTCTGTACAGAAGTTGTGTAAACACTTATGGAAATGTCAAAAGCGCTAATGGAATGTGATTCTGCTTACATCAATTTTATGATGAAGTAAATATTTGATGTTTGACTGACACACCTAACTGGTACATGACAATTCATCTTGAATTATGAGTGACATGTATCCCACCTGGACTTGCCACTAATGTAAAATATTGCTTCTCTCATACTATTGCTCTGTGTTGCCTTTCTTCTGTCAAAGATTTTGTGAATGTTTGCTGGACTGAATTGTCACAGATGTTCCCTTGTCTTTGTGTGCATTTCTTCACTCTATCCCCACTGTCCTGCCTCTTTAAAATAAAGATATTATAAACTCAACTTTTGTCATCAGGTTTTACTCTTGAATTACTGGATCATTTCTAGATGTTAGATAAATTCCTTTGAAAAAAGGCAAAATTTTCATTCTTCTGGAAAATCTTTTCTTTGCCAGAGTGTATTTCCTGTAAATGACCTTGGTCTTCCTCAGGTTTTCTTTTTTGGTACAAGAGTAGATGTTTTATTCTCTTCTACTTGTACAAGCTTTTTCTTGAGCTGGGCAAAATCAGTAGATATCGGCAAGATGCCTAACCTTGTTCTGCCAGGGTGCCAGAATGTTGGCCTGAGTTATCCTTACCATTGTTATAGTTCTAAATATCTCTTTGGAATAAACTCCAACGTGCAGTACTTCATCTCACATCATATTGGAAGTGTTTGCATTGGTTGCTTACAAGATATTCAGGAGCTTCTGGAAAGCTTTGTTGTGTAGACCTTTTATGTCCATATAAATGTATTCATTCTATGACAAACAGCTTGTCATATCTTTTCCAGCATATGCCATACCTTCCTGCAAAAATAAGAAAAAGGGAAATAGATAAAGTATTTTTTATTTTTTTATGTGTATATAACATATATAAATACAGACAAACTCTATCATTCATGAAGATAACAAAAAAAACCCATCCTACTCTTAGGAGTGTCAAAGGCTTACAGTTATCTATCTGCCATTAATTTTCAAGGCTCCAGAACAATGCAGTATTTTGTAAAATGGCATGACTGTCTGTAATATCGCTGGTTCAGAGTAACAATATAGGCACACTTAATGTTCTTGAAACTGGAAGGTTACCAAAATCTGAGCAAGCTAGTTTGAAGCTTCTTCAGCTGTGTCTGCAGTACAACTGTTGCTGCGTTGTAAATACTTTCCAGTTAATTTACAGAATTCTTGAATTTGAAAAAAAAATCAGGAAATTTCAAATTTGTAACTTGGAAGCTTAAAAATCACCTGTGTGTGTTACACTGGTTGAGGCTTTAGGAATCTGCTCTGCATAGAGTGAAGATGTTCACCTTCCTAATGGCACGGCTTTCCCTCTGACTTTTCCTGCACAAGACTCTTGTGTATGCATTGTCATCCAGTCCGTCTGTAACCAGTGCCTCTATCCATGACCCTTCCCCCATCGTCAGTGGTTTTGTTTTGTACTAAACAGTAGATGATGCAGTCTAATGTTACATGCAAGGAAGCTTTCCAGAATTTGTAGTCATCAATATTCTGTCCAAAAAATAAGCCTTGTGAAGTATATGCTTTGTAAGTTTATGAAACCAACCACTTCCAACATTTTACGATTACTAATGTTGAATGATACCAGGGATGGGGGAAAATGGGTGTAAAACATACGTGTGTATATATACATTTATATGGATACTGTTTTTAGTGATAACATAACCTCAGCATAACATAACCTGATCTAGCAGCTTTAGTTCCTTCTGGGTGATACACAGTATATAAGATAGCAGATCTAGGGTTTGTTCAAGTTAATAAATCCTCCTTTTCCACATGAAAAAAAAAATGCAGCTCTAAGCAAAGGTCAGATTTGATCTTTGATTTTTAAGCTTTCAATGCCAGGCTTTTAGACCAAGAAGTTTTACTATGGGCTTCAGCTTGTGAGATTCTTACCTTAAGTAAACCATCTATTTGAGGTGCTTCATTGGTTTCTGACATTTTCTTGCCTTCATTTGTGGTAACTCTGTAACTGCCCAGTGCTTTTACTTTAAGCAAAACTAAAACTTAGCTTGGGGAATTAGTGTTTGTTCATTTATCTTCTGAAGAAAACTTCAGAAAATTTCAGTAACTCTTCCATTAGACCAAAATCTTCCTCATGTAATTGTGAGCGGTTCAGTAAAGGCAGAAGTATACTGGCAGTTAAAGAGGATTTCCAGGCCAGACTGCCTGCTGAGATTAGAGTTGCTGAAGGAAACATTCCTCCTGCTGAAACAAGCAGGAGGAATTGCCTCCCAAAAAGAGCTGTCTGCAATACAAATTATCTATGGCGGCGTGAATGCAGCATGCTTCATATTTATTCTTTTTAATTAATACTAAAGCACATCAGCTTTCTTGCCCCGTGCACGTTTGCTGCTATACCTCATTGTACTTGCATGAAGTTGAATACCTTTCCTGCCAGGGACAATAAATGCTAGTGATAATCACAGAGTTTCTGTTCATACCTGTGCCTTTTCCAGGTGTCTCAGACCAGAATAACCAATGTGATCTACACTATATGTCCTAAGCATGCAAAAGGCACACAAAGCTAAAATAACAAAGAACCGCACGTTTTGCCTTTTGTTTCTGCTTAAGGGTGAGCTCTCTTGAGTCGAGGCTCTTTTCTAGGGCTAGTCTTATTGTCAGTAAAAGAGACACTGCGTAACAGGTTCTAGTGTAAACTGTTTGCTCTGAAAAGCTGCAGCTCTGTGCAAAATACCAAGATACTTGCAGTTAGATTGCAAGAGTTCAGTGTTGAGTGACTATACCATACAGATTTTTTCTGATAATCCTGATTTTTTTTCATGTACTGTCCATTGTCTGAAAATCATCTTTTGGGATTCCTAAAATATCCCAGTGTTTCATGTCATCGATCAAAATGTTCTGCTCTATTTTTACTCAGTACAAAATCCTGGTGCTGAAGCTTCCTGCTATAATGCTATATATGTTCTCTCTCTTCACATAATGAGCATGTGTTTTGAAGCAGTCATTTTTCAAGGTCAGTGCTTTTTCAGACAACTGTACTGCAATATGACTCATAGGAGTTAATGACATAAACTCATCTGTGTAAAACCACTGGCTTTTGGGTAAGCAGCAATTGAAAATGAGCAGAGTTCTCAGCTCCTTATTTTTCCTTCTCTGTCTGGTCACTGTAGTCATGAAGAGGAAATGCTGGTGCAGAATTTCACTTCTCTCATCTCTGCTTATGTCCTGTAGGGAGTAGTTTTCTCATCCAGGTTCAGTGAGCCAAAGAAAAGAATCACACTTGAGTGAATCCTTGTCTAAAAGTATGGCAAAAATTGTCCTAAGCTTTGTTCTGAAAATTAAATTCACTTTTAAAAATACAGTGTCTGTATTTTGGAATAGACTTTGGTACAGAAAAGCCATAGCAAGACACTGAAAAATTTTAAAGGACAATGGAGAGTAAACACATGGGGACTTCCTCATGATCTGACTGGTTCCATGGCAGACAACATAGTCGCCAGTTTGGTGTTTTGCACTGGGGCTGTTGTTTGGAGTATGTTTGCAAATGTGGATGCACCATAGCTCCTTTGGGGAAAGGTTCAGAATATTCTCGGACCCATTCACATGACTTTTAGAGTACAAGCAGGTTACTAAGGGTTCATGCTTTCCTCCAACTTTTCTAACAAATTAAGTAAAAAAAAAATTTACTAAATAATTTAGTAGGTGTTTTGTCTGTGTTAAGTCAGTCTTGTGAGTTCACCAAAACTCTAAAGCCGTCAGTATTTTTTTTACTCTCTGGCTTTCTCCTTGGTGCTTTAAGTGAGCTATACAAGACTGCCTTGCTGCTGTTACGCAGTGGTACCAAACACAGGGACATGATGGAAACAGGAACCCAGAGCAATACAGTATATTTAAAATGTGCGTTATAATCTAATAATTACGTTAAACTGGAGGTTTTTCTTGTAACATTGTAATTCTCCCATTAACTCTATGTTGATATGCACCTGAATGTGTTTCCTGGGTCTAGATGTAAGTTCCAAAAATCTACATGAGGAAAATTTCCACCCTGCTGTATGCCTGCAAATCTTTCCTCTGAGCACATTCTCTTACTCAACAATTGCACTTTATTACAGTGTTTGGACACTGCATGCATTTATATTTAGAACCAGGCAGCGTTTTGAGCTTGAGGTGGTTTTGTGTAGAAGTTGAGGAATTGATGAAACCACCTATCAGAGTGAAGATACTCTTATCAATAAGGAGGATGACTCCAGTGATTCCTACCCCAATTATGTGTTTCACATTTGCTTGGAATAAAATGTCAGCTAGGCATGTAGTAGCAGCTGAACCACCAGCTGATAGCATAGCATTTAAAGCCAGAATTAGAAGCCAGAGATAACTATAGCAGCCAGCTAAGCGTTGCTACATTACAGTTGCTCCAAGAAAATCTGCTCCTGTTTGTCATCCGTAGCCCTTAGAGCTGTGGCTTTCCTGTAGGTTTTCCATCAAGACAGTGGGATAACGTCATTTTTGTTTTCATACAATTTAAGAGTGAAAAAGGATCATTAAATCACCCAGTATGATTTTCTCTATATTAGTTGCTATTAAATAACATCCATTCTCTGGGGCCCAGGCCTAGTAGCATACCTGATGAATGTGTGTCTCCTGGAAGAGCTTGCAGTCCTGGTTTGAAATGTCAAAGATAGAAAATCCACTTCTTCACTAAGGAGTTTGTTCTGGCAGTTAATGATTCTCATTGTTAAAATCAGTGCCTTATTTCTTATAAGATTTCTCCGGCTTCATCACCCACCTGCTTGTTCTTGTTATGTCTTTGCCCTTTAAAGATCCTTCTAGTATTCTATAATTTCTTCCTGGATAAGTACTTGTGCGCCGCAATCAAGGAAAATATGTGTTGGGGCTGGTTTGGCTGTGTTTTTTAACGTACTAAAGAGATTAGAATCTCTGGCTCATTTCATGTAGGCCGTTCTTTCTGTCTCTGAATTTATTTCTGTGATGCTTCCCTGCACCATTTCTATTTTTCAACCTATTTTAAGGGCACTAGAATGGCATTCAGTTATGTCTTACTAGTGTCCTACTTAAACCATCTTTTTACCCTATATCAGTACTTTACATGCGTAGTTTACTGTGTATACTTAATGTAACGTGTTATTTATCAGCTGCGGTTAATTCAGCTGTGTAGATAAGTTTAAAAAAGGTGGAAATCTGGTCTTCATGCAAGTCACCTGTTCCACTTTCGGGTCATCTTCTTTTGCTAGCACTGTCTCACCCATGCTTAATAAACTAACTGAAGTTTTTAAGTTGAAATGGACAACAGTAGATCCCCAGCTTCCCCGATGATAAATTTGGAACCATGTCAGCAAAGGTCAGGAAGTTCAATTGAAATCGGTTCTGTCTGGCGAGCTTTGCAACTCCTGGCACTCCAGCAAGCAATGGATAAACTGGACCTGTGCTTTTATACCTCATCACCATTTGTATGTTCTCTCAGATATGATTTTCATTTTTCTAAAAGACCTTGTGTGTGATATTTTTGTTTGAATATTAAATTCTGGCTTTAAAAAAAAAAAAAAAGACATGCATGCTTTCCTTTTCCCTAAATAACTATTCACTGGTTTGAGCTAATCATTTTACCCTAACACTGTGTTCCTCGTATCCCATTTAATAAGACTTTTTATCTGGTATTTGTATAGTAACCCTTGAACCAATGAATGCTAGAACATTAACAATATTTTTACTTTAATCAATAATTTACATTCTTTGGCATCAGATCTTATTAGTACACAGAATTTACATAATATCAAAATAGAATTTCTCTTACAATACCTTATTTCATGTTTAGGAAAAGTCCTGAAAACCTTAACAGTCACTCAGAACAGCTAAAGGAGAAAGAAAAGCAAGGTTTTTTCAGGGCAATAAAAAAGAAAAAGAAGAAATCTCAAACCGTAAGTATGCAGTATTCCTAACAAAAGATATGTTTATCGGTTTTGAATTACACCATTTAAAAATGCTAGATTAGTACAGTATCCTTGTATTATTTATGATCATGCCTGCATGTATCTATTTGTTCTTTTATTTTCTCTCTTCACTATATGAAATTCAAATTCTTCTCTTGTTCAGGGTTTGTTTATTTATCTGCCTTTTCAAATATTTCTTTACCTACTAGTTTTGTGCGTATTTGTTTTCATTTGGACCCTTTGAGAGCCCACTTTGATGCAAGTTTTCAGCTAATGTTGCGGCAAATTCTTTTGCAGGATATGGTGATACCATTCCAAGAATAGCAAAGGCATTATTGTGTGCCTTCAGAGCTTAAATGGCTTCAGACCCCCATTAGGAGGAGGTCAAATGGTTATAAAGGAGAATTCTTTCCAGTGTTTTTCATGGCAGCGTCTTGATAACAGCCTCTGTCTTCTTGTTGCACCATGTGGCTGGAATAAGGATGATGTGTCTTAACCATTCTTAACGTTTTATGGATTGTGGCCTTTGTGATTTGGTATAAGCCTTTGGTGTCTCTTATATATTTTTACATTTTCATCTAGTTTTGGGGAGGGAGAAGTAACTTTCTTCTCTTAGAGAGCAGTGATACAGTAACAGTTCATTAAGTTTTATAATGAAAACCTCCTTAAAAACTGAAGTAACCTAAACATCATCTCATCTCATCTCATCTCATTCTTGAATGATAATTCTGGAAACAGTAAAGTATTTAAAGTTTCATTTACATAAAGTTGCAATGTTTTTGTAAGTGTAACTGCAGTTATATTTTTGAAGGTTCTCAGATTGGAGTAAATCATGCGCACTCCTGGCAAAGGGGAGTAACTAAATCAAAGTATCTGCTGTCACAGAGTGAGGTGGCATGACGCTGGGTGTTGCTGGAGCACTGATCTGTTGAAAATTGGGGGAAAGGAGTGATTATCAGGCTGGTTTTTTTAATTTTTGAACCATATGGAACATGCGCATGGTATGTTAACCAGCACTCAAAAATGCACCTCGCCTTCCTGCTGGGCAGGTTTTAGAGCAGTGGCAGCTGCCTCTCCTGAACCTGTTCATCCTGATACCTGTACACGGTTCAAATACCATTTGCATTACACAACTGAACTAACCTAACTGTCTAGGTTATAAATCTGGGATTATTTGATAATCAAAATGTCCATGAAAGGATAGCACACCTGAAGGTGTTAAATATACGCTGTTCTAGTCCACTGATTTCAGCCATTCAGATATGGTGGGAAGGAGCACTTTAAAAACCCAGCTGATAGATAGTGTATCAACTACTTCCAGATTAAACTGTGTGTAGGAAATATAGACTAGACTGTGTTGCATCTCAAAATCCAGCACTTTCCAAAATATCTAAATCACAAGTACCTTGATCTATAGCTATGAAAAACCATCACTGGTTACAAGATGGGGCAGTTTGATATGTAAGCCTTATTCTTGTTTCTTCTCACTTTAAGAAGAGAGCTAGAGGGGAGGAAAGAGAGGTTTTGCATTTGGGAAAATTATGCTTGCTAGTTAGAGCTAGCATCTCAAAGGATGATGAATAAATTAGTGAAATAAGATAGTGATAAAACTCTTGCATCCTCAGCTAGAAACTTGCTGACATCGACTTGTTTTTTGGACCCAAGCAGACACTGAAAAACCTCTTTTCGTTTCTACCTACAGCTATTGAACAGGACAGTGTCTAGGGATAGACTGTACCCACTGATGTGAGTACAAGTGTCTGGTTCAGACACTGTTCTTTGTCCTTCTTCATCTCCTAGCTGAGGACATCTACCTAACAAACATTGGGATGTTCATTAGGATCTTCCAGCACAAACAAAAATTACTGCTTTCAGTTCAGCACCAAGTTTGCCTTCAGTAGTAAAAGCTGTTAACAGCACCATAATATTAGCTCTTCAACTACACGAATAATATTTTCTGTGAATTCATATTAAAAACCGAACAGCTTGTGACTACCTAAGGTTTTTTTCTGGGCTTTATAATTCTTATGCACTCCTAGAAGTATGAAATTCCACTTGTTCACTCTGACACAGGCTTTCTGCAGCAAATAACAAACTAGACCTAGAAACTGTCACAATGCTGAGAAATACATCATAGGTAGCTACTATATACTTCTACTATCTTTTGGCAAGTCTCATTTTGCTGGTGATCATCATAAGAGTCATAAAAGATACCTGAAATTGGAATGAAGACGTCTTCTTAATAATGACGTCCTCAAACTCTCTGATAGCCCAGAACTGATCCCAATTCCTGACACTTCCTCCTGCAGAGTTGTTCCTATTAATCATTCTCCCTAGAGTTCTCCAGGTGCAGATCCTTATGGGATAATAATTGCTACTGCCTGCTATGGGAATTCTTTGCAATATTGTTTTTGCAGAGCTGTTCTTATCCATTCTCCTTTTCATCTTGTTTGGAGTCTTTTAGTTATGTAGCGAAAGGTTTTGAGGATAGCTAGAGTCACAGTTCTTGCTGTCATCTGCCACCAAACAATTTGATACCCATGAGGGTTGTGCACAGTGTCAATAGCACTATCTTCAGAGGAGGCTGAGTTTTGCAGATTTTGGCACATAATGCAACCTGTGGGTCTGAAGAAATTATCTGCTTTGGAAAAAACAGTTGCAGGTGAGCATTTCTTCTAGCAACGCTTTGATTCCTTTTTAATTTACTGAACTTGAAACAGGAAATTCTTCTGACATAAAGTTCCTAAACAAGCTATGCTTATTACTGACTCTTTCTTTCATTAACTTGGATGGAATCTAGAAGCTGAGAATGCTGTTAGAAAATCCTTGCTTTTGGTAGCGCACCCATCGTTCTCTTTAGTCATGTAATCATTATATTGTATTACAAAGTTTTCTTTCAGTAGGCAGAATGATGCTAGACACAGCATATGTGTCCTATGCTTGTTTGTACCTGAGCAGGCGAGAAATAGCCCCATTTATAACTTTAATACTTGATAGTTCCATTTGTTGTTTGTGCATTCATTGTTATGCTCTTTGGGTGGTTTACAGAAATTAAAATAGTGAGCACCCTTGAAGTTATATGTGAAGTTGTTGGCAGCGTATTTTTCTCAGAACTTAAATAATTCATCTTGGAGCCCTAGCTCTTTTTACAGGTTAAAAATAGAATACTTCTATTTCTTCTAGAGGTAGCTATCAACTGCTCATTCTGAAACTGATTGCTGTTATTGTTAGTGTATCTTTGATATTTTATTTATATAAAGATGAGAAATGTCATACTGCTTTAGAACATTATTACAAGTAACAAATGGTTGCCAGAATTACAGGATTTGATCCAAAGCTCAGTAAAGTCAACAAGACCTACTAGTTGTTTCCAAAAGGTTTTGAAACTTACTCTGTATTCTGAATGAACAGAAATATAAGAATAGGTGTACTGATCTCTTTTTACATCCTTTATATGCATTGAGTTCCTTGAATTTGTTCCGTATGCTTTTTTTGTTCAATCACTATTGTATTTTCCCAAAGCAAATTACAGGATTGATACAATATATTGTCAGAGTTTTTTTTTAAAAAGAAAAACATAGTAAGGACAGATTTCTTGAATTGAAATACTATGCATTTAGTTTTTGTATCTTATATTGCAGACAGACTCAACCAACGGGGAGAATCCAAGCATCAAGAAATCCCTCTTTCCTCTTTTTAATTCAAAGAATAATTTAAAGCATAGTTCTTCTTTGAAAAAGCTTCCTGTAGTCACTCTACCCATGGTATTAATTTTTAAGTATGGTAGCACTGTAAAATGCTCCAGTAAACTTGTTTACTGACTACAGCAGCATGTGTTTTATTTTCATGGGATTACTTTCTCTTCATGCCAGTTAAGTATCTTGGGCCAGTTCGATAAATTTAAGTAAAGATGGCAGTTGTGTTGAAATAGATTATGCCTAAAAATTTTTGGATTTAGTACTTGATATACTGAAATTGTAACATACACAGTTCCAGAGAGAATGAGCCCTGGGACTAAGATTGAAGGAGTTGTGAAATTGTGTATGCTTAAAATTAAACTGTCTCATTCTGTTTCAATCAGGAAAAAAATGAACCTGATTTGTTTTATAGCCATACTAGAAATCCATTTTTTTATGCAAGCTCCTCCTTTATATATAAATTTAATTAATCAAATACTAACAACAGATTATCTGAAAACTAAATTGTAGCTCATGCCTCTGCTGAATTTTTATTTGTCCCGACTGTCCATGATAAAAGACGGCTTGCATTAAAAAAAGGTTATATTTCAACTGTCCTTTTTTTTCTTAGAATTCTTCAAATGAGATAAAATTCCACATATAAGTTTTGGATTTTCCTTCTGTCATAAATTTTGTTGGATTTTCAGCTGGCTGGGGGGGGGTAGGAGTTTCTTAATTTTTGCTTTAGTTTGGGATATTTGTGGAGGAGAAGAAAGATGGGAAAAGGAAAAGCTCTTGGTTTTGTGATGGCAAAATCAGCGAGACATCAGTTTAGAGAGATTTTGGTCTGCTTTGCTCAGGAACAAATTTATAGAACTGATCCATGGTCTTAACTGCAGTATGGAATGCTTTTTAAATGAAGATGAGGCTCAACAGTTTTTTCTTTTTCTTTTTCTTTTTTTTTTTTGAAGCCTTGTTTAACTGCTCTCTCTTACAGCAAATAAGACTAACAGCATGTGAATGCTTTAAGGGTTAAGGGTATAGCAAATCTGCATGATATCCACAGGCACTTGCTCTTACTCTATGGAAAAATATTGAAAGGTCATTGCAATTCTGCTGCAGTAATGGGCTTCACTTGTGTTCTGTAATTAACTGGGGGAAAGGATTTACAGCTATTCTTAAGAATATATTAGGAGAGCAGTATTTAATATTTTGTTGCAGATGCCTAACAGTGATGGTCAGGACCTCTTGGCATTACAGAAAGCCATTCATTCTTCTAATCACCAGAGCAGCAGGCAGAAGGATTGGCATCCTGAGAAGATGACAGAAATCCAGCCTCCTGTAAGTGGCATTATCAATTCCCTGTATTTTAACATCATGGAGTATCTTGACAACTTTTTCTCTAGTGAATAAAAAAACCTGCATTTGACATTATTTCCCAACCTTTCCGTTCCCCACTTATTGAATGCAAAGAATCATGTGCCAGCAGTCCTGCATAATTCTTTTGAAAATCTAGACATGAATGACAAAGAAGAGAGACTAAATGTACCTGTGTCAGTCTTTGAGCCTTTCAAAATATTGGTTGTTTTTGTGTTAGAGGCAAGCAACGTTTCAGTGCAGATCTGTGGTAGCTGTGCAGTGCTGTAGAAAAGCCCTCAAGTTAGCTCTGCAAGGAACGGTGAATCCTGAGGGTGCACTTCAAGACACAGTTTGGTACTTGATGGGATCACCAGAGCATCATGACCACGTTACGGTGCAGCTGTGCCTCAGCTGGCACAGACTGCAGTTTAAGCAGGCTACGTTATTGGAGCATAGCCACTGCACTAAGGCAACTTCATTTTCTCCACTTCTAAAACCAGCCTGGGGGGCAGGGTCTGGGTGGGAGCCTCAGTGCCGTGCTCTATTGCTGTTACAACAGTGAAAACTGAAGAGGAAGGTTTGTTGCAGCTGCAGTGTTTGAAGAAGCAAGCAGCTATGTGAGCTGTGGAATTTAATGAGGCTGTTTTCATATCACTCAGGCTTCCCCAGGGTCTTGCTACCCATTTCAATAACCCCATGTCTCCATTTTTCCTCCAACCTGGTCACCAGTTAAAGAAGCTGTGAGAGACTTAGAGCAGCTCATCACCCAGCTGCCAGCAAAATGGCTAACTACTGAGTTCTGCCAGCCCTCATTTCCATGCAGATGATTACTCAAGACTCTAACCCCTGATCAATGTTCAGAAAGTTCCTAAAAAATTTGTGTTTCTGATATCTGTGCCTGAAAAAACGTGGCTGAGGTTCTAAAGTTAATGGCAGGACTAGTGACAGATGGACAGCTAATGCATTCATCTATGCCTCCGTTTTCATAGGAAGCAAGGTTAAAATAATTGATGGGAACTTTTTTTTCTGATGTAGAAAAGGTTCCATCTTTTCAGGTAGCTAATAGCTTGAATCATAATGAGAAGACATTTTCTCAGGTGTGTAGTCATAGCTTGGAATGACATATTCCAAATGAATACAAATTAAAAGTGAAGAACTCCTGCGAAGTTCAAGACATTCAGTTTAGGATACAACAGCTGGGCTCTAGGAGCTCTGATATGATGGAGAGCAAAAGGTTAAGTGCTTTTCCACGTATCTTTCAGAGCCAGCCTTTAAAATCTCTTCGAAAGTTCTTACACCTCTCCTCTTCAAACCATCCTGTCCCTGCTGAGCCTCGCTTCCAGCCCTTACCAAGTCAGCCAGCCAAAGCTTCTTTTCCTGAAGTGCGAATTCACCCCATGAGTCAAAGCTCCAGCAGTGGCAGCGGCAACGTGCGGCAGGAGCCTCCGCCCAAGAGCAGGCCAACGCTGCAGATACCAAGCCAGCTGGAACCTACCTGGCACGTCTCCCCCGTAAACAGGAGCGCGAGTGATGGGCCTCCCTACTCCGACCAGCTGCCTTCCAAGAGCGGACAGAACGGGCACACGTATAACCGAACAAACCGATCACGAATGCCAAATCTGAATGATTTAAAAGAGACGGCCTTGTAATTGCACTCCAGAAAATAGGCCAGTTCAGGTGGAGATCAGCGTAGGGGAGCAGTGGGGTGCTTCTGGTGATGGTAAGACTGCATTTTCAGCTTTATAAAGGTGTGCAATATGTACATGTGGAGCTATGCTGTTTGGCACCACAGTGAGAGTCAGGGATTATACAGGAAAACAAGTTGAATTACGAATTACCAGTCATCAGAAATGTCGCTGGATGGCAGGCAGAGTGTGCCGGTCAGGGAGGAAAATGCATTGTCGTTTTCTCTCATTTTACATTCCAGCTTAGTGCACATCTCTGTCTGAGAGCCGGGAGACTTCTGGTATGTATTGGCACTTATAAGGGTGAAAACATTCATGTCTAGACCTATGCCCTTACTACATTTTTTGCTGCCTAGTTAAAACAGTGGGGTTTATGTGCTAAAAGTGTATCCCTGTTAAGGGTTTAAAGTTAAATTGTATGTCTTAAATTTGTTTTTTAAACTTCCATATTTGATAGGATTTGTAATATTTATTTATGATGACCTAATATCGTACTGTTATAATCATATCTTTTATGTTATAATGTAAAGTTATTTTGAGCTGTTTGAAACATTGTGAAGCAGTGCAACAGCTACAGTAGTTTCTATAAAAAACTAACAGTAACATTTATATATTGCATCAGGAGTATTTTATTCTATACATAAATATATATATAAATGGAAAATAACTGTCTGTTTTTAAAATATACTCATTTAAAAGAAAAGTATTGTTATGACACTATCTGCCATATTTTTATACATTTGTGATATAAAGTGCAGTATTATACTTCTAATAAAAGGAAGTTGAATGTGGATATAACCGTGACTGTAACAGTATGAATCTTGCTCAGCTATGAGAGCCCATCCTTACAGGCATTGTTGGTAACAAACAAAAGACAACATTCAATTCCAAGCTTTGTTATGGGCTGTTTTGTTGAAGGTATTGGCTAAATGTAAGAGACTGCAGAACTGTACAGTAATCTAAATGTGGTGTGTTCTCCCCTGTGTCCTTAGCTTTCCTAGTAATATTAATGGGATTTCTGCATCTGCATCAAGAGCACAGAGCCCCACTACCAAATTTTTGCTTCCTCTAAAGAGACAAAGTGCCCCATGACTACAAGCTAAAGTAGGTGCTCTTCCACTTAATGGCAGGGGTGAAGACCAAAGAAACATAGCATGAATTGCAAATGAAATGCCAAACTTTGGCACTTAACACATAGCATGGCACTGCAGGTCATGGTATAAGCTTTTATGCATATGTGTATTTTACATCTTGTTTAGCAATCTATTAACTAATAAGATAAACACTGTATTTAAATTGAAACTACTCTTGCACTTTTTCTTATATTTCAGGATGTATTTAAAGCTACAAATCTGATATTTGGGTATTGAGGGAGAAGGTTGCCATGCAGCTTAATTTCTCCTTAGGTCTTACTATTTGAATATTCCCATACACAGTTCAGTTAGCAGTCTGAGCAAAATACTAGATCTTGGGTTCCAGTCTCCTGTACAACATTTTAAAACTGACTTTACCTTGGTGAATGTTGAGTGTAGCAAATGCACAACCTGATTCCTGTCTTGCTCCCAGTAAACTAAATCAAAGGTGAGCCGGTAGGAGTCAAAATTGTTATGCCAGTCTAAACTTTGTGCAATAAAAGGAGAGTCAGGCCTGTAGTGTCAGAACAATACAATCTTTCTTTTTTAAACACATTAGTTCAACTCCCTCATTACTCTGCCGCATAGTTCGTTTTCTAGATGCTGTCCTCATAAGACACTTGCACTTGCAAATATGTTGTCTTGTCCAAAAAGAAATTTACCTGAATGTAAATTTGATCATTTAGCCATAGATGTATGTAGTTGACAGAAGCAGCCAGGCAGTAAGAGCTGAACTTCCTACTTGGATAACAATGCAAACTGGACATGCTGTTCAGTACCTCTCGAGTCATACCAAAGTTCTAACAACAGCAGATTCGGCACCACAACTCTTAAAAATCCTTATCAGAAAGTACAATGTGGAAGGATGTTACATCAGGTTTGTCCAGGGCTAAAAGTCAGTCTAGTGAATTTGAAAAACTACAAAATAAGAATACTTTGTCAACTGCCTGCAAGAAATGTGCATGTGATTTTCTATAGATAGGTATGATACATGATATCTAGATATATATGATATATACTGTGTTGATATATCATATATATAGCATATATAAATACAGTAGACATGAAAGGTTATTCAGTTTTGGTAAGTTCAGTGAGCATCCAGGAAAGACATGATGATGTTTACTGGTCATCACTGTCAGAGTTTAGCAGTATGTTTTAGCATTCTCTTTTGGATACACCAGTTGGTCACAACTAGGTTAGTCCTGTTTTGAAATGAGCTGATGTCCCTGAAATCCCTCACAAAAGCAGTGTCCCAGAGTGGGGCTCTAAGCAGTATGGTTTGAATGTCTCCGAGAGAGCACTCAGACTAGACTCTTCTGTGCTTTGTGGATGTTTCTTTTTGCCTCTGCAAGACTTTTAGCTTGATGGTAAGAGCTTCATGCTGGGGGTGATGATACTGGGCTGTATATGGCTGTTCTGATTTCTAGCGAGGGAAGATGTTTCCAAAGGATTTTTTTTTCTCAGCACTCATTCAGTTATATCAGGGTAATCTCTGACTGTACATATAGCTGTTTAAAGTAGTTAGCAAAGCTTCAAGGGTGACCCAAGGAATGTTCAAGTATTTGGTGGCCCATATTTGCTGGAAGTTGTTTCTACTTTGTACTGCATTTTATTCTTGAATTCAACAGACCGTAGTAGATTTCAGTTGAATACTAAATTGTGTTGAATGTATGTAGTATTTTCTTCCTTCTGTTGGAAAGAAATTCCAGCTCAGCCAGCTGGTGCTGTGATAAATTATGTATTTTTAACCTGGTCTAACTTCCCAATATTTAGAATATTGCTAATGTAATTTTGCTGAGGCTTCCAAAGGAGTCTTATTATAGTGACTGAGATTTGCTGGCTCAATAAAGGGGAAGAAAATTACAGAGCAAACAATTTTTTAAAGTGTGAGCTTTCCTCTTCACTAGTGTGTGAGTCTTGTACTACATGTTCTATACATTTGCTTAGCATAAAGTATCTTAGTTAAACCACATTTTTATTCTTTGGCAATCCATTTTGCCTTATGGCATCATTAATGATGTGAACAGAAAAGAAACAAAGTTTCAGAAATGAATTATAGTCATTTTGCAGAAGTTGACCTGCCTAAACTTGTCTATATGTTTTTACTATAGCTCTTGAGACTTTTTAACTGAAAAAGAAGCACCTTAAGCTCATCTTAACTGAAATTGTGTATGTTTAAGCTGTCCTTCTAAACTGCCATGTAAATGTATTAACCTAGAACAACTTTTTTTTTTTTTTTTTTTAACAGACCTGACCACTGAGAACAGCCCCTTAGAACTCTTTAACGCTTTTGCGCCGTTTATTGCAGTCCAAGATTTGTTGCTCCTCTCAGAGGTCGCCAGCACAGAGCACCAGTCAGGGTCCTTGGCAGGAAGTCAGAGATCCCAGATTCAGTCCCTTCTTCCTAAAACAGTCCCCATCCCACAGGGCCTGGGACTGATACCAAGCTTTGATTTCTGATACCAAGTCAGACCCACCTACATGTGTGGGTCCTGACACCACTCTATTTACTGATACTGGCTCTTTTAGATCAATATTAAAGCAGGCTTCAAACTTCCAAACGTACAAGAGACACCCTCAGGTCATCCATAGGCTTGTCGCCTTTCTTTCTGCTACACCAACTCATTTTTGGGAGCAAAGCTGGAGTGATTCTTCAAGAAGCAGTGTCCTGTGATGGGTTTTTAGCCATCCCCTGTCATTACAGTTAGGTCTCTTAACAGATGAATCTTACTAGGGTAAAAAACTACCCACCAACCTTTTCTTTTTTCTTCAAAAGCTACTGCAGCTATTAGCTGAGTAGACCCTTGTGTTCACCCAGAACACAGATGACATAGCTCTGAGAGCACTGTTGGGATCTATTTAGCTAAGGCAAAACCCAGCCACTTTTCAGAGAAGCCATGCTCTGGAAGTGTTTGCTTGGGGGTTTTATTCATGTTTCAG
The DNA here is from genome assembly GCA_013400335.1 of Eurystomus gularis. Lineage (NCBI taxonomy): Eukaryota > Metazoa > Chordata > Aves > Coraciiformes > Coraciidae > Eurystomus > Eurystomus gularis. The sequence continues at coordinate 28,884 of VZZY01011997.1, read as the reverse complement.
TTTTTTGTTGCCTTATAATGATTTGATAGTGAGACGTGCTTCAAAAATACCTGCATGTAATTAATTCTGCATGTGTTGAACACTGTCAGAGTAGAGCTAGGAGAGTATTTGAATCCCAGTCACACAAAGAGTGTGAAAAGGATAGCCATATATGATATACTGCAAATTGTGGGGTGGCAATGAATGTTTATATTTTCCATTCCGGGTAGCACACATAATACATCTGTCAATGGGGTTATATCATAACCCATGCATCGGGGCTGTTGTCCATGTAAGTAGGCCAACGATTTGAGATAGGATAGGAATGTCAAAGAAGATGACTGGAAAGGTGGTGTGCCCTATTTAACCATTTTTAAATGACCTTCAAATCAGGACACTATTTAAGAACAGGTGCCTTTCCCTACAGAGCTCTTTCTAACAGTGTCATGTTATTAACCATTCATTAACTGGGTTTGTAATGAACGAGGAGAAAAGCCATTTAACTTCTGGCCTTTGCTAAAAAGGGAACAATTTGAGTATACCCTTTTAATATAATACAGCTTGGAAGTTCTAGATGTTGACTCCTTTTTCAAAGGGTCAAACAGCGGCAGTGCATAAATGCTCAGACTCGTCGGGCAAGTGAAGGCTTGTGCACATCATTTGGTTCAGTTGTAGTGAAACTGAAGATGTCTTATTTTGTAATCATGAAGCAAATTTTCATGAAAAATAAGCAGGATATCCTCTTTCAGTTGGAAGAGAAAGGGTATGGTAGTCATCTGTTCTCTCAGTGGACTCTTAACAGCTACTGCATGAGACACATAGGTAAATCTGATGGATTAGGTCTGAATTTTACTTGCTCCAAGTTCTGCTTTGATGCTTGTTTCTTACCTTGTGTACAGCCAATTGTTTGGTGCAAAAGTTGGCTTTTGACAAACTAAGTGGAAGATGCATGAGAAGTATGAGAGGACCAGCTCTGCTACGTTTGGATGCTTTTATTCCACCAAATCAGATTGCTTCTCAGGCTCTTTTAGGATGTGACTCAAAATACACAGCTGGGCAAAGGTGACTCTTAAGAGGCAGCCCAAGAGTCTGAACACAGAGTTTGTGACTTGGGCTAAGGGTGACTCTACAACATCTCTTGTCTTCTCTGCAAGTCAATCTACCTCCTCTCTCTTGCAGAATGTGGTCGAGGTTTGGTTTGTTTGTTTTGAGCTTATTATTGACTCCAAATTTTGAAGATATATATAAAAAGATTCTTCCTCTAGGTACTGTTAGCAACCAAGTAATAAAACCTTGTTGGGCCTTCATCTGATAAAGTTCTGAAAACTCCAAGCCATCTGAGCTCTCCCTCTAGAATCCTGATGCCATCCTTTACACTGCTTTGCAGTCTTCCCTTGCCCTTCCCCTTGTGGTTCTCAAATATTGCAGCTGCCTTGTTCTTTGTTGTTTCTCTAGTGCAGATTATCAGGGAGTTAGAGGCCTTATCTACTACTCCACCCTGTTTGCTGTTTTATTCAAACAGCTATCCTTAGACTTGCTCAGGATTTTCTTCATTTTAATTTTCCATTTCATCCGGGTGAGATACCTTACCTCATCGTGCCCCCACCAAAACACGCTGCCTACCAGGCTTTTCCTTCCACCAGGTCTCTGTTTTCACAGGGCATTGTTTCTCTGGATCCGTTCTGAGAAATGCAAGGTGGCATCTTAATTGTACAGGCGTAGAAATGCGTTGTGAAGTAACTGCTGTCGTAGAGCCTTCCATTAGCAACCCTAAAGCATGTTCATAGCACCAGATGGAAGCCGCTATTCAAGTTTCTTAGAGAGTATGAACCTCTTGGTGTAAACTCTTGACATGTAAATCCAATGGCAGAGCTTTTAAGTGTTTAGTAACAAGGCAAAACTTTAAGTGTAGGTAACTGTCTCGACTTTCCTTTTCTTTTTTTTTTTTTTTTTTTGCTAGTGCACATCTTAGACTTGTACTACTGAAGGATATGTCTAATTGAAAGGAGTAACATCTGTATATACATATATATATATATTTGGGTTGAACGGAAGAATAAGGTAAAATCTTCCCTGAAACCGTAATTTTGTTGGAAAATCTATGCAGGCATTTTAAAATCTGGTTAATCTGCTAAGGACTTCCAGGACTGCTTAGATCTCCACTGTGAAATGCTGAAATCCGAATTTGTGTCATTTGGGAGAAGGAAGGAAGAACGAGGTTTGGAAAAATGTGATCTTTTTTCACAATCTGCCAGTACAGACTATTCCAAAAATAACAGGCTGGGGAGGTAGCTTTCAAAAGTTCTAAATTTATGGATAAGATTCCCCAATGTTTTTTAACAGCTACTAGAAATCTAAAGCGCACAAACTTTTAAATCTACCATGCTTTCTGTTGTGGAAGGGATGTGATGTGGTGTTAACCTTTTTAATCCTGGAATACCAATTGATTTTAAAATGTGTTGAATATTTAAGGATGACTTCATGCAACTTAATAAACCATTTGTAAAGTGTTTGTATACAACCCTTTGTATCATGTTGTTGGTACACCTTACCAAATTTTTTTGGGGCATGTATTCCATTCTTAACTTCTGTACAATTTCTATTGTTGCTGTAAATATTCTAAAAGAGAAAAAAAAAAAAATCCTGTGGTAACCTTAATTATCAGCATGGAAATGGTTAATTTTTACTGAGCACAATGTATTTTTGAATGGGCCTTCCAAAATATGTCTTTAATAAAAATGCAGATTTTGCACTAGAACGCTGGCATTGCTTAACAGCTGATCTTATTCCTGACACGTCGCCTCCAGAGCACCTCCCCATAGGTTAGCTTGGCTCAAATGAGCAGAACAGGCCAGAACCACACAAGGATCCTCTGCCCAACAGGTCACTGCCCATCTGAGAACCTGGCTTGTGCCTGTCCACAAGCCTGATGTTTCCACAGGAGCACAGACAAAACAGCTCTGAAGCACCTTGTTGCCCATCGTTCCTGTAGTCCCATTGCAGACATTGGAGAGGTTTCTTCCTTTCAGGGCAAGAATCTCTGCTATTCTCTCTTTTGAACAGTATGAACCCACCGATCCCCTCAGCCAGCATGACCCAGAAATTAAAAGGCCCTGAAAGTTTCCAGCCCTTGAATTGTCTTTGCTGCAGAAGGGGATCCACAATTTGAGTAGCACATTGACATCTCATTGTTGCCACGTATAAGCTGAGACTCTTCTAGGCAAACGATCAGATGTCAGCAATACAGTTGTTGATGGGCTCCTCTTTAATGTGTCCTGACCATGACTTTTTTTGTTACTATATACAGCTTTTAAAAACTTTAAATATTTCTCTGCTGGTCTCTCATTTTTCAAGGTACTTGGAAACCAATGGACTAAGAGGGACTACTTTACCTTGGCCTCTCTTCTTTCCCTCTGTGCTCCAGCAGCAGGTTTGCTGAAAGCTGTGACTTTCAATCTGTTCAGATCCTTCCGAAACAGCTGGTTTTGCTGCACCCGCAGCTGCTGTGAGACCAGGCTGCTGCTTGGTGCCTTCACTGAGCTGCGCCCATCACCTCCCAAACAGGGCAACTGCTGGCCTAGGCTAATGACTTCAGCTCCCACCAGGACAAGCAGCCCTGTGTTTCAGCAGTCCCAGACAGAAATGCATTTGAAATGCCAGTTTCTGTCAGGTGCCTAGCTCTCTGGGGACATGGCTGTACTTACACAACCTCACTTTGCTCTTACTTTTTCAAGGATCTCACTGTAGTGACCCCAGGCACTCAAAGCCTGCTCTCCTGCTCTGTATTCCCTGCAGGGCTCCAGAAAACACAGTAGCTGCCTCCTTGAAGAAGGCAAACACCTCGATGTGGTAGCCCCAGGGTAGTGAGCACTGGTTCCCTGTGGGATGGGGATCACAATGGCTGTCGGCATTTTTCTCTCAGACCACAGTGAAGGGATACTTCCTCCTTGTACCCATTAAGAGAAAGGGGCTATTGACTTAAAAACAGTGTGGCTGGTGTGGAGGCCTGAATAGCTTAGATTGGGCAAGCTTGACTTCTCAGCACAGTTCCCTCACTTCTCTTTGTAAGCACTCCAAACTGAATGTTCAGGTCATAAAGCTAAAGGCAGCTCTTAGTCCTGCCTCCTGTTTCAATCCTGTTGTGTTTTACACAGTTGCAAAGCCATGCATTGGTCACCCGACCTCTGCAGGTAAAGACCAGCAAGATTTCCACTCCTAGGAGATAAATGCATTTTTAGTACTGCTTTGCATCAGGAGATGATGCCACCACGATATCTGCCATGTTGGCCTTCCCCCTGATTCTTACCCATAGACACTCCACCTTATCATCACCCCATCATTATGCTCAAGCACCTCTATACAGGGCCAATTAAGCCTCTCAGCACCCGTCTTTTTAGCTAAGAGGCAGCAGTTAAGTGAGTTTCCAAAGGTCGATTAGCAAGCAAGCTGCATAGCTAGGATCAGAACAGAAATTCCTGCCTTAGTAGGAACCATTTAGACGTTGCAGATGAAGGCCAGAAGTGGGTCCCTTCCGCATGCAAGCTGGAGAGGTGAACTGGAGGCAAAGGACAGGGATAGGGAAGAAGCAAATGAACTGTGAAATGCGGTGCATGCCAGTTAGTTCCACCTTATTTATGGCTGTTCATTTCAATCTGGAAGAAGGGTCTAGTGATTTCTTGGAAGCTGGGAGGCTGGAAGAGTGATAGCACGGGTCCTTTCTACCTAGACAGTATTTTCTTCCTCCAAGGTTTTATTATATCCTATGTGTAGGATTAGTCATGTGAAGATACATAATTTAGTGTGGTGTCTTGGTGTGCAACAGTGTGTATTCCATCCATTCAGGCTGTAGATTAGGCCTGCGAGCAATTCCGCATTACCCAGGAGCTCTTGGCCCTTGCCACAGGGTGCATTTCCAAAACCCGGCAACTTGCAAAACCCTGGACGGTGCATGGGAGCCTTTCAGAGGCCAGTCACAGCCGAGGCTTTGAGTAGCTACAGTCAAGCTTAACTGCTTTGGGGTGCTACAAATATTCATCAGCTGGTGCCCACTCCAGCCCCTCCAAACCCACCCCACTGTTCCTCAGTCATGCAACTGTCAAGTCCTCCCCCCTCTTGTCATTGTCCACCAGGACATGGAGCAGAACTTCCCATGCTCCCTTTAGGGAAGGGAGAGCAGCATGTTAACATGATGCTGTGTCCAGGGCCTGGAAATGCTTCAGCTTTCAGTGTTGGTGTTCCTGGCACGAAAGCTATGATGACTGGTAAAGAGCCCTTGTCTCCCTGTTATTGTATGTGCAGTGCCTCCAGGGAGGCTGTTACCCCATGCTGGTTCCACACCTCAGATGCACAGAGGACTTGCCTCGAGCTCAGTGGACCTTCTCCATAGAGCTCGCCTGGAATGATAATCACTGGAGAACCACACAGTTTCACTGTTCTTATTAAGAAAACATGTCCCTAGACCCATTTGTGGATAGGCAAAACTCATTTGGGGGTAGGGGGGAAGCAAGGGAGTGATGGTGACATAATAAGCATCTCAGGAGATGTTTATTGATCTTTTCTATGTCTCTGTAGACTTCATATTGTTTGTATAGTGGAGCAGAAGCTTTCATACTCACCAGAACAGCTTCTTTTCCTGACACCTACTATTTCTCTCTATATACAGGAAAAAACAAGGCATAAGCATCTGCCCTCATGAATGAGTAAGATGTGACGAATTCCACAGACATCCAAAGGTTTTTGTCATGTTTTTGGTCACGTCTCTTTTGGTGTTAGTCACATTTCAGCTCCTGTCCTGCACACCAAGCATTTGCCTCTCTGCCCGCAGGAATTAGAAGAGGGCATGGGAGGCAGATGGCCTGCCTCAGGGCCACTGTCTTCTTGCCTATCTTCGCTGAGACAGTTCAGGTGTTAATGCCCTGACTCTTTGGGATGGATGCACAGGTTGTGAAAAAAATAGGGAAGGGGCCTCTGGTGCCCACCAGGTTTGTGCTACAGATGTGTGGGAAGCCAAATAGCAACTGCCATCCCAGAGCCCCCCACAGCCCTCACACATGGGAGCTGTGGGGGCCGCAGTTCCCACCTGGGGTGTGCTGAGCATCAGCTGCCAGGCAGAGGCAGGGACACGAACCATAGCACCTGGGCAGTCACCCCAGGGAGATGGGTGCATCATCAGAGCCTCTACATGCCCCAAATCCCTCATGCACTCAGCACCCGTTGGGGATCAGGCCATGGAGATCAATGCAGTTGACAAGAGTGTTCCTGTGCCCAAATACCCACAGGGAGCAAAGCACCCTGGGATCCCTGGGATGTGTCAGTGCAAAACCAGAGAGACAACAGAGAGGGTTCGGCCATCTGGTACACAAGGCACTGATGCCTGTCCTCAAAACAGCCACATCAGCTCAGGCCAGAGGTGACCTGATAGAAGGGAACATGAAGTCATTTGAGAGCATGAGGTAGAGGTGGGGCCTCTTGTGCTGGGAACAGGCCAGAGCTGGCCCCAACTCTATCTCAGGGATGGCAGAGACCAGCAGGAGGAGCGTGAGAAAAAGCATGATAAGATGTCTACCCAGCACAAGAGCCCTCCCTTGGCCCTGGTGGGGCAGCGGAGTATGCCTGGGCTTAGGGACAAATAATCAAGGGCAGATCCATCCTCCCCAAGAGAGTCCAAGCCCTGCCTTTGGACCCCATCTGCATTAACTTTGGCCTCCACAGCACGCTGTGATGATGATTTCCCCAACCTAACACCCAGGGCCGGAAGCACCGCATCTCATGGGGTCAAAGCTGCAGCCATGAACCCTCCCACCTTTCCTTGATGTGTGTCCCACAAACACCCATCAGCTTCACAGCAGGGTTTAGCTTTATCACCAGGCATGGTGTGAAACAACGTTTTATTCAAGACAACCCCTCCCTTTGCAGGCTGGGCATTTACACCACGGGACTGCAGCTTCAGCCGGTGTCGGTGGTGAGCCGAGGCAGCTGCACAGGTGGACACCTACATGTCTACCCCAGGAGACGGCACTCAGCCGCACTTGCCCAGGCACTCGAGGAGCTCCATGCGGATGGCGATGCGCACATGCCAGCCCAGTGGGATGAGGCGGATGTAGCGGGCCACAATGGGTGGCCGCAGCAGGTTCTGCACCGAGGACGAGCGGTCCGAGTTGCCATAGAAAACCTGAGGAGAGAGGTGTGGGCAGCTGGTTAAGGAGCTAGAAATCCTGCCCCATAGATTTGAGGTGCCTGTGTAGAGCAGAGGAGGCAGAGAAAGCTCCCTCTCCTCCACCCCCAAAACCAGCCAGGCACAGAAAATTTTTGTCACACTGGGTTTTCTGAGTAACTCCCTTTCCCCACACCATTTCCTGCACTTTTTCTGGTTAGGTTATACTTAATCTTGCCCCATTGTCTCTCATTTGCTTTCTCACAGCAAGGCACCACGTGTTCAAAGTGAGCATGGATGGCTTTGTCTGTTCACAGTTCATGAGCCAAGCTCCTTCAGAAACACAAATATAGACAAAAAATATATTTGATGTCCCTTTTCCCACTGCTCAGCCATGCTGCCACATGTCCTGCTGCCATGACCTGTTTTTTACGGAAAGCTCAGCATCTCCTGAGGGCTGCAGGAAATGGTTCTTCAGCAAAGCCACCAGAACCTCCCATGCTGGAACAGGGCCATCCCCACGGATGGACACTGAGGATGCCTGGGAGGCAGCAGCTGTGGCATCCCCCAGTCCAGCCAAGCTGCACAGGGACCACAGGCACCACTGTAAGGTCTCCCCAGTGCAATTTTTCCCTTCAAACCAACCACTTAAAAGTGCAGCATGCAAACAGTTCAGTGGGTTGTGACTTAACCAGTTGCGGATTTTGTCTCGGGGGATTTTCTGCACCGTCATCGTGCACTAGCCCTGGACTTACAGCAAAAGACCTGATGTGTTCATGTCACCAAACATGCCACCCCTCCATTGCTGACCAAAGCGCAAAGTCCACTGACCCGATTGTTCCCAGTCTGGTCCTTGTAGTAAACCCAGTTGAGGTTTTCATCGGTGCGGTACTGCATGCTATACTTGGTCATCCACTCGTCAGCATCACAGCGCCCTTGTGTGAGGATCCCCGAGATCACCTTCACCTCCTTCAGGTCAATCTGCAGCCACTGCCCATTGTCCTGGTACTTGGAGAGCCACGCGCACCTGGGGGAACACCACCAGTCTCACTACATCCTCTGCTGCTGCCCTCTTGGGTGGAACCTCCTCTCCCCATGGTGCCAGGGGTCTCCAGCTCCCCACACCTGCCTGCCCATAAGACCCCTTGGGAAGGTATTTTTGGACTCACCCAAAGCCTTGGCCATTGAGGCGGGCCTTGTTGGCCGTCCAGGAGGAGTACCAGCCCGTGTACTGCTCAGGGTTGGAGCAGCTTATCTGGTCAGGGGTGACAGCGCCAGACTCGAAGCCCAGGGGCTTGTGGTAGGGGCACTCTGCAGAACAAGGCGGGAAAAAACTATAAGAGACACAAGTGGCTTTGTTTCCTGGGTGTGTTTGCACACTTGCTGTTGACACCTCCTGTGGCTTCACTGCTCTTGCCAGGATGCTGGGGATGCTCTTAAATGGAGACAACAACCCCTGCAGTATTTGCTGCCCAGGGGGCATGAGGTCTTCATTTCTAACTCTTCTCTTGTGTGATTTTCTACCTCTTCTCTCTCTCTCCAACTTACTAAACCTGTGCTGCCTGCAGCATTTTGGGTGCAAAGTTTTATTCAGATGTTGCAGTCCAAATCTCCTTCTTGCAAGCACACAGAAGCAGATCCAGACTGCATCCGTCAACCTGGATCCAGCCTCCAGGCTGTCAGCCTCTGTTTGGCCCTCGAGAAATGCCTGGCATGGCTTTTCTTGCTGGGCTTTACCTCCTTCTGCTTCCCCACTCACTGTCTTGATTTACGGCTATGCCTGCATGGCAAAATTGCTGAACCTGCTCTGATATCCTGCCACAAACGCCCTCAGATCTTCTGCATTTTCTGCTATGGGGACTATCTTTTGTATCTGGAGCTGGTCTTGTCTTGTGAAAAACTTGTGGGTGCTTTGGTGCCAGTGAGGTGCAATGCTTGGCCCTGCCAAAGGCTCAGGGATCTGAGCTTTCACCTTCAGATCTTCAGGCTACCAAACCTGACCCCACAGCTCTCTTTTGTGATAGCAAGAAGTTCAGCAAGACTCCCGCTGGCTGCAAAACCACTAGAGGCAGAAACACTCATTCATCATTAAAACTTTCTATAGTGGGTCACCACACTGCTCTGGAAGGCAAGCCTTTGGTGATGCTGCCATGCAGAGTGCCTGCGTGCTACCTGAACCTAGTTGGGGGGGGGGGGGGGGGGGGGGGGTCTTGT
>VZZY01011997.1:0-19500 GCA_013400335.1 Eurystomus gularis | reverse complement strand
CATTTTTTTTAATGCGATCAGGTTATCACTACCTATCTAGATACACATAAAGAAAGCACCCACAAGCATCACGTGGGGATTGCCTGGGCAAACATCTATACCATGGGCAGCATTTTCTAATTTTGCAGCCCATGGAGCAGGTGTGGTACCACCAAGGGTAACTCTGTCACATTTTCCAGTTTAGCATAGTTCACTTCATGGATTTCAGCAGTAGAGGAGCAAGTGAAGCTCTGTGCAGCTTCACTCATGAGCAAGACATCGCCTCGTGTTAAAAATGACCAACATGTGGGGAGCATCAGCAGACAACCAGGGCCTGGCATGACTGTGGCCTCCCTGGTGCAACGCTGCAGCACTGAGACCACACAGTCAATGTCTCATTAGCAAGCTCCACTAGGTCGATATCGTATGCATCAATACCTCATTAACATATCTTGCTCAGCTGGTACCTCATTAACATGTTTTTCCCTGTGAAAACACATAGCTGCTGTCCTACCTTCCTCCAGGCATGGAAACATCACTTTTTTCCACCACGTTAAAACCCTTGTCCAAGAGGGTGGCCGTGCTGGGGTGGGCCTGCATGTTTACTACTCAGGAGGCTTAACTCAAACACCACGTAACTTTACTTTTAGCAACACTAATCCGCAGACCACACAACCGTAATGCAATTAGCAGGTCACCTTCTGGTGCGTCTGGCTGTGCCACGCGCAGGGACGCGCCAAACAGATCCCTGGTGCCCGCCCAGCCAAACCGGCTAAGCCATTCAACACCACTGCTGCGGACCTGGAGAAAATCTATGCAGTGGCTGCGAGGCCTGCTGCTCCCCTCTGACGGTGTCAGAGGCAGCTCTGCAACACCTCAGCATGGCTGCTCTGCAAACCATCCCCAGGCAGCAGGGACACCCGGCCACACTGCCATGGCAGGGCTGGGCTGGGTGAGGAGAGCGCAAAGCCCCCCTGCCTGGGGAGAGAGACAGCTGGAGGATACAGTGACAACATTCATTATTGAGGAGAACAGCCTTCATTAATCAAGGGAGATGCCTTCATTACTCAGGTACTCAATGCTGATGTGTGAGAGCACACCTCACATCTAGCCTGGCCAGGAAACCTAGAGCCCTTCCTCTCACGTGTCACTCAACCATGGATGGATCAACCAAACCTGTCATGTCTCCTCTCCTTTCAAGGGGCAATGGTTTTAAACTGAAAGAGGGTAGGTTTAGATTGGACATAAGGAAGAAATTTTTTACAATGTGGATGGTGAGACACTGGAACAGGTTGCCCAGAGAGGTTGTGGATGCCCCATCATTGGAAGTGTTAAAGGGTCAGGTTGTATGGGGCTTTGAGCAACCTGGTCTAGTGAAAGATGTCCTTGCCCATGGCAGGGGAGTTGGATTAGATGATCTTCAAAGGTCCCTTCTAACAGAAACCATGCTGCAATTCTGTGATTCCGTGCTGCAAGTGACAGCAGGGTAGTACCAGGCTGCAGCAAGGCTTTGGATGAAGAACTGTACATTGTCAAGGTTAAACAGCAAGAATGTGCAGTAAGATGAAGCTGGAATGCCAGGCATAGGTGCCAGTAAGGAGCCACCATGGGAAGATGGACTTCTCAAGGGGTTGTCCAAGGATGTCTGCTGGGCTGGCTGCAATTCAGCGTTGCCATAAGGCTCTGTGATGCGTAAAAGCATCCCAACGCTGCTCCTTGCACATGAATCCAGGGCTGTAGGAAGCAGGGGGATCCTACATGGTCACATGGAGTGTGTGGTAATAACCCCTGTTTGTCCAAAACATGCTTTACTGTAGCTCCATGAAAAGGGATACAGTCACAGGTGGAGGACGTGCAGGTGCAGATGGGCATCTTCCCAATGGAGAGAGACTCAGACAAGGATGCAAGGACTGCAGAGACATGCCCATCACAGGTGGGCTTTGTGATGGTGCTGCAGCACATAAGATATGTGGTGGCCAGCCCTTTGAAAGGGAGTGGTGAGCTCGGGCAGGGCCATGCCAGCTCAGATTCATGTTTGGGAGGGTAGTGCATGTGGATTTCTTTCATAAGAGACTGGAGGAAACCCTCACAACAAGAGATATAAAGTGTAATTTCTGGAGCTCCTGTAAGTGATTCTTCTGCATCACTGGGGCTATCTCTTCCTCTTCATACCTGCCCCAACAGGCAGTCCTGTGGAGATACCAGCTGGAGAAACTGGAAGGACAGAGCCTGAGAAGCCATGACCCTTTCATGGGCGCAGATGTTTGGGACCACTCTGCCCTAGGGGTGAGACACCACTCATGCACAGTGGATGAATCCTCTCCTTGTAGTTTCTCTAGCAAGGAAGAAGCCTGTGGACAACGCTCAAGCTGGGCAAGCCCCAGGTGTACGTGGTCTCCACAGCAGCAGGGTGCATGGAGGGGGAGCTCAGGGGAAGCTGATGGCCCAGCACAGACGACTGTAAAGCCTCTGCACTAGTCAGCTCAAGCTGTGGGAGGGAAATCTTCAGGTCCAACACAAGCTTGGGATTGAAACACCTGGGTTTTTCCCCCTCTCATCTCTGTTTGCCTGTGCCTGCAAGCTCTGCTGATGGTGTCATATCTTCTTGCCAATACATGTTTTTATTTGCTTTCTAGCCTGTCCTGGCTTCCACTCAGAGCTCTTCCAGGGTAACTCATTTAACCTCCTACAGGGCAGCCATGCCCAACGCTGAGCACTGTGGTGACCATTTCCTCCAGCTGTCTGCCCTGGTGTACCCAGTGGTAGCAAAACAACAAGTGGTTGCACAGCCTCCTGCAGGAGCTGGGAAGAGGTGGTCACAAGCAAGCATGAGGCAGGTACCACTTCTGGCACTCAGCTCCAGAGCAGGTGAACATCTCTGAAATCTGCGTTGCAGAAGCCTGACCAACAGTGCAGCTTCTGTGGGACATAACCTAAACCTGAGGATCAGCTGGGCACTGATAAAGCCTTGCTAGGGTAACACATCAGGGAAAATGTGGCAGTTGCAGAGAATAAGGAAAGAACTTAATCAGAAACCTGTAAAACATGACCTGTGAGGAATGGCCAAAGGAGTTGGGCAGGGGCAGCACAGAGAAAACTCAAAGGAAACATGATAGTGGTCTTTTACTATTTAAAAATACACTGCAAAGAAAGAATAAACTGTTTTTTCTTGACCTTTGGAGAGAGAAGTTGTCACAGGCTAAACTGCAGCATGGGAGACTGAGCCTAGGTGCTGCAAAAGGTTTCCTACAGCAAACCCTCCACCCAGCAGTAGCTGCCCCAAGCAGTTTCTGGGAGCACCAGTGCCGAGGACTGTATGGCCAGGGCAGGCAAGCACCTGCCAGCACTGGTCAGCTGGGACCACACTGGGTGACCTCCCAGGCCCCGGTACAGTCCCCACTGCTGCTGCCCCTCTGCTCAATGGTGCAGCTTCCCCAGCCCCACCAGCACCTGGGTTTGGAACAAGTACCACTCTAACATGCCACCTCTGTGCAATGGGGAAAGCTGCTGAAGATCACCAGACAAGCACAGCTAAAAGCGCGCTGGCCCATTACCTGGCATGCATTCTAAGCTGTTAGTCCCGCTGGACCACACCGAGTTAGGACCTCCTTGGCAATCGCATTTGCAAGCCTTGCTGTGCCACAGCTCCAGTCTCTCATCCTAAAGGGAAGGTAAAAAACCGGTCATAAATCAACGTAGTCATCGACAATAGTGATACAATGCTAAATCTAAATCCTGAGGCTTCAACAGACATTCGTGCCCACCCAGGGTGCTGCAACTTCTCTGAGCCCCTTTTTTTGTGCCAGCCCAGCATGAAACATGGGATGACACACTCTTGGAGTCAGAGGTCAGAGCACACGCCTGGGCTTGAAGGTCCAGTTGCCATCCCTCCCTCTCTTGCCCAAGGCATTGCAGCTGGGCAGCGCCAGACACCCCAGCATTTACCCGGCAGCCAAACCAGCCAGAGAGACTTACCTCTCCTGGGGAGAGGGCCATCACAGCTGGGGAAGCAGGCACAGAGGGAAGGAGAGAGAGAGAGAAATCAGAAATGAAGGTGTTGCAAGCAAACATCAAGAAATGCAATGAACATTTACTTCTGAGCTGGGGACAAATTAATCAAGGACTGATGAATCTACCATGTTTCCCCAAGCTGATTGCCAGGGGAAAGCAAGGGGATGTGGGCAGGAACAGGGCACTGTGCATGCCCATGTCAGTGCTACTCCTCCCCTGCATTTTCTTTTGATGCCTTTGGCATCTCTTCTTTTTGATCAGATGATGTACTTGAAATATCCTGAGGAGACGTGTGCCAGCCATCTCAGCCTCTGCTTTACATCTACATTCACCCCCACCCCTTTTTGCTGTCTTCCTGCCCCACAGTTTCCCTTTCCCATTTTGCCCTTAAAATGTGTGAGCTGAAGAACCTCAATGGTGAAATCCCAGCCTGGCACCACCACAAATCCCTGGTGCCTTCAGAGGAGATGGGACACCCTGAGGTGCCTGGCCTGAGGTTAGTCCCTCTGGATGGGCTGGAGGAAAATAAAATGTAAATAGGCCTTCACAATCCATCTTACATGCAAGACTCTCTTTTACTCCTTTCTTAGAGAAAATCAGTTGTTGTGGCCATAGAGGAAGAGCCGCTATTTTTGTAACATCTGACCTGTTTTATCTCCTGCCTGCCACTGAGTAATGGCTTTTTTATGAGCCCTTTCCTTGCTGGAAGGGCTCTCCTGCTTCACAGTTAAGTCCAAAGCAGACTACATTAATATCATTTGGACTGGCAGAATAGTGCCCAGACAACTGAAATAAAATATTTCTTAAAAAATAGATCCATGACTGCTGATAACTCATCAACACAAGTCAAATGCCAAACAGCATGTTTTCAATGCCAGTAGGGAATCTACAAGCCACTAAGGACCAAGCTATCGAGCAGGTAAAATTTTGCATACAGGAGCCATGAGAAACCCGCCATCTCCAAACAAAGGTTTTGTGAATAAGAAAAGAGGCTATTTTCACCAAATGAATTAGACTCTGAATTATTCACTGAATGCTAGTTATGATTTATTCATTCATAGACTGTCACTTTGCTGAGCCTAGGAAGCTCTAACTAATGCTGGGAATTGTATAGCTCGCCTTTCTATAGCAAGTTTCATCTCAAAAGACTCACAAACACTGTGCAATTATAATCAGCTGAAATATAAACTATATACAAAGCTCTGTTTATTACTGAAATGCAACTGCTCCTTGAGTGTGACATTGAGCCTGAATGTATCAAGAGTCTGAAAGAAAGATCCCAGCAAAGAACAAAATGATAAGTCAATTTTTAAAAAATCCTTTCTTTAACACATATATGGTCTCCTTTGCTTCAGTGTCCCAGGGCAGCATTTCTGCATCAGGAACTTACCACACCAACTGAACCCTGGCAGAAGATGTAAACATCTGTTTACTATAAAAAGATGCGCCTTTTAGTGAGGCCCAAGAGGGAGGCAGGGACCACCCAGACCCCATCAAGCCCGGTGGGTGCATGTGTCTGGATCTGGCCTCTTGGAAAGCGTGGGCTGAAGGCCATGCACAACACCACACTCCACCTTTCCCAGCACAGATGTTACCCTGCCAAGCCTTGTGACGCCACTGTGCAACAAGGAAACCAAGGTGGAGGTGCAAGCCCAAGGCTACCCAGCGCCTCGCTGCCTCCGTGTTGTGCCCCACACAGCGTGAGGGTGCTTTAAGTTAATGCTGCCTGTCATCAGATCAACTCAAGACATTATCAACCATCAAAACTTTTATTGCCTGTGTCAATAAAAGCAATACAGTGCATCTCCTGCCCACTTGATGCTTGCTTTGATGCCGATGCTGGAGCAGCACTAGCACCAGAGGCATGGAAGCCATGCCAAGCAGGCACTTCTCCTGCCCCTCCAGCCCATGCTACAGCCGCCCTTCCCAGCAGGGAAGGCACCCTGCTCTGGGAGCACCAGCTGCAAGGGTTAGCTTCATTACCCTGGGATTTGGGAGCCCTGTTTCCCAGCCAGCACAGCCTGCCTTACATCTCCACCAACCAGGTCACAGCTCATGGGGCTGCAGCCCTGGATCCTCCAGTCTGCAGGTGTTCAAGGTTAATTTAGAGATGTGCACTCACTATGTGCTTCTTAACCTCTTTATTTTCAACCTTTAGAATACTGAGTCTTTTAAAAAACCTTTTGTTGGGCGTTTTCTGTTTTCCTCCTGGCAGTTAAATGCACTTTTGCCTGGCAATGACCTGACAGTAAGTGGAGCCACACAGAGGTGAAAGCAAAGGTGCCTGCATCTCTCTGCCTAAATGCTTGCCTTGGACTTTAGGGGCTACAGGGAAAACCTGGTAAACAAACTAGCAAATGACTACACTTTGTATGGGAATAAAATATTTCTTTTCTCCCCTATTGCATACCAGCACCCACTTACATATGTATCAGGTACATTTGCCCAGCATGAGGAAGACTGTGTTGTGGTGAAGCCTGCTCTTGCTTCCTTGGGGAAAGGGGATGTGATTACCAGGCTGACGTAGGATATTGCTTTGGGTCCATGCTCAGCCCTTCCGCAGGCCTCCTGTGTCCCTGCCTGGGTATTTGAGATGCAAGATCAAAATTTGGCACCTCATTGAGAGATGCTGCTGAAAACCTAATGGCTGTAAGTGAAAACAACAGAAAAAAAAAGAATAGTTTTCAGGTAGGTGATTGTATGGTAGCACCTACTCAGCCACCAGGAATAAATCCTCCTACCCTGGCTGCCTCGGCATTGCTTGGGTGGCTGCATTTGGCTGGTGATGCCTGCTCCTGAGCTACAAGAGCAGCTTTTAGGGTTTTTAGGCTTCTCAGTCAGGGATATAACTGCAAATCAAGCACAAAAGCCCTTTTTTCAATACAGTGTGGTTTTGGGTCAGCCCCATGACAGGCATTGGTGCAAAGGCAGTGCTAGGGCAGGGGTGCCAGCCTGCTGCAGGGGTGCTCGTCCCTGCTGGGCCGGGGGCCTCCACACCTCACCACATGGCTCACTGGTTTAAACATCTCAACCAGGAGGTCAGCTTTGCCTCTTTGATCTAGAAGAGGTTAACTGCTAAGGGCTTGCTCCCACAAGCAGCTCAGCCACCCGACAGCCTGCAGTCACTGCCTATGCCTATGGCACAGGGGAGCAGCAGGCTTGGCTTGTGGTAAGCAAGGCAGCGGAGGGACCAAATGTCCTGCCTGGGCAGTGTGGCCTCATAACCTCTGGCATGGGGAGAGGAAAGGAGAGGAATAGATGCCCTTGCCAGCAGTTGGCCAGAAAGAGTAGTAATTGATATATTGGTGTGTTTACAGCTGTGACGGGCTCTGTCCTACAAAGGAAATGAAGAGGAAAGCTGGCTGCCAATAGTCTAAAAATGTGATGGGCGGCATGCTTTTATAGCGAGTGTGTTTGCCTTCAAGGAAGGTTACAAAGATAATTGGTAATTGTAGGTCAGACAGAAAGAATTACTGCAATTCATGGGAGAGTCATGAGTCCTGCACGGCCGCCGGGGGCTGTTGTTTTAAAAGTACAGGACTGAAAAAAACCCCAAAACATAAAAAGGAAAGAGCCCTATTTACGGCCCCCGCAGTGCCCCAGGACATTCAGCAAACCATCAGTTCAGTGAAATAAATTACTATCTGTGTGTGTTGCTGAGAGGCAGGGAGATAAGCATGCATCTTTCCTGTCCCTCCACCCCACCCTGCAGCATGGTACATGCCAATGCCACCCCACAGTGCAAGACTGGAGGATCAGGGCTTGGACAAGCACCAGGGGATGATTTTGTGACAGACCATCCGTCCCGGTGGGGCTGGGCTGGAGCGCGGGCCCTGGAATGGCCTCGCTCAGCACCTGCTGCTGAGCAGGATGGAGGGGAGAGATAACCTAGGGACTGGCCCAGGTCTGGGGGAGAAGTGAAGGAGCTGGCAGAGGCAGGCCTGGGAGTCCGGGAAGGGAAGGACAAAGGTTTCTCGAGGTGGAAGTGGGATAAAGCAGCGGCCACCACTTGGGGCTAGCTGGGGAAAGAAAGGGGCAAGCAGTAGCAAGGAGGCTCAGCTGCTGGCATTTTAATGACAGGAACTGGTAACTGTGTCACAGAAAATGTGTGGTCCTTAAGAATGTGGTTAAACAAGAGAAAGAAATGAGGAAGGTAAGTGTGGGGAGAAGTAACACCGGCAAAGGCTGACCATATTTCGATAAGGTCAACTCTGACTCGAATATCCTGACCATAGAGCCACAGCAGCAACCCATCTTTTTTTACAGTGGCTAGAATTAATGACAGATGTACAAGCATGAGATAGCACATTATATAATAAAACAGAGAAATAAAATGTAACACAAAATAAATGTCAGTCACTCAATTTTCTGAAATAAGCTCCCATAAACTTGGTCATTGCAGGTAACATATGCAGAAAATGTTAATGTCTTTGTTTACTTGTTGACTTTAGGATTTAGGTGGCTCAGAAGCTGCAGCTGGAAAATAGTTAAATTTCCTTCTCATCTCTGCAAGCAACATCTCAGTTTAAGAGAGCTCAGAGACAAGCAAAATTATTTTCTCTCCTCTTCTCCCGATGAAGAGCACTGCCTCATGATGCAGTGCTTTCCTGGCCTGGTGGGCTCTGCTGCATAGCTAGTCTCCTGCTTCCCTTTTGCACGTGGGGCAGGGGAAAAGAAAACAGCTTAAAAGTAGAAAAATGTGACTGGAACCCCAGAAAAGCTGTTGCATAAATGAAAGAGGTGACTGAAATGATTGCCACTGGTTTTATCACGTTTTTTGAAAGGCACATCTTTGCAAGTCCCTGTTTTCCTTCAGTACCACATTAGAGAGCATGAGGAAGCAGGGTTAGGAAGGCAGTCTGTAAGCAACACCGAGGGCTGAGACTAAAAAAAGCATTGTGGTTCCTCCGTGCCCATTGGGTGCTAGCTTGTGGGTTGCTATACTATTAACCTTGGCTATTTTTACATCCCAGCCCTGGAAATCGTGCCAGGCAAGTGAGGTGACTCACATCAGGCTGCACCAGCCTCAGCAGCAAGGTGCATTTGGGGAAGCTGCTGCTTCCCAGGCCATCATCGCATGTGGCATTTTCCCCATCTCTCCTTGCCCCTGCACCAGTGGCAATAGCCCCAGGGACCTCTGCTGCAGCCATAGCTAGTCCCCAGGTCCCCTCAGCAGGTGTAGCCCCCTTGCCCCTTCATGGCTGCTTTTTTTTCTTTTTCCTCCAGGGCTTTTTCCATGACCATGCTAAGCTGGCTCCATGGGACCATGTCGTGCAAACAGTGCCTTTATTTCTAAAAAATGTAGGCTTTAAATGGTCCTTGGGAGTTATGCTGGCAAGCAGAGACCCCCCAGGGCAAACACAGATCTGTGTCCACCAAAAGATTTTGGGAGCCACGCTGGCCCTGTGAAAGAAGGGTGTTCATCCAGGGGCCCTCACCATCTAAAACCTCACTGGGCCAAATGCTCAGCCTGTTTCCCCTGTAGATTATATTGTGACCCTGACACTTCCCAGGAGGGCACCACCACCCTGGCACACATCAGCCCGTGAGGACTCATCTCTGCTGATCACTGACAGGGACGGTCAGAGCCAGAGACTGAAGGCGGGAGAACCAGCACAAGCATCATGGGAGAAAGGGCTCATACTTCATCTTAAGACCCTCTCTTGTGCTTTAACATGGCTGTTGTTTTCCTCACTCATTTTTTGGAGATTTTTAATGACTTTATTATTTCAATTTCCATTTAATTTTCTTTATTTGAATTTTTATTTGGTTTCCATTTTCATTCCTTCATATCGTCTCTCATCTAATATTTACTGGTATTTATCTGAAAGGGATAAAAAACATATTTAAGTAATTACAGTTATACCTATTTAATTCACATTCATTTCTCTTTTACGTCTGCTGTCTGCAAAATGTTTCCACAAATTTTTTTCTACGTTGTGAAAATATTTGGAAAAACGTAAATAATTTGAAAAAAAATCAACCTTTCCTCCTTTTCTTTTTAGAGACGCATTATTATCTTTTTTTCCAAAGTGTTCCTTTGAAAATTTTTGGCAATTTCTGATATTGCTGACATCTTTGTTCCCTCCTGCTTAGAGCTATGCAGAGCACTGCCTGCATAGTAATTTCATTAGATGTATTGATTGTGCCAAAGGGCAGCACTAAAGATGTTATCTACTGTGATCTGAAGGCGGGTTTGAGCCTTTGATTTTGGTGTTTGTTTTGTTGGTTTTGTTTTTGTTTTTTTCCAAAGCTGCAAAAAACAGAGGAGGGAAAAAAAGAAATCCACACTTTTAAACTGCTGAGATGTGCTTATTCCCTGCCATGCAGCGAGCACGGATGGAGTAATGCAGCGCAGGTTTGTTTTGTTGGTTTTGCCAAAAGCATACTCATGTCAATGGAGGGCTCAGGGTGCTCCCCCCCACCATATGGAGGGGGCCCAGCAGATGCTGTGGGTCTCATCACAGGAGCTTGCCTGCTGCACCATATGTTGCTGCCGCTGCTGTGGTGGTGTCCCCAGCACACATGAGCCCAGCCAAGGCGCGGGGGCTGGGGGTGCTCCTCTAAGCCACTTGCTCTGCCAGCGAAAATAAGCTAAGGAGCTTATCATGGCATCAGTGCACGTGGTTTGGAGGACTGACCTAGCAGCACCTTCTCTGTGGTGGGAGAGGCAGGAGTGTGAGGGGGTCCTGGGCAAAGGGTCGCTGCTTGCTTTTTATCCAGAAGAGGACGCCTGGACCATGAAGCAGAGAAAAACAGTAAATTAAGAAAATAAATCAAATACTGAAGGAGTGATGCCTGGAAAGTGATCCAGCAAGAAATTTTTCACTGCAGGCTCTCCAAAAATATCCTGATGTGTGGGTGTCTATTAAAAGCAGAGCAAGGGATTCAGAGCAAGGTATGAACTCATTCCAAGGACTAATTGCAGTCATGCCACCCATTGGGAAAAAAAAAGATGGAGTCTGGGTAAAAACAGCCTTCCAAGAAGCTCAGGCACCAGTAACTTTCCCATGTGAAACAACGGAGAGCAAAAAGATAAGGTGTGAGAAGGACTCATAAATATTTGCTAGGAGATTAAAAGGAAGACCTATTAATTAGACAGAATGGGGTCAGCATAACTGGAAGAAGGGAAGGTATGGCTAGTAGAGGAACACTTTCCTGTCCACGAAATTTGGTAGACCAAAATATTCAATGGAAACAGCAAAGGATAGAAAAAAAACTAGACAAAGCAAAACACTAAGAATTCAACATCCATAGGGGAATAGCTGGACTGTCCGATAAATCTGTCCCACATTCTGACAGATCATACTCTATTCACACATTAATGCTGGTAGATACTGCTCAGCACTTAGCAAGAGCAACTTCAGCCTTGTCTAAGATAATAGCAGCTTTGCCATCGGCTTCAATGAAGCCAGAAATTCAAACACAACTAAGAAAATTATCTCCTCATGCTACAGCTCAGATAATTAAAATGGAATGAGACCATGATGCTGAATTTTCTGGTTTCTTCTAGCTCCTGCTTACCTGCTATCATTGCTACTGTTCAGAAAAGTAAATTTGAGAAAGCCTCAAAATTGATACTTTTGCCATTTTTCTTAACTTATGATTGCTTTTTGTTCTTAAAGTGCCTTTGGAAGTCTTTTCCAGCCTGAAATACCTGAAAGAACATTTAAAAAAAGCAGATCTCCATCAGCAATGTATTGCTGCTAAAGAAAATAATGAGGGTTTGATTAATCAAGAGTTTTGATTAATGAAGGACCAGTCTTTCATGTTATACTGTACCTCATTTTTCAAATCAGCATTATTATTTACTCACTGGCTCAGCTGCACTACAATTTTCTTTGCAAATTCATATTTTGACAAATTACATGGCAATTTTTTTACACTGCAATTATTTTGTGAAACAGAGTTTTACTACTGAATATTCATAGAGCTGCAAAAACGCTGCTCACTCATGTACACAAATTACACATCTCCTCCACAATTTTGCCTTTCCCCAAATCATTATGCTTCCATGAGAACATAGAGAATAGCTTGCTCTGTACCCTACAGATCCCTGGCAGAAGAAAGAAGCATGGATGACACAAGAAAGACGAAGAGGGACATCTGAAAGTGCCTCTCAGGAGGCAAAGTGCATACCTTTGTACCAGAAAAGAAGAGACAGCAGGACGCTTCCCATCTTGAACTGCATCTTTTCCTTCCTCGTTTGGGAATAGCTCCTTAGCTTGCTGCCTGGCTTGCTGGGAAGGCATGAGATTAACTTAAGCATTGCCTAAGCACCTTACTCTCCTCCATTCTCATGATTTTATCAAGCACCATCAAGCCAACCACATAATTATTACTGTCAAGCTCCATCCTAGAGGATGTGTCATGTATAACAGTTTTTTAAAAGATAAAAAGTATTGAGGCACTGACATTCTGAGTGTGAATCTGATTGTGTTTGCAGACATACATCTATATAAACAAGGTTATACCTACCTAGAAACCACATATACCCCCCTCCCAGAAGTGCAGATGTCTAATGCTTATGAATTGTATGTATATATTGTTTATTGTATGTAGTATGTATTCACTATCTTCCACCCCAATTACTTACCCCTATGCTATCAGTGCCTTTCCTAGTAACAGCTGTGTGTTCTGGCCTTGCTGCTCTTTCAATCACCTAATTGCAAGGGGCTGAAAACTGCAATTAGGAGATCAAACAGAAATAGCACATTTCAGTTGTTTACTTGCTGAGCGGTAAAAATCTCAAACAAAAAAAGTAAACCTCCCTTTGCTAGCAGTTCTACCTATAGGATCCTCTCAGCCAGTTTACATCACAGAGAATTACACATTTGATTTTAAAACGACTGAAAGATTGAAGACACCAACAGACTGCTAGCCATTCCAGTAGATCCTGCACCCATTCCTCCAATCTCTGTTAATTAGTGCAATTAACAGTGAATTTTTAATGGAGGTTTTTGAAAGCAATTGCTCCAGAAGCAGCTTGCTTTGTTTCCAAAGATCTCGGGTTGTATGCACAGGGAATAGATTAAAGCACTGCATAGATCACGTTGGCAGCTCTTGAATTAAGTTAGACCTGTCTCTAGTCTTCTGGTCTACACTCATTCAGACAATGCTGCACAAACAAAGATACTGACTTTTCAGAAGGAGTCCCTTGGGCAGGATTCACCTCCTCTCCTTTTGGATACCCACAAATTTGGAATGCCCCGTAAGTGGTATGTCAGGTACGACATCCCTCTGCAGTTGCACCTCCAGTGCCGATGCATCCCGGCCTCACCAGGGTGTTCAGTGCGGATGGGACGGGTCTCCTGCCAAGGGGACTCACTGCTTTGCTCAGCCTTGAGCAGTTAACTTCCTCAATGCAGCACTTTTCTCACTTTAATCTACCCTCGGGGAGATGGTGGGCTATCACTAGCAGACCCTTGCATGGACATGGCCATCCCACTTCATGGACCTGGGCCAGCTCACCCCAAACACTGAGGATCATCAATACATGGCAAGGTGAGCAAGAAGGGCAGCTTGTCCCAGGCACCAGGAAGAGGGTTATTCTCCTAAGGGCAGGGGGCTGCTCATGGTTTTTTTCTAAGAGGCCTTGTGCTCATACTGAGCACCCACCTTGGGGCAGCAAAACCCACCAGAAGGTCTAGCCAGGGAGGGAACAAATGTGAGCCTCATTGAGGGTACCAGGGCAGTCTCTGGGCACCTGCCACAGTGCAGTTATCTTGCTCCAGGCACTACAGAGTACCCAGGCATGGTGCTTTCTCTCCCTCTCTTTGGTATCTGGTCTAAAATGGGCTGCCACGGAGACAGAGATTTCCAGAGCTACTGAAGACACTTGGATGACTATTCCCAGTCTGTATTGATGAGCACTTGGCATTTTGATCCCATGGGCTTGAAAATCCCACCTTAAAAATCCCTAAGTACCTTCATCCACATATCTCTTGGAAAACCAGACCAGGGCTTCAGCGTTTCACCTTATGGTCTCATAAGCACAGGTCACCAGGAGGCAGAGCTCCCCACCCAGAGAAAAATCACCTACTGTGTTTCAAAAGAGCAAAACCAAATTCTCCTCCATTACTCCAATCAATTTAAAATCAACTTGGTTTATGGTCAGCTCCACCCTTCAAATAGGTCTTGATTTTTGTGTGAGAAATGCAATAGCTCAGTGATCATCTTCAGAAATAGCACAGCTATTATCAAAGAACCTTCCATCCAAACGGACATCCTCAAGGATGCTGGCTCCTCAGTTATAAAATTCCCTCCCCACGGAAAAAAAGGGCAGCCTTTGTTTAAAAAAGTGTCTGTAGCATTCAAAAAATCATATTGGTTCACATGAAGAGTAGAAGAGCCTTAAAATTACAGCTCCTGTATAAAAACAGTTCAGACCCTCCATGTCTAATGGTGTTGATGGTCCTTCGTTTTAGTAACTGAACAGCAAAACCATGCTGCCACTGCAGACAACATTGCCAAAATCTATCACATAGTTAATTCCTAGCAAGCATACATAGCCTTTCAGCTACAGAAGACAGAGACATTTAAAACCCAGTACACAGTACAGCACCAGAAAGGGATACATTTGCCCTTTATTGAAAAAAAAAAAAATTAAAAAGGATGAAAATTAGTCTGGCATTGATTATAGAACAAAACTGTGGCCAGCACAAACCGTCCAAAGAAGGATAGTTCGGTGACATCCACACTGCTACGAAAAAAAAGGGGCAGGAAGTGCCTGAGCAGTTCCACTCCTTTGGCCACACATCTTCTCCAGGTCCAGCTCATGTTGCGTTGGCCTTATGACATTTTGGTACGTTTTCATGGCCATCAGATATCTTGGTGTGTTTTCTTCCACCAGATTGTGGGAATTAGCCCAAAGGCCACCCTGCACCATCAGGATGCTTTTAGTCAATGAAGTTGAGAGTACATCTTGCATTTCCAGGGGCACAATGTGAAGGCATGGGGGTACGTAAGGGCAGGGATGGCTGGAGGCCAGTGCACCAGTCCATGCCTTGGCCTTGCATTGTTAACAGATACAGATAAAGCTCAGCACCATTTCAGGAGCCCCACACCAGCATCTTAAGCAGACACTTTCTGCCGGTAGCTTTCTCCTTATGAGAAATGAATTTTCTTCTGAGCATGGCAGAGCTGTGCATCCATGAGCTCTCAAAACACATACGTTGGCACGGAGCCCTCCCTGGCACTTGACTGACGGTCAGCGTGCGTATGTGCCCTCGGAGGAGAAGCAGGAGGCAAAAGCACTCATGCATGAGAGATAAGCGCAACTCCACGTAGCAGTTTCAGGTTTCTCCCAAAGTCAGAGTGCCAGACAGCCAAATCAGAGCAGTGTGCACAGATTCACGTGCCTGGGAACTGAACACACATGACACGCAATGTCACAGCACAACTGTGTGGCCGGCACACTTCAGTTTTAGCATAGTTAGGGAATGTACAAAATACACATTTATACATGTAGGTATGAAACACAGGCATCTCTCAGAAGCAAGATACTGACATGCTGTGGGAACAAGCCTGTCAATGCTTTCAGAGCTTGAGTCAAATGTCAGGAGCTGGATCTCCTTGAAATTGACGAAGCTACAATGGCCTACATGTACTGAAGTTCTGGCTCTTGAAAGAAAATATTCTTTCCAGAAGTCTGAAGTGTGAGCTTAAGTCCTCTTCTGAAAAGGAGCCTTTTTCCTAAATGGAAGAAAACACCATGCAGGTAGTTAGCCAGTGCTGGCCATCAGGATCAGGCCCAATCCCTGTAATGTATGTACCTGGGGAAGCTGTGGCTGTCATTGGCAGGGTAGGCACCATGAGATCACCATCCCTATTAGATGGGAATTACCTACACCGAAGACTTGCATACTGTACATTAGGAGAAGTCTAGCTATAGTTGATTTGGCTTTGAATCTATATCCTGGAAACAGCCCATCTGTGGAAGACAGTTTACCCAAGAGGCAGGATATGTTGCTTTGGCTTCACCTCCCATGGGCTGTGCACATGCCGCAAACCAGGCTAAGCAGAAGAAAGCCAGACCTGAGTACATCTGCACTTTCAGGCTGCAGGATACACAGGCCCTTGGTGTCATTAGAGTGCTTAATGTTATGACCTTATCCTGCTAGGTCTCACTACATAATATATGAGTGGTTTCTATCCAAAAGTGCTTTTGCAACCTGGCCCAGGTATCCCTGTGTTGCACTGCAATCTCTAACTTCAGTTTGCCCATACCCCACAGTGTTTCTTTAATAAGAGCAAGCACTGGCAAAGATTAATATTTTTCTTAAGATGGTGGTGATTAAGGTAAATTTCTTAATAAGACCCTGATTAAAGTAAGTTAAGCCAATTTTTCACTTTCATCTTTAAGATACGTAAATCACACCCTCCCACTCTGATCCTGCAAAGAGACACAAGAGCAAACTCCAGCTCAGTGGAACTAAGAGACCCTCCTCCTCCTCCTGCAGAAACATCTTGGCCCCAGCACTCATTAGGGCTCCCACGCACAGACAGATGCCACGGCAGGATCCATGCCCAGAGGTTACCCTTTTCTGAAGGCTTGCACGTGCAAAGTGAGACAACACATGATAATTCAAAAGTTAAATTGCTCCGAGGCAAGCTGAGTTGCTTCTTTCTTTCCTGATTAATCAAAACGATACACACAGTACAGGGGGAAACAAGGACAGAGTTAACCATGCTTGCTGGCTGTGAAAAGCACTGGTCTTTCCACTGCGTTCAAGCACTCCTCCAAACACAGAGGTGAAAGCAATGGTGCTCCAGACTGGCCTGGTGGGAAATCTCCTTGGGGACGCATTGGACTGCAGCCCTCGCTACTACCGCATGGGTTGTTGCATGACCTTGGCCCTGCGTGGAAGGAGGAACAGGCTGCTGCTTCTGCCCTCTACTGCCATGGCTGCCTGCGGTCTCTGTGGTCTCCTTGGTTACCCATAGTAAGGTGGGGATCCCTTGCCAGTGCTGGCTGGGAAAGACTCCTCTCGTAGGTGGCATTCAGCCCTGCTGAGGATGAAGCCTCTGACCTGTGGCAGGAGAGGCCCTGTCTGCGTGTCACCACAGCCAGCCCAGGCCAAAGCTGCACCCATGAGAAGAGAAGATGCAACATCGTAAATCCTGCCCCACAGAGCCATCCCAGGCAGGCAGGTGGAGAGAGCAATGGCTGCTTTGGTGCCTCAGGGTGCCCTTGCTGGGTGTCTGTACATTTTGGTTGATGTTGCAGGAAATTGAGCTTTTTAGGGGGAAAAAAGCAAGCACTGCAGCAACATTGTCTAAATTATGTTCATACTTGCAGAAAACTGTACCATTGCACGGAGCCAGTGGAAAGGATCCTGCTGGGCCACGGTGTAACAAACTGAGTGGGTAAGTGGACACTTTGGAAGGGAAAGCCACCCTGCAGGAAGACCTGGATAGGCTGGAAGAGTGGGCTAACAAGAACCTATGAAATTCAACAAGGAGAAGTGTAAGGCCTTGCACCTGGGAAAATATAATCCAGGAGTGCAGCACAGGCTGGGATCTACCTGGCTGGAGAGCAGTTCTGTGGAAAGCCGCTTGGGGATCCTGGTGGACAACAACCTCAGTATGAGTGAAAAAGGTGCTGCTGCAAAAAAAAAGTTAACAGGATGCTGAGCTGCATCAACAAGGGCTTCCCTAGCAGAGGTAAAGAAGTCATTATCCCACTCTACTCAACACTTGTGAGGCCCCACCTGGAATATTGTGTTCCATTCTCACCCCTGCTATACAAAAAAAATGTGGACAGGCTGGAGCAGGTCCAGAGAATGGCCACAAAGGTGACTGGAGGGCTGGGGAGCTGCCATATGAGGAAAGGCTGAGAGAACTGGATTTGCTCAGCCTTGAGGAAGGAATACTGTTCCAGTATTTAAAGGGTGGCTACAAAGAAGGTGGAGACTCCCTTTTTACAAGGAGCCAAATGGAAATGATGAGGGGTGATGGGTACAAGTTACTCCTGGGGAGATTCTGATTAGACAGAAGAGGAAAATTTTTCACAATGAGAACAATCAGTCATTGAAGTAATCTCCCTAGGGAACTGCTGGATTCCCCAACATTGGACACTTCTAAGATTTGGCTGGACAGGGTGCTGGGCCATCTTGTCTACACGTGGTTTTGCCAAGAAAGGCCAGACCAGATGATCCTTGAGGTCTCTTCCAACCTGATATTCTAGGATTCTTGCTTGAGGAGCCTTTCTGCTCCTCTCTCCACCCACCGCTCCTCCTCTGCCACAGGCAGCACCCCCGCTGACGTGCACATAAAGTTGCCCATCTCGGGGAGAAAAAAAAATAAAAGTCAAACCGAGATTCGTCGCCTTAAAGGAAATGACGAAAAGCTAGGGGCGAGCAGGAAGGAGAAGAACAAAACAAAAAAACCACACGAGTGGGTGTCCCTGGTTCCACTGGGGCTCGAACCCAGGACCTTCTGCGTGTAAAGCAGACGTGATAACCACTACACNGGGGCGGTGTACGCCTCCCCCGCAACACCGCGCGCACGCGTGGGCGGGCGGCCGTTGGGCTCGCGGCGAGCCGTTGGGGACAGGGTCTGAGGACGGGCGGGTCGCGGCTCTCCGCCAGCGGCAGCCCCCGGGCTTTGTCCTCTCCCTTTCCCCTTTTTCTTTTTTTTAAAGCCACTTTAATAACGCCGGTGGTTATGTGTGGGAGAGCACAGGTAAGGGTTTGGCGTTCCTCTTGCGTGTTAGGGCCTTTCGGCCGGGCAGCTCCGGGCTGCCCTGCCAAGCACGGCCCAGAGAAGCAGGTGGTGAAGCCTGGAGGGCAAGGGCCCCGTTACCGCCCTTACACCGTGTGTAGCGGGCACTGTGAGCACTCCCTTCCCGTGCATGTATTGGGTACATCCTTGCTTCCAGCCCGTGCGCTCCTAGAGTCATTTCCTCTAGCCCCAGTTCGGAAATGGCTGGCAAGCCTTCCTGCGCATCCTGCTCCTCCTTTGGTTTGCTCGGCTGCTCGGTTCTCCCAGGTGAGTGGAGAACTGAGGTCGCCGAGTTGCTGCATTACAGCTCGGTACCCAGCAGGTTTGACCAAAGCCCGGGAAGGGTGGGCTGAGCTCCGTGAGGGTGCAGCAACGGCCCCGCTGCTTCGGGGGAACCTGGCTGCGTGGATTTGGTGTAAAAACAGCCGTGGGAAGCCGCTCCACTGCGTACTGCGGGGCGTTCCAGCTCTCTTTTTTTTTTTTTTCTTTGTTTTTCTTCAGTGGGGGAGGAGGATGTAGATTATTTCCTCGGTACAGGAGACAGTGTTTAAAATTGCGTGCCGGGAGAGAAGGCAAAGTTTGTCAGGGTCGGTAACGCCCTTGGAGGAAGCTGTCGCTGCGGAAGATAGGATTTAGCCCCTCAGACACAGCATGAGAGAGGTTTTAAAACGAGGCGTAGAAGCGAGACCGCTTGCTCTCCGAAATCTACCTCGACAGCATCGAGGGCTTTCCTGTAAGGACAGGGCAGAGCCCCAGAGAGCGGACCTTTCCCCAGCCCCACCTCCT
>VZZY01011985.1:6514-21737 GCA_013400335.1 Eurystomus gularis | reverse complement strand
CTCCTTCATTCCCAACTCATCTAACCCCTCCAACACCAAGTGGTGGTCTGTGGGTGGGGAATGAGGTTTGTGGCCAGTTCATATCAGTTTGTGCCTGCTGCTCCTTCCCGCTCCACACTTTTCCTCTGCTCCAGTGTGGGCCTTCTCCATGAGCTGCAGTCCTTCATGAAATTGCTCCAGCATCAGTCCTTTAGTATAAATCTACTGCAGTGTGGCCTCTCCACAGACTGAAACTTCCTTCAGGGCATCTCCAACTGCTCCACTGCAGAGTCCTCTATGAGCTGCAGTGTGGATATCTGCTCTAGTATGGTCCGCCGTGGTCTGCAGGGAGACAATCTGCTTCACCATGGGCTTCTCCACAGGCTTTAGAGGAATCTCTGCTCTGGTGCACGGAGCATCTCTTCCCACTCCTTATTCACTGACTTGGTTGTCTACAAGGCTGTTTCTCACACTTTTCTCCTCACTCTTTACTGCCATGAAGCATTTTTTACCATTTCTTAAACACATTTGCAGAGAGGTGCCATCAATTTGGCTGATGGGCTCAGCTGTGTCCTGTGGTGGGTCTGTTACAAGACCCAGCTGGAAGTGTCCAACATGGGAGCAGCCTCTGGCTTCTCCTCACAGGGGTGCCTCCTTCAGCTCCCCCACTGCCAGCACCTGGACATACACACCCAACACTCAGAAGATCCTATTTCAAGCACTGCTATGAATGGGCAGGAACTTGCTCCTTCTACTACATGAAGCTTTTCCAGAGGAAGTTCTCAGAATACTTTATCCTGGTGTCTCTGTCCTCACCCAGGCAAGAAAGACTTTGAAAACAAAATAAAGAAAAAACTGTGAAAATAAAAAAAAAAGATAATTTCAACTCCAATATAGAACTTTGAAGACCAACTAATACATAGTTAATAATAAGTACTGAATTCACTTTTAAGCAGGTCTGTGTTTCCTTAGTACTTAAGGGTCTATTTCAAAGATGACGATGTAAATCTAAGACTTTCTGGTATATATGTTGATCATTAAAATTAAAACCATCATCTCAATAATAAAACTTTTAAAAGTGGGAGGAAAATAATAATAATGCACTTACATATGTTGTAAGATGACTATTATAAGCTGACTAGCTACAAACTGTACTACACACAGTATCTGAGCATCTTTGCAGATCTGAGGGCCAGTTTTTTCATAACAATCACTGGTGTTACACGTCAGGTACTTCAACAAAATATATGAAAATATTCTCACCTCACAAAGTAATCTGAACAGCTTTGTTGCCTTCTCTATCTCTTTTTTTTTTTCCTCCCTCAGCATGATTGCAGCCTTTGATACAACAAGGATACTTCAATGTCAGTCTAGTCTACTCATTCTGGATCATTTTTTCCACCATAAATCTGAAAATACTTTTCTTCTGCTCTGTCTGAAGAAAAAGAAGTTGCATTCTTTAGCTTTATCAGAAAGAAATTAAATTGCTCATGATGGTATCTTTCCTTCCAGAGCTTAGGTTTCCTTAGGGGTTTTTTTGCATATTTACATGAGCAATCATATGACAGTGCTTGAATATGAATCCTTGAGTACTATTAAAGCATATGGCAATGATGCTGAAGTCACCAACCAGAAAAGTGAACTCCCAGCTATGAGATTTTTGCCCTTTCCATTTAACCATAAGGAAGCTAAAGGCTTCTGATTAGAAAAGAATCCACTCAGAAGCAATTAAGATCTTAAACAGCACTCTCCAGTTGGTTTAAAAATGTTTTCTGCTGAATCTTTATTTTAGATTCTTTCTAGCCTTTTCGTGTAAAACATGATGCATTAAGGAAGTAATGGCCACGGTGAGCTGAGAACTCTGCAGTAAATTAATCTTAAATATGCACCATCCAAAGCTCAAAGCCAAACTACACTACTGTGAGATTTTTTTTTTTCATATGTTAGTGACTTGTGTATTAACAAGAGCAAAATGATGCATGTGAGAGCTGTGAAATCAGCATTTCCTAATAAAGAAAGCAGCAAGATCTCCTGTGGTCAATTCATGGAATTTGTGTATAGAATAGAAACTTCTCAGGGGAAGAAAAAAGTCTTCTATCTTTGAAGTGATATGATGCAGAAACTGAAGAGAAAACATTAGAACAGGCACTATCTGCAATGAATTTCTGTTGCAGTATTATTCTCTTCAAAATATATTCAGAAAATTCCAACGAACCTGCTTTGGCAGAGGTGTTGGACTAGATGACCTCTGGAGGTCCCTTCCAACACCTACCATTCTGTGATTCTGTGAAATCATTGTTGTGTGACCAACTTTAGGTTTTAAACTTACCTCTAGAATTAGAGGTCAAACTCATATCATAAATAAATGCTGAGTTTGTGTAGGCCTGTTTAATCAGCACTAGACACCTAAAGAGAAGTTTCAACCAGCAGTGGTTTGTGGTTATAGCAAGAATCAGAGAATGAGAAAATAAAGAGGTCTTCTATTTGTGGGATTTTTTTTTTCAGGAAAGTAAGCCACAAATGCATTATTGAATACCGGTAGAAAATCCAGTCTTCCAGCAATGTCACCTTTCACCAGTAGCATTTTCATTATTATCCAGTGCCTCATGACATACTTGCCTTTTGCTTTCTTGAAGCCCTCAGACCGTGGTGAGAATGAACATGCATCAGCTTTATGACTATGCAGAAGCTGGTGAAAGATGCTGTGATACATTTTCTAGCACTGATGCTTTTGTTCAAAATGCCACCCTCACCCCTACCCTTCCACCCCTTTTTCCTTCAAAAAACAAGCCTTTTTTTTTAGTAGTTTATACAAATACCCTTCAGATTGTCTGCAGAGAGAAATCAGTACTGGGGAACAAAGAGCTTCTGAACAGTGGAATGGAAAGTGGGGCTTAGGCTATCTTAGCCAAACGTCTTTCCATTTCCATGGACAATAATCATAACGACAAAGAACCGACATTTAGCACTGTTAGAAAATAGGTGTGTAACATGATGTGAAGAAAAAGATCTGAAAAGGTGATGAATGATGGACCAACTGCCTTCGCCAGCTGGTCTCCCCAGACTAGAATTTGGCTCAGAAAATGCTGAAACAAAAGAAGTATAGTTCTAGCTCATTAGTTGCTGTCCTCTGTGGCAGAATAAGTTCCTTATATGTGTGACATTTGTTCATCTGTTGTGGTTTTTTAACTAAAAAGAGAGTCCTGTAGCACTCTGAAACACAACTGAGTTGGCCATTAAGACCAAGCTTCAATAACCCACAGACCAGGGAGCCAGAAGCAAGTATGTAAGGCAGTGAGAAAAACAATTAGAAGAAAGGAGACAAAAATGGTTTCCAAACTATCAGTCCACTTGTAGATCATAATGAGATGGTAATGGTGTATTTAGCTCAGTCGTAAAACTGTATTATCCACCTATTATGTTCAGGTAAAACATTGACAAGTCTGCAAGAGATCTGCACATTTCTTTGTGTATGTGTATGGTTTAGTAAGATCTCAAATTTAAAGTTTTTCTGAGACCCATTAAAAAGTAGTAGTTGTGGTAGTAGACAGATATGAAAGGCAAAATAACGGAGGATCATCCTGTGAAGCTGGAACTGAGATCTATAAATCTCTCTGGAGGAAAAAGAAGAGTGAAGAATATTTAAATTTCTTGCATTTTGCCTGAAGGAAGGATGCAAAGTCAGAATGATTTCCTGCTTTGCAAACTAGAGATAGCAAAGTCTTGTCAACCCAGCAGCTCTTATAAAACTTGTGCCCTAAGAGGCTTTCTGGAGAAACTTCCTAGGGAGATCACAGACTTATTCAGGATGGCAGAAATCCCAGGAGAACACATTACCACTTTCAATTACATCACTCCACAGTCATACAAAAAACCTCAAACTGGCTTAACATGAGTTCCTAAGCCCTTGATTTACACTAAGAATTAAACTTGCTCTTCTCAATCAAAGCGTGAGTTGATCATGCACTGAGAGCAAGAGCTAAAACTTCTGGGAGAGATATGGCCAGGCATGAGATAAAAGAAAAAAATAGTTACTGTTTGTTGAAATTCCCTCTAAGCTCCTTCATTGCAAATGAATACTCAAATAATGAGTATCAGAAGGTAGGAAGCACAATGATTTGCTCTGTAAAAACAAATTGTGTTCTTCCCTATAAATCTACATAAAGTAAAGGAAGGTTATATGCTCTGAACTGTCTAAAGGAAAAACAAAATTTCAAAAAGATGATGTAACTTGGAGTCAGTAGATCCCATAGATAAAGTCTTCTGGTTAATAAACCAGTCTGCAGTGCCATCTTTGCCCTGTCTTAGTAAATACTACAGAATCAAAACATAAAATGTGGTGTTAGATACGGCTGCTCTTTTTTTAATTAGTGTGAGAGCACTGATTTTTAGAGCCAATTAAATCACTACAATTTTTACTAAGTATTTTATTTCTGCTTTATGCTCAGTAAAACTCCGCTGGTCACTGAAACAGCAGCAAGTGCAAAAATAGACCAGCACAGTAAATTAAGACCGTATTATTTGTGTTGGCATCTTAAGGCAGAAAGTCTTACTGGAAACTGGATTAGACTGAAGTCCACCATGACATCTCCTACCAGCAACAGACTGACTGAAATAATCAGTACTGAAAAAATCAACCGGGTTGTTTATGCTTATATATTAATGAAAACAATATGATACGCTATAGATACCTGCTTCCACTGACATTTTAGAAACTACAGTAAACTTTATTTTTAACAATTATTAAAAGACAATGCAAATAAGGAGTGAGCGAGTTAATATCTTGTTTTTCCTAGGCTTCCCATGACTGAAATGACCTATCAACTAAATTTAAGAGCAAGCGAACAAAGTGAATTGCCACTGTAGTAGCAATTAACAGTGTGATCATGTTCTCATTGTGTCTTTTACTGTAATATCTAGACACTGTAACCTAATTCTTTATTCCTGCTTGACCTCTGAAATGTCACAATGTACGTTTCTGACATTTCAACTGTTTCTGATACCAAAAGTGCAAGCTTTTTAATATTCTAGATAAATCCTAGTATAAAGAAAAGCAGAATAGATCATTCTGAATGTAAAACCCTAATTACACCAAGCCTCTGCAGCATAATTAGACATAATAAAAAATAACCTTCTATACAAGATGGTTAGATAAGCAAGAAAGTGAAAGTGTATAAACTTCTCCCCAGATTAAGTGCTCCCAAGGCAATCAGTGGTGTACTTCAAAATGTGCTGTCTGTATGCACACACAAAATTTTAAATAATTTTTTAAAAGGTTAATTTTGCATGAACATTTTTATGTGACTCTTTTTTTCCCCTGAAAGCATTGTGCAAAAGTCTGATTCAGATGAGGTGCTACCTGCTGAAAAACCACAGGAGATGAATTGTGTCATCTTTTTAATGGAAAGGACAGACCTAATTCTAGATCTTCAAATTCATGAAGGCAAGTCTGCACTTTATGTATGGATATGAAGAACAAGTTGTTGCTGTTGTAACGCCTGATCTGCTTCTGTAAAACCTGATCAGGACATAGACCTGTTGGAGAGTGTCCAGAGGAGAGCCATGAAAATGATTAGAGGGCTGGAGCACCTCTCCTATGAAGACAGGCTGAGAGAGTTGGGGCTGTTCAGCCTGGAGAAGACAGGGCTCTGAGGCGACCTTATAGCAACCTTCCAATATCTGAAAGGGGTCTATAGGAAGACAAGGAAGATCTGTTCTCAAGGTGTGTAGCACCAGGATGAGGGGTAACAGCTTTAAGCTAGAAAAGGGTAGATTTAGATTGGCCATTAGGAAAAAGTTCTTTAACAAAAGGGTAGTTGATCACTGGAACAGGTTGCCCAGAGAGGTGGTGGAGGCCCCATCCCTGGAGACATTCAAGGTCAGGCTTGATGAGGTTCTGAGTGACCTGGCCTGGTTAGAGATGTCCCTGTTTATTGCAGGGGGGTTGGACTAGATGGCCTTTAGAGGTCCCTTCCAACCCAATACATTCTATGATTGATTCTACGACCTGTTTCTCCAGGGTCTGGATAGGTAGCAAAATTTCCCAGCAGGTTCTTTCTCCTCTTTCTGACTCACAGTGTAATAACCTCGAGCAGGAAGAGTTCCCTCTAGAACTAACCTCTGCTGTCCAAGGGTAGAGCCACAGACTGTCAGCTGTAGCCCCAGGTGGCAGGATCATGCTGCATCTCAGTATACTTTACTTCTCTTTTCTTACATCTGCCCTCTTGTAAGTGGAACAATTCCTCACCCCTGTCATGTCAGGATGATTTAAGAAAGCATATTTTATTAAAAACCGAATCACAACAGCACTGCTGTGTTTGATCAAAAAGTATTTTGATAGCTGGCAGAAGCTGTTCATCAAAGGCTGGAGTTTTCAGCTTTGGGGGAGTATTTCCCACTCATACCAAAGTATGTTTAGATAACAATTTGTGCAAAAGTCCAGTGCTGTGGTGAGCTGGAGAGACAAACTTTTCTGTTGAGCGATCTCTTCCTCCCTACTGAAACCAACGAAATCATCTTGGTAGCCAAGGTGTCTTTTTGAAATAGTTTTCTCCTCCATACGATGACTAGCCAAAACAGTACCTTAACAAAATTAGTGTTTCTAAATTCAGTTCATTCTCAAATGTCTTCCAAAAGCTCCTGCATTTCCTTACATTCTAGTGTCTGAAAGTTCAGATTTAAAGAAATAATAATAATTTTTAAAAATTCTTATATTTGGCTTTCAATATTTTCTTGATTCCATCATGGTATAAGATCCTGTAGTTCAGATCAAATGGAATTTTTATGAGCCAGTCTTCCTGAGTAATAAAATATTTATATATCCTTAATGTTACTTTGTTTCATGAATAATCCTTTTGTCTTTAATGAAACTGCAGAAATCTGATCTGCCTACTAATTCTGGGGAAAACAAAATAAAACCCATTGTCCTTAAAAGGGTAATTTGAAGAAAAGCTGGCCCAGGCCACACAGAAAGGGCAGAATTTTCACAATTATTTTAATATGGAATCAGGAGATTTCAAATAATCTTTAATCTGCCTCTCTAAACACACTATTTGGAATTCTGGTAAAGGAATATAATTGCAGGGCCTGAATCAAGGAATATTTGTTAAGGTTTTGCATAGTGGTTTATATCACTGACTAACACTGTGGAGGTTCCAGGTGGAATCAATCTTCCACCACTTATGTTTATGAGGTAGCAATTTATTTCTGACCTCACCAATCCATAAAAATGTAACAACAGTAACAAAAATCTCACATTTTAAAAACTATATTATAAAAACTAATAGGCTTGGAGAAAAGGATCTATTACAAAATTAATCGCATTTGAGTAATACTTCGAATCTGCAATTAATACCATGTTTTACGTTAAAATGAAGATACCTAGCCAGGCAAAGGCCAGTAAATTACTGTGATTCATGAAGCCATTATAATAATTACTCAGCCAGTCACCACCAATTGTAAAAATGTTCACATATACAGAAAGTTTGGTGCATTTCAAATAACTAACATTTTTCCTATGTTTTTCTGTGGAATAGTATTTTCCTTTCTTCCTTATTAAAGTAATTCAATGAGCCTATCATGGAAAAACCTCTTACTATGTTCCCAGTTACAGAACACAAAAATTAACTAGATCTAACAGCAAATAATTAATTAATTGAATGAAAACTAATCTTGGAAATATTTTTGCACATGCCTGCAAATATTAAATTCATTCTAGGAAAACAAGATTTATTTACAAGCAGATGTGAAAAGTGTTTTTCAAACAAGTGTTCTTGAACAGGAACTCAGTGAACGGGACTATGCTCATGTAACAAATTTTGCAGTTTCAGTTCCTGTGTTGGACAGGTTGTACTGCAAGAGATACTCTGTTGTAGTGCTTGTCTTGAAAACTCTCTTTCTACCTGCAATGATTTTTTCAGCTGAGAACTACTCACATAGTGCTGGTGAATGATCTTAGAAGGCTTCCACTACCAAGTCCACTTATTAATTACTTCTCTTGAAACTGACCTAAGCCTTTTCTCCAGGCAACACCCCTCAAACACCATCAAAAAATGTAAATTCCATACAAGCTTGCTGATGCTTGCCCAACTCAAACATGAAAAATGGAAGTCTTTGGGTCAGAGGAGGTGACACTAAGCAGATGTACTAACTTTTATTACTGTTGGACAGGCTGTGCAATTTCATGCATAAATATTTTGAACAACTAGCCCCTCCCATGTTTTCAGGGAAGGCTCCCATAGGTGTGGCATGCATCTGAAGGATTCAGAACTGTGGTGTGAGGTTCTGGTCTGCTCCTCTTTGTCTCTAGTCCAATAAGCTCGCTAACATCTGTACCTGTGCTCTGTGACCCAAATGGAACAGCATTCACCATCTTTTCATACCCCAGCAACACTTAAAATAGTAGAGCAGAAGTGCACGAATTTGCGAAAGAGTATCTTGTTAAGCTTCTGGTTTTTCTCTTTCACTGTCTAAATACACTGAAGCAACTGCAGAGTCTATCAAAGCAAGTTAAACCAGGCAAAGATCCTGTAACACACGAAGAATTGGATTTACATGTTAAAAAAAAAAAGAAGTAACTACTTCTCTGTCTATTGTATTTTGATTACAGCTATGAGTTTTCAAAGGCAGCACAATTATTCTCTAATTGCTAGCTATTACAGTAGGCTGAAGAGAGAATTAAAGCTTTCAAATTTCATTTGAGATTCTCTGGCACTACAGCAAGAGAATCCTGAACACCAAGTGCACTGCAGCTGAGCCAGTGGTTCTCCAGAATAGCAGGGTAGATTTCAGAGACTGTTCAGTAAACATCTGCTATTCCAACTACAGCTGCATGTCAATGCCTTTTAAAAGATGTTTTTCTGAGGTAAATGCAGCCTTTGTCATTAAAGGCATATGCTTTACATTTTTTTACAGTTATTTTTTAATAGAATCCTAGCAATAGCTCCCAGGACAGAAAAAAACCCCACCACTCTGTCAAAAAGAAAAAGACAATTGTAATACTTGTAAAAATATCTGTGGTCCATTCTCAGAAAGGTAGCAGGTACAAGCTACACAACAAAAGTGGCAGGTATTGCAAATCTGAATGTTTGTATCCAGACCCCAGTCCAGCAAATCACCACTACTTTTTCATATAACTTTAACATATGTTTAGGTGTTTTCTTGGCTTTAGCATTTAGATTAGATCAGTCAGTTTAAAGGCAAGATTTAGTACCTGAGAACTTTTCTGCAAGCTTAGGATGAATGCATATTAAGGGACCACTTCGCTTTTGAAAGGTTACAAGCTTCTTAAAATAGTAATAATATAAAAAACCCATAGGTTGTTGTCTTTGCTAAAGTTTGACTCACCTTTTCAGTGCAAAGATGAGAATCTGGAGAATTTTTCAACTCGTCTTCACTATTTCATCATGTACAGACATTTTACAGGGATGCACCCATCCACTGTTCCTACAAAGCCTCTGCACTGAATTCAAATAATTTACGAAAACATAAAACAGAAAGAAGTTGTACATCAGTGAGAGGAGTGGTCTTGAAGAGTGTATAGATGAAGGGAAAATTAACTGCAAATGACAGAGGCATCACAAACAAACAAAAATAAGGGCAAAGGCTACAAGATTCAATCCCTTAAACAATCATTGGTTACTGACACGTTCGTGTAGAATGGCAGTTCCATGGGTTACAGGGCAAGTGATGTAATAGCACAAAAATATATTTTAGTGTTTATCTACTGACTAAAAGCAAGTTGTTTTTGTTTTGAAGCAAAGCTTAATATTTGTGCCACTCAAATAACAAGAATATCACTTAAAATATGAGTTTCATGAGTAAGACACATATTTTGGACATCCTGAATAATAACATATTTTTTCAGCTTGTGAGATGGATTAGAACAAGTTTTCCAATATATTTGAAAGAAAATATTCTTGTTTTATTTTGGAGAGGTTTTTTGATAGATACAGAAGTCACTGTTCACAAAACCAGTCGTGACGAGCCACCTGGGCCAACAACCTTAACTTGGCCTCATCTGAAAGATGTTCCTGTTTTGTCTCAGCACAGTGCTTTGGAAGAAGACAACCCATATCCCAGTAACATGCAGACTGGGCTGTGGCACTTTCTTGCCTGTTGGAACAGCTTTATGTTGTATAAGATATTATTTAATTGAAGAAAGGGGTGAGGAAGACCCTGTAAGCCCATGTTACAGGCCTTCTCTCCAAAGCTGTTTCTAACCTCCTGTAGGAAAATGTGATAGAAAGTCATCCCAGAATACTCCATGCCCTATTAGTTGTATCACTTTGAGGAGAAATAAGCACTTTCAGCTTCAATGGTTACTGCATTTTTTAACAGAAATTACTATCTACCCAAAACACTCCTTCATGATCTCTAGCTCTCTTCTTGAATTAGTTTTGGGAATGATGTCAGCAACCCCCGACTGGTCTAGCCCCGTTGTGCAGATAAAACATCTCAGGTTTGTGTATAAATGTGGATCTAGTGAAACTAGATTTTTCCAGTGAATAAACAACCTCCCAGTGCAAGTTTACTCATTTCCAGCTTTCACAGCTCACCTCACTGAACTGCAGGGCATAGAGCTTCTGATCTAGCTGAAAAATTTGCAGAGAAGATACCCCTGGCAGCTTGAAGTTTTTCGTCCTTACAGGCTTACCCTGTCATCTTGCATTGCTTACCTGTGCTGCATCCTATTGCGAAAGAGAAATCTGAACAGTAATAGAGGCATATGTGTTTTCAAAAGGAATGCTGGTTTTGATCAGGATAGCTAGAGCTGCTTCCCAGCAGGTAGTGGCAGATCTAGTTTTGAGGGGCTTTACCCCTCAATCCCTTTTAAGATAAACCAAATGGCAGAGTGAATTGGGGTTCAAGCTACAGACACTCAGGCAAAAAACACAGAGGAGGCCCACTGCTCTACCAACGTGGTTTTAAATCACAGACATGAAATGGTAAAGACCTTAAAAAAAAAAGCTTCCCACAACCTGTCTGAAAGTAACCTGCAACTAAAGCCAGGGCACAAACCAGAAAAAGCAAATGAAATTTGCTGATCTAGTTGAGAGGCGTCCCTGCCCATGACAGGGAGGTTGGATTAAATGATCTCTAAGGTCCCTTCCAACCTAGGCCATTCTATGATTCTATGATTCTATGATTCTATGATTCTATGATTAAGCAAAGTAGGAAAAAGAATACTAGCATGGAAGACTAGAACAGCAACACCTCCTAGAAAGGAAATGTCCTTGCCCGATCGTTCATACCCCTCAATCAACAGTGGCTGCCCTGAAGGTTCAACTAAGTAAGTGGTATTGCTCATGAAGTGAAGGTTTGTGGTCCATACAGAGGGGAAGAGAAGTGTTTCTCTAGCGATTAAATAGCTCTGCGAAAGAAAAGGTTTCAGCATTTTAGTCTATTGATATATTTCTGATGATGCTTTTCCTTTCTGCTCATTAATGTATGAAATTCTTAATGCAGACAGTCACTGTCAGTCTATGCCCCATGTTTCCCAAATATTGTAGTTTTCTTTAATATGTCACTATTTTAAATGTTTGTGCCTTTAAGAGTATGTGGAAATATACTCAGAAAACCAAGTGGAATTGGAGCCCTTATCTAGATATTTCTGAAATAGATAGTCTTACTCCTTCTACCAGGTCCCATGCAGATTGCCCTTATTATTTTTTTCCCTGCAATCACTTTTCTTATTCTCTTCTCCATTTCTTTCAAAGTATAGAATATGTAAATAGCTTTATTTAGTCAGTAGGAGTCTCAGAAGTGGAGTCACTGAGAGACGGGAAACAGCAGGGGGATAATCATCAAATAAATGACAGGAATATTTTGTTGGGTTTGTTTTTATTTTGTTTTTTTTTAATAGATGGAGGTTTTTATCAAGAGTTTCTTACAGCACTGGCTTTAAGGGATGTTAAATATTTGCACGGGGAATAGGGAAGAAAACCTGGGTTTAGACGACTCTTGTAATGCAAAAAAAACCCCCAGCATTTCATATCAGATTGGTAACATTTCTTCATTCTAGAAATATTGATGTTTCTTTGAAAGAAAAGAAATTTGATTATACTGATCCAAGGCATACTAAAATCACTGTGAGACACTTCTTTCACTGGAATGTGCACTGAGTCAGATCTCCCATGTACCTTTTATCTCTAATTATTGTCATCATGTTAAAGGATGAAATAGGTAAAAA
This sequence comes from Eurystomus gularis, assembly GCA_013400335.1. Lineage (NCBI taxonomy): Eukaryota > Metazoa > Chordata > Aves > Coraciiformes > Coraciidae > Eurystomus > Eurystomus gularis. The sequence continues at coordinate 9,568 of VZZY01011985.1, read as the reverse complement.
TCTTCAGGAACCATATGCAGAAGATCTACAATTATAAGGCATTCAGCTTGTTTGTAAGCCTGCATTTTAATGTCTGCAGCCATTTTTAACAAGTAAAAAGCATCCATAGTATGTAAAATCTGTTCCAAAATATCTGCAAGGCACAAAATAAATCTCCGTGTGTGTGGTTTATCACAGGGAGGAGAGCCAGGTGTGGAGTATTTGAAGAGTAACCTTGCCAGAGGTCACAGTTACATACCATAGTTAAAACAGACAAATTTTGTGTGGTCCAAAAGCTTAGAGGTAGCAGGATGCTGGCTTACTTGGCTTTCCTGGGAAAGTCACTTAGGTCCTCCTCTTCCCATGCTCACATCAACCCCAATGTCTTCATTAACTCAGAGGGAAATCTGGAAGAAAGGCAGAACATGACTGAAAACCAGATGCTATCCACCTTCACTGGATAAACAGCATTGCAAACAAATAATGTCTAACTTATGAGCCAGGTGTTTAGTATAATCATTCCCAAGTACCCCTAGCAATATAGCCAGAGATAACTCTTGAATATTGTTTAGCTTTAATGTCTGCTTTAAACCATTACACTTTGTTCAGTGTCACAGTGAGGTCATTTATGAATGCACAAACCCGTACTCATGATTAGAGCTGCATCTACATTAACAAAAATATCCTGTCCCCAAAGTACCAGATGTTGCTTTCTGAAGAGGTTTATTTATTACTGATTTATTTAGGTTACCCCTTGAAGTGGTTTATTTGTTTATTAAAATGTATTCAGACAGGAAATATTTTAAGCAAAGCCATATGCCTTGTCTCAAAGTAGGGCATCTCAGACAGCCATAACAATAAATGTTGTTTTCTAACTCAATGATATAAACATGTTATATTTGAGTATTACAAAATAAATAAGTACATAAAGTTTTTAAATATGCCATAAAATCTTAAAAGTTTGCAGACATGATTGTTTCCACTTTTGCGCTGTAGTTAATTTCTAGAGAAAGCAAACGCATATGGAAAGGATACCATTAAGCACTGACAGTCTTTTGAAGTTGCTACAAAATTTGGTCTTGCCTCTCTACTCCCACTGGGATGAGTAATTCCATGGAAATCAATCAAAATATGTTAGTGTAATTCCATTACAAAGGAGACCAGCATGATGCTTCAAACAGCTCTAGCTCAGCTTCTTCAAGGATAGGATATAAGAATACGTGAAATACACAACTTCCCCCTAAATCAAACTGAGGTGCACGGCATTTTGGGGACTTCTAAGGCAAACCACATCAACTCTGCTTAGATCAAGGGCTTCCAGCCTCGTGTCATCAGGGCATAAAACAAGGAAAAGCCAGTCATGGTGGAACGCTGAGAAGTCATGGGCTTGGAGTCCTGCTGCCTATTGCTCTCACGCAGCTGCTTTGATAGGTCTGTCACTTAGAGGGGACCCTGGGCTTCTGTGCTCCTAGATCCGCTCTAAATACAGAAATATTGCAGAATTTCCCCAAGGATAGTGCTAAAAAGAGTCTAGCATAATGTGCTGGTTTTGAAAAGCAAACATACTTCTGGGCACACGTGACAGCTTCCTCAGGCTGCAGTTCACATCTTAATAAAGTTTATGCAGCACACTGCATTCCTTCATGCACACAGTCTACCACAGAGCTTTTGATAATGAGCTACGAGGTCTGGAAGAATGACATCAACTGTGCTGAAGACGATAACATTTAAATTAAAATGTCCCTGTTGCAAATTTAAAAACAATTTTCTTAAAAGCAACTGGGTCTCAGGGCCAGATGTGGCTGTCAGAAGAACCAGCAGACAGGCACCCAGTGACTTCTACTACATGGTATTACAAGTCTTCCATCCCTTGTTAGCTATAACAAAGCAAGAGAAAAGAAGAAGGGAGAGGTACAAGAAAAACACGTTTATTAGTAAATTTGTTAACATTTGTATTAATGTGTACAACAGAACTGTCACTTAAAAACACTGTTCTTAGAGGCAATAGAGATGATGAAATCTTTGCAGGAAAATGAGTAACAATCTTTCTTCAACAGGTCAAGGCCACAGTTTGCTGGCATATTGTTCTGATTTGCAAGCAGAGATGCTCTAATCATTGATTTCTGACCTTGAGAAAAGGAGTCAGAAAGACGAAAGAAGCCAGAAATCTCCACTTCGACATTTGCCTTCCTGTGGCTCCATATGAGCACTCTCAGTGAGGCTGAGATCTAAGCAGTAAAATGCCCAGGGATGAAAGCTTGCCTTCTTATAAAGACAAACAACCTGTAAAGTACAGTTCTCATCAATTCCACCCTCTTGCCTGTGAAAAGCAATTTAAATGTGGTTGTTTTTAAGTAATGTTTTGGGGTGAGCCATAGATAATCTACAAATTAGCTACAGAGTATCTGTAGGTAACGTACATCTTTTCCGTCAGGTTGGGAAACGGAGACAGAGATCAAATCAAGAAGTAAAGAAATTAATGGCTTCTTGTCAATGTTTGTTCCCTTCTTTTCACCACTTAAACAGGTAGCATTACAACAAAACCATTAGTAGATATTTCCTCTGCCCAAACATTTCATTCCTATCTACCCATCCCCGGCAAGAGCTCATGGTAATGAAGTTCTCTTGCACTCTTCTGATGGTGCATGAATGGAGGACATAAAAATAATCGAGAGTTTATAAGTAGTTTGTACTTTGCTGTGACGTGTAAGAGAACAGTAAACTAGCTCATTTACTGCATTCCAGAAGCAGCTTAGCCACAGAAGTTCTGGGTGATACCCAGACTAACTAGAAGAGCTAAAGCTGTAGCTTGATTATCACTCAGTTTTGATGTAGTGCTAAATTAGCACCCACCAAAGGGAAATCCTCACGCTGTTAAATGGGGCTGGTCTTGTTTAATATCTTTATCGATGACCTGGATGAGGGGATTGAGTGCTCCCTCAGTAAATGTGCAGATGACACAAAATTAAGCACAAGTGTTGATCTGCTTGAGGGTAGGAAGGCTCTGCAGAGGATCTGGACAGGCTGGAGCAATAGGCTGAGGTCAATTGTATGAGGTTTAACAAAGCCAAGTGC
>VZZY01011983.1:10497-24313 GCA_013400335.1 Eurystomus gularis | reverse complement strand
GGGAGCAGGAGCGGGAGAGGAGCAGGGCACGGCGGGCTGAGGGCACAGGTAAGGGGCGGCGCTGCGCGGAGCGGCCCCGCTGAGGGGACTAGGCCGGAGTGGCCGAGGGCCCGCGGGGCCTGCGCTGCCCCCTCCCCCAGCACTGCCCCTGCCTCACCCGGCACTGCCCTTCCCCTGCTCTCCCTCCCAGGCGCTGCCAGCCGGGACGGCGGGAGGGCCCTGGCCATCCTCGCCAAGGAACGCCTTCTGGAGGCCCGGGCATCGGGGCCCCGGCTCTGCATTGACCTCGGCGTGGCCAATTGCATGACAAAGAAGGTACAGAGAATTTCTGCCCTGCTGCTGCCTACCAGAGCAGTCCCTCTTCAGGTTCCAGACTTCTTAGGGATCCTGGGAATGTGCCCCATCATAGCCTCAGTACAGCCTGGGAGCTGCTCTTCTCATCCCTCTCTCCCTCCCTTCTGCTTCTGCTCTGGAAAGTGTCTGAGGGAGAGGAGGTGGCTGGAGCAGGTCGTTGTTTTGTTCTAGCTGTGCTGGGAAACTGAGAAAGCCTCCACCCTCATTATGTGTGAGGCTGCACACAGCAGTTCTCCTGAGCTCAGCCTCTGGGGGTTGCTGGTCTCTCTGTCTATGCCTGCTCCTCCACCTCAGGCCTGTCTGTGGCTGCCTGGTCACTCACACTGGCTGCCTGCACACCCAGCTCTCTGGGTTTCCGTGACACCAAGGGGTGGTTGAGCTGTGCTCCCAGGAACAGCCTTTCCAGAGCTCAGCAATCAGCTGGTGACATGGGCATCATGGATGTCTGCAGACCCTGAATGGAGCTGTGTTACCTCTAGACTTGTGGGTCACTGTGCCTGTTATTTGTTGGAAGGAAACAAGCCGCCTCGCCTCCCAGATCAGAAGACTATACGGGGCAAACAGGCGGGCCAAGAAGCCGTTTTGGCTCTGTCTGACGGAGTTTGTGGTGGGCTCGTTGATCTACGAGGAGTGTTTTCGCATGAATGATGGCTTCTCCAATTATTTGGTAAGGGTCTCTGATGACAGCCCTTTCAAGGTTCGTAGCACCCTGTGGCCAGAGCACTAGCCCTCAGTGTTGACCTCAGACAAGCTGAGGCAGGCTAGGACGAGAGCTGTGAATGATGTGGGAATGCAGTTTAGTGCCAGTGGTTAAAGTCAGACCTTTATGCCCTTTGGCAGGAGACAAAAACTGACAGGTCATGGGGCAATGTGCAAGGCCTTCAGGTTAGAGCTTGTGTGCCTCCTGCCTGCAGGAGGAGAATTCCTCCTCCTGGTGCTACTTCTGCAAAGAGACTTGTGACACTGGGGACTGGCAGACATAGAAGTTTGGGCAGGTCACACATTCCTGTCCTGACTTTCTGCACTCGAGCATGAGACCCACACATACAGGTTATGGCAATGACATGGAGCCATGTGCTCTACAGCGTGTGTGGAGGTGCAGCTGGTAACACCAAGGGGAGAGAACCACCAAAGTGGAGATTCCTGAATCTCTCCTTTAAAATTAGGTAATTGCTGATCTTCCTTCCTCAAACCACATTAGGGATTTTGATGAGAAGTTAATTTAATGGATTTTGAGATATGTGTTGTTTAGTGCTCATATAGAAATATTTTCCTATTTAAAAAAAACCCCACTCTATCTGCAGGAGTTTAAACACCTAAGGCAGTTATAGTGCTAGAGTATTTCTGTGTCCAAGAGTGGATTTGGCTCTGGAAGATGGACTTTGGGCTAATGGACTTCTTCTCCCTGTCTTGCGTTTTTCAGATGGATACAACTCAAGAAAGTTACCTGGACCTGTTTCCTTTAGATGCAATTGTTTATCTCACTCCTGACTCTGAGAATGGTAAATATTTTACATGCTTTAGGCACAGGGGAACTAGGGCAAAAGGTTGATTTTTAAGCCTTTCTTTTCATACTTCAGGTGATTCAATTCCAAGCACTCACTGTCTGAAATTGCAGGAGGTGTGCTGTGCACTTCATTCTGGTGCTAAATCTGCTCCTATCTCAGCCTGTTTTGACAGGGACTTAGGTTTCCACTCAGGGCTGTGTGTCATCTGCAGCAAACTTCACTTAAAGCTTATCTGTCTGTCGACCCCCTGCAGTTTGTAGTACTGCAAAGTGACATTTTTGGATACAGTCTAAGTGACATCTATCTCTGAAATAATGCAGCAGCTACAATGTTCCCTTTATTGCTTAACTTGCTCCTGTGTTTATTTTCCTCTCTTCCTCCATTTCTAGGCAGCAGCGTGTTCCTGGGGAGGCAGATCCCTTGTTTTATGAAAGCACCGTACTCTGATAAAGGGTGAGGGAAGGTTTAGTGAGTGACCTTGACAGTAGGGAGGCATGTGCAGAGGAGACTGGGATCAGAGTGGCCAGATAGCCACATCTCAGAACAGACAACAGTTACAGGGAGCAGCATACGGTATCTCTGGCACTGTGCTTTCAACCTGTGTCTGATCTACCCCTTCCAGACTGCCTGTGGGTTCAGGCAGATGCTTCTGCCCCTGAAACCTCAGCCTTCTGTTCAGTCTGAGGCTCCAGGGTGAAGAGTGACTGGCCCCAGCTTCCTCATGGCAGCAGGATCTTGCTTGGATAATACTGTAGCACAGTTATTTTACTGTTGTTTGGTGGTGACCAAGGGCTTATCTTTTTTCTAGCCCTTGAAGATATTGACCCAAATAAAGTGTACGTCCTCGGAGGCCTGGTGGACGAGAGTATTCACAAGGTGGGTAGCAGCCTGTTGGAACTTGAAGGTGCCGCTTGCCCCATTCTCTCATGAGGGCAGAGGTGTCCCCGGTGCTGCTGCCTCAATTTAAGACACTGCTATTGTGCCAGCAGCTGTTTTCCCTCAAGGTTCTGTCTGAATCCAGCACCAGGCTGAGGGAGACTGCAGCAGTCTGGGTGAAAGAAGCCCCAGAACAGTTTTCAGCTTCGTAGCTGCCTGTACCCAAGATGAAGTGCATGCTCTGCGCATACAAATTTGTGTATGTTGCACACTGTGTTCTTGTTTCCCTTGCAGAAGCTCACCCTGCAAAGGGCGCGAGAGCAGTCCTTGCGAACAGCCCGACTCCCCATTCGTGAGTACATGGTGAAATCCGTCAACACCAAGAACTACCACTCAGAGACGCTGGCAATTAATCAAGGTGAGAGGCCAAGCCATGTCACATCACTTGCCTGGGCCATCCAGCACTGAAGCAGCAGTGTTTTCAAATGGAGGCCCACTGCTGAGTGACAGGAAACTGGAAGCAGAGGTTTCTCTTACAAAATTTTATCCTGGCTGCCCCTGTTTTGAAAGTCTTGTGTGCTTCTCTGCTTCAGCCTGCTCTCAGGGGAGCAAGACTCACACTGCTCTGCTCTTGCTCTGCGCAAAGCAGTGAGCTGCTCGTGGGGAGATGAGAGGATGCTGCTGCTGCTACAGGTCATACAAGGTTCCAAGCAGGGAGGACAGTTGTTGTACATGTGTCGGGCTCAGTCAAGGCCCACTCCATGTCAGAACCACGGGCTGGGCCACCTGACCACATCAGATGTGCCCATGCTCCTCCAACTCTGCCGGCAGTCTGTGGCTTTGTAATGTTAACACCTCTCTGCCAGGGACTAAAGTGGGCTCATGTCTTAGACCAGGCTTAGTATGTTCTTATCTCTGGCATGAGGACTTTGTGACCGCCTCCATCAGCACAGGACAGAGGGGGTGGCAGAGAGCTCTGCAGAGCACCAAGCACAGCTGCTGGAAACCGTATGTGCCCCAAGGCAGCTCTGATGTGGAGACATGGCACCTGAGAGGTGATGACGGAGACACAATGGCTGTGACTTCTGATGAGTGTGCTGTCAGCAGCACAGGTGGACAGTACCAGTTAGTCAGAATGGTGATGGGGGCACCTTGCTTCAGCTTTTCCTACCCAGAGCTCCCCTAAGTAAGTAATCATCAAAGCAGCCATCTGCTGCTGGGTAAGCTGCCTCAAAACACTGGCCCATCAGATTTTAAATGAGAGGGAATGCAGACCCCAAGGCCGCCTCCTCTGGCGTCAGCTGCTGTGTGTGGCATCAGCAGCAAGCAGGGTGTGTTACAGAGCTTGCTGTTGATACCAGTATCACAGCACAGCTCCTCTCTCTGCTCCCAACAGTCTTTGATGTCTTATCCACTTACTATGAGACCCGGAGCTGGCCAGCAGCCTTGAAGGCTGGAGTTTCTTCTGGAAAAGGCTATGTGCTACCAGATGCAGAAATAAGTGGAAACGCCTCAGCATGACAATGCAGAAGAAAAATCTTTATTTTGTGATGTTAAAGAGCTGTGTAGACAGGAGAGGCAAACTCCAAATGTCAAGCAGAGGCACCAGCCACCACAAAGATGCATAAACAGCTCTGCGCAAGGACCTTGTTGAGAGCAACACATTCTACCTCAGCAGTACAACACTGGAAATTCTTTTCCCCTTGAATAGAAAACAAAAGCCAGTGGAGCCCTGGGATCAGGTGAAAACAGACAGGAGTTCAGTTTTGATTCTTTGCAGGTGCTTGTTGGAGTGTCTGTGACTCTAGCATGTACACCTGTTCTGGGATGGGGAGCTGAACTTTTAGGGACTTCATTTTGATTAAATTGTAAGTAAGGTGAAGTCAAAATTGCCAAGTTCACTGGTGAGGAGCGTTCCTTCCCATGGAAAAGGACAGGCCTGTTACCCTTCAGGAACACAAGGTGGGAAGTGATTCCCCAGTAGAGAAACCATTCCAAGGTGCACCACATCCTAACAACTTTACACCAGTGGAACTGAAGACTCTGTGAGCTGCTGAAGACTGTGGCAAATCCTGGGCATCTAATCTAAAAAGCTGAAATAAAATGTTTACTCTTAAATTTCCATTGCATTCTTACAGCTACTGTATATCATCACACACTGATACGGTGTCTGGGATTTGACTGTGTCCTGCACAGGGAGCAGGGATGTATTTCACAGCCACAGCAGAAGGTGTTTTTGATGCATCTAACGGTATATGTCACCTCAGCCAGTGCTGCTAAAAAAACCCACCTCACAGTCAATGACTGTCCAGCCACCAGCGGAAGGACTTGAAGGTCCTCTGAGATAAATTACAATCTTATTTGCTAATATGTTTTCATTTCTCCTTCACATCAAGAGCCTTCTGCAGCACATGGTGTTCCGTGCCTCTGAGATGGTGTCTGCAGCAGCTGTTGGGGGGATGCTGGGTGCTGTTCCCCACAGAGGCTGGATTTGTATGTGCTAGTGCCTGTGGCCTTGCTGTGCCCTGTGGGCTCTTTCAGTGTCCCTGTGCTCTTCCAGGTCTTGTGCTTCATGCCCCACAGTCATCAGCTGTTGGTGTGTGGTTACAGGTCTCCACTTGGGGTTCAGTGTAAGACTTCAACTGTCTGAGCCCTTGGGTCTGTGAGGCATCAGCGTGTGCCAGCCCAAACCGCCTGTCCCTCTGGGGCCAGGAAGGCAGCCTACCCTCAGGGGGGGCATGCAGGCTGTGAGAGCAGCTGGAGGGTATTTGGTGAACGCTGCTCAAGGTTGCCAGGTTCATGTGGCCATTTCCTGGCCTGGCTGTTAGTCTGCCTGGTTAAGGGTGTCTCTTGGGTCTAGCAGCACTGCCTCCTGCCCCAGCTGTCATTCTCTTCCACACTAGGACTTGGCTGCGAGGACTTATCCTTCACTCCCTCTGGAAGCGCTAAAGAATGACACTGCTTGGGCATGGTGGGCATGGGCAGAGCTGTGACTCACCCAGCTCTGCTGCTGCCTGGTGCAGGCCCCTCCATCCTCAGCACCCACTGCAGGCATCCCTTGGAGGAAGCCAGCAGCTCCCACATCAGCCCCCACGTCCTTCGTAATTGCAGGGTGCTGAGGTGACGCCTCCAGCAGGCGCATGCTGGCTCCCTGGGGACACACAGCTGGATGACCTCAAAGGGCAAATGGCTCATACCCAGCATGGGGTACACAGCAGGTGATGGAAGAGCCATCGGTGGGGGGGGGGGGGGGGGGGGGGGAAGGGGCTCACCCACACTTAGGAGAGCCAGTGTAATGGGGCATCTCTGCAGGGATGGAGGTGGCATTTCACCCTCAGGGCTTATTCGTTGCTTCTGGGAGATGGGATCCATGAGTAGCATAGAGGGTGGGGGGTTAAACAGGGACTTTCTCTAGCATCAGCAAAAAGAAACAGAAGAGCTGTCTGACAAAGAAGCCATGTCAGAAGAGCAGGGAATGGTGGTGCCTCCCTTGCCTGGGACAACCCTCTATTCTGCCCTTGCAAGGAAAAGCAGTTAAATGTACCATAACTTTGTTCCCAGAGAGGGTTCTGTTACAAGTCCAGAGTTATCCTGAGCCACAGAAGGTGGATAAAGCAGCCTGGGCTCCTTCAGGTTGGGCAAGGGTGGGACTTCATGTCCCTACTCTACTTCAGGAGTCTGCCTGAAGAGTAATGACCAAGAGGACAGGCAGGCCAAAAGGCACCCATCTTTCTCCACAGGGGACAGAAGGCCAAGACAATGACTTGAGACTGGCCACCTGCAAGGCCTGTGGGAGATGAGGGACAAGCCCCAGCAGGATACACAAGCCACTGAAGTACTCTACAAGTTTGCATATTGCATACAGAATGTGTACATGGAATTGCACAAAGCTGGGCTGGAGGGTGATGTGCCCCACAACCACCCCGGGCAGGACATGGTGGCTCTTGGTAGAGCTAAGCTGACATGCATGGACATGTCCTTCCATGACCAAGCTGTGGGGCTAAACTACACCGTATGGGGGGCCAGGTAGTGGACAATGGGAGTGTGGCTGGGCTCTTCCCCAGCCCATGCACTTGTTTGCCACCCAGCAGCCCCATCACAACAATAGGGGTGCCCTGAACTGCTGCAGGAGACAGAACATGGCAGCTGTGAGGGCTGTGTGTTGGCGGGCGAGGAGCTTGGCACCCAGATCTGGACAGCCCTGCCTGCAAAGCTGCTGGTTAACAGCCTGCACAAGCTGGTGGTAGGTGCCCACCACATCCACAAGTGCGGCCCCAAGTTCTGGCTGCCTCTGCCTGCACAGCTGGCAGTGCGTCACCTGGAAACAGGCCACTGCCAGCTTAACCAGGTGGTCGAATGTCACCCTCAGCACCTCCTGCAGCTCTTTGAGGGGCTGCTCTGTTTTCAGGAGCTCCTGGCAACTGGACAGCAGGTCCCGGGAGGCTAAGCCAAGGGCACCCTTGCTCTCAGCACCCTGCTCTGCACATTGAGCTTGCAGGTGGGTTGCTTGGTTCCTGGAAAGCTTCTCCACAACCTCCTGAAGTTCTGTGGTGTAGGCTAGGAAGCGCGAGAAGTCTGCAGGGCTTATCCGTGCTTGGTCCTTCAGCTGGCTGAGGGCTTGAACATGAGGGTCCCGCCCTACCATGTCCTTAGCAATGGAGACAGGGTAACTGCTCACCAGGGTCCCAGGAAGACTGCAGCCACTGGATGGTGGGGTGGTGAGGGGCCGCAGAAATGTGCTGCAGGTGGGGACGGCGGTTTCGTGTTCCCCCTTGTCATCAGGCCTGTGGAAGCAGCTGATATAGGACAGCTGACAGCTGCACTTGTCCATCCCAAGCTGTGGTGGTGATGTCTTCTTCACTGCAGAAAAACCCAAGGACCTGGTTGTCATGGTGTCAGAAGTGGTCTGCTCCTGCTTCTTGCGATTAAAGCAGAGGAAGGAGTGTTTTGAAGCCCAGTAGTCACCTGCTCTTTTCCCCAGCGAGCCCAAAGGAATTGTGCCTGAGGAGATTGAAAGCCTTGGCAATGGAGTCAGAGGAGAGTCTTTTCCCACCTCAGTAGCCTGTTCTCTGGGAAGAGGAGTCTGAACAGGCCATGGCTGGCTGTCAGCCACCTCTCCTGCAGCTCTTCTGGGCTCTCCTTCATCCAGCCCCTGGCTGCTTATCAACTCTTTCTCAAAGGGTCCAGCTGGTGATGTTTCTATCTCTCTTCTGACAGCATCAGCCCCCAGGAACCCACTGGTGTCCCGAGAGACTAAAAGCTCTCCTGGGTTATCTACCCTTTCCTGAGAGGGGCTGGGTGATGCAAGGTCTGTCCTCACCCCAAACGAGAGCCAGGAGAGGCGAGTTATAACCCCTGAAGTGCTGCTGCAATCTGTTAAGAGCTGGGTTGCATCTGGAAAACCCACATGATTTTTATCGTGCACTTTCCGTAAGGTGTCTTTTTTTACCACTTGTCTGCTTCTCACCTGTGACACGGCACTGTCACTGCTGTTTCCAGCACAGCTGTCATGATTGGTTTTTCTTTCTTCACAGGCAACCAGGGCAGGCTGCTCAGGTACTGTGTGCCTCCCGGCAGCAAGAAGCAGTTCCTGGGCCACCTCATGGGCAGAAGCCACGCTGGGGCCACGAGCTGATGGCAGCAGCATCTGTTTGTTAGCAGGGCAGGTCACCTCTTGGCTCAGGAATGGGGGTGCATCGCCAGCCTTGTGCTGGGCTGCCATCACCTCACCCACCTCCTCCAGCTCCATGCAGGCCAGCCAGTCTTCAGTGGCCGTACAGGTCTCCTCTCTCAGCCACACAGTATCTGTCTTTATGGAGGGACCTTCCTGGGCAGCTCTGCTTTGTCCCCCAGGAAGGGGCACAGCTTCCTCCAGGGACAGGAAAGGTGGATGTACAGCATGTGCAGGCTGGAGGCCACTGTCCACATTGGTGTCAATGCCTGAGCTCTCCTCCCTGTGCTGGTGACCTTGCAGGTGAACAGCTGAAATGGAAGAAACCACTAAGTCAGTCACTGATTTTGTTTCCATGCTGTCAGGCTCCATTTCCATCGGGTCAGAGGAGGGGTTTGTGTGAGCAGGGTCTCTCCTGGCCTGGGTGGCAGCACAATGTCTCAGCTCTGTATCCTTCTTGATCATCTCTAAGGAGGGTGGAGCGGGTGGCTGAGCAAGGACTGGGCCAGGAAGTGGCCAAGAGCAGCAGCTCTGCAGGGAGCCTGGCAAAGCCAAGGGGAAAGTGACCTGCGAGGTATAATCGGTTTCCAGGAAAGATCTCCTCTTTCTCAGGCTTTTGGCATGTGTCAGCTCCTTCTCCTTTCTGTGTTTCTCCCTTGCTGTCTGCCTTGTCATCAGGTTTTCCCCTGAGCTGTAACACCTTGGTTTCTTTAGGATGCAGGAGGAGCTGTCTGTACCATCCCATGCTAGCAAGAAAAAAAAAAAATGCATGTCAGGAAACAGCCCCAGGCAGCAGAATATCTGTGAGTCTATGCAGCAGCTCAAAAAGCTCTTAACACAGGTCCTGCAATTGCAGACATAAATGTTTGGCTCCCAAATGCCAAAGGAAACAGACTTTTCTGGTGCAATCAAGCACTTACTTGGAATCATCTATGTCAAGAAAAATAGAGAGTCTGGACCTGTGGCTACAAAGGCTGAAGGCCTCAAGATGCACCAGGAGAGGTTTAGGCTGGGCATGAGGAACAAGTTATTCCCTAAAAGGGTTATCAAGCCCTAAACAGGCTGCCCAGGGCAGTGGTGGAGTCCCCATCCCCGGAGGGGTTTCCAAGCTGTGGAGATGTGGTGCTGAGGGACATGGTTTAGTGGTGACCTGGCAGTGCCGGGGAAACAGTTGGACTCCACGAGCTTAAAGGTCTCTTCCAACCCACATGATGCTATGAATCTATGATTAGTGATGAAGGGCGCTGGATAGTCTGTCCAGTTGTTTACCAGGGCCACTTGATCTGACTGCAGGTACATCTGTAATTCTCAAGGTCATTGTGGTGATATTAGCAGCAGCTACTGCTGGCAGAGAGCGCTGCCAACAGCTGTAGATTTATTAACATCGAATACAAACATTATCAGAAATTCCCAGCCTGGATATTTAGATGATAAAAATTTCCAGAGATTGCAATTTTGTGCCTTGTCATGATACTGTCACCAAGTATGAATGCAAAACCCAGAATTGTTCTAACTACACAAAACAAATTCTTAAGAAGGTCAGTTAATGTTGAAAGAGCTGGTTATTTCAGAATCCTCTCCTTCATGAGAAAACAAAACTAGCAGGCAGCTGCTCAGCCAAAGGATTCATTGACCCAGCTAAGTAACGTGCCCTGACCCCAAAATTGGTTTTGATCTCAGGGATGCATGGAACAATTTACAGATTTAAGTTCTCCTCAGCTTGAAGGAAGACAGCAGAGTGAACGTACTGCCTGACAGTGGGAATATTTCAGCTCCCTGAGCATGACATGCATCTTCCCCATGTTTTGTTTCTGGGACTCATCCCTCTTTTCATCACTGAAGATTCAGCCTACAGAGAAAGATGCATAGAACTTACTCTTGCAGCATACTGGCTTCAGGATCAGGCAGAGCCATACATCAGTATTCTAGAATTCCTGCAGAAACCTAGGATCTTTCCAGAATGCCCAACTCACTTGAAAACTTTCTCTTTTTTTGGGATCCAATGTTTGGATGTAATGACAAACCTCCCTGCAAAGTTGCAGCTTGTGCTGCAACTCCCTCCTCCCCTTTCTGCACTTCCACTGTATTCCTCCTGAAGAGTGGCTTATGAAGAACAGGTGTTCAAAGGTGCTTCAAAAATCTTGGGAACACTATGAAGAGCTGAAAGATGTTCCCTCCAGGAAGACTGGGGAAGGGGAAACAGGCAACACCCCAGCCCAAGGGGTGGGGAGAAGGGTGACCTGCAGCACATGGGTGAGAGTTTACCTGCCAGGGCATCCAGAGGGCTGAGCCTGTCTGCAGCATCATAGAACTCCTCCTCAGAGCTGGTGTCACCAAAGCCGGGCGGTGGCTCCAAAATGAGGTCGCTTGCCTCTGCTGTCCACTCTACTCCACATAGCGCCTCTTCCTGGGCAGACTCATTTTTGCAAGGACTTTGTTGAGGGCTGCTACTGATGTTGCTCCTCGCCACACTGCCTGCAGGGGATGTGCTGTAGCACAGGCTGTAATAGCCCATGGTGTTTCTCTCAGACAGCTTGGTCTCCAGTACAGATGCACCAACGTCCTCCTCACTCTGCTCAGAAGGGCTGTCTTCACACCCAGGCTTCTCTGCATGTGCAACCTGCAAGAAACAGAAGTAGTCTCTTGTTTCTGCCCTGCTGGAGCCTCCTGTGGCACAAATGGGGAAGAAGCTCTTGTCTGAGCTGCTCATCTCCTGCACTGTTGGTGTGTAGAAGAACTCAGGCCTGGAGGAAGAGCAAGCTTCCAACTCATCTTCCTCCAGAGCATCCATAGAGTCAGTGGAGCCACTTGTCTTCAACCCTCTGCTCTCGGTGTTGGCTGAATCCGAAGCCTCAGATGTGCTATCTGTTGCATTGTCACCCCCACTGTACTGGTCACTCTCTCCCGCCTGGGGCTTTGTGCTGTCCTCCAGGCTGTGGAGCTCTCCCAGCTCTTCCTTGTGGCACACAGGATGGGCGCTGCTGTATGCTGTAGGAATGTCCAAGACATGCTCTGAGGAGGAATCCAGCTCCCAGGAGTCTTCAGAGTCACTGCAGGCTTGAGATTCGTACCCTGGGATTTAAACACATCGATCAGCCCGTCCTTTGCAGTGGCAAGGGGGAAACAGCCAGACAAGGGTTACAAACTTGTCTGCATAGCAGGGACTCAAAGCCTGCCCTCACTTGCTCATCAGGAAACAAGGTGAAGAAGCAACCCGACCTGCAGGGCCACAACCTGTTAGTGGAGGCTCGGTCCCTCCTACCTGCTTTGCCTGGTTTTGCTGCACCGGGACTTGCAGAGCAGCCACTAAAGCCTCAGCCTGCAGCTCCTCTGAGGCTGGAGTCATCCCAACATGGGACAGGACAGCATGACAGGCAGGTCCTCTCTCTCCTGGCCAAGGAATGCCAGCAGAAGGGGAGGTTGCTCGCGGTTGGCAGAAGCACGCACTGTTCAGTGTTTTTGCCATTTCAGTGGCAGGCCCTCAGCCTTTGAAAGCTGGTGATCACTGCTGCTCTGCCCCTGCCCAACACCTCTGGGGTTGATGGACACCAGGCACAGCCTGCACCAAGGCAGACAGTCTTAATAATTTGCAGATGCCACTGCACACCTCTGGGCTACTGCTCTAGCTTGGTGCTATTCCTGGGAGGGAATAACGCCCCTAATACTGGAGGACCCTCCCACTTCCTCCCCATTCTTTGGCAAAGAAAAAAGGCGCTTTTTTAAAAAAAACCTTCTTCAGCTGAGACACGATGCAATTGCTGGTTTTTCTGTGCCCAGGTAAATATGGAGACATTTGCATCCACGAACAGTCTGTGATAGCCAGCGATGAGGCAGGCAAGATCTTTTGCACTGTTTGATTCCAGCAGCAGAGTCAGCACCTTTTTTGGGAAGGGTGAGGGAAAAAAAAACCAGACAGTAAAACATGTTAAAATAGACAAATGTTGCTTGTACCACAATATGCAGGAACATGCTGCACACTGCAAAGACATTCCCCTAGTTGTGGAAATCACTTGCATTTTGCCTCAGGCACAGAGAAATAGAAGAAATTGCTTTTCTGGCATTTTGTTTCTTTGCTATGTCTCACTGATGAAAGACCGGAGGACAGCAGGAAGAATCGCCTTTCTTCAGTCATTTTTATACTTCCTATGAGCTTTCCCTTCTCAGTTCATTCTAAGCCTTTTGTGCTGATGACACCATCAGTTAAATGTCAGATTTTGAAAAGAATAAGTGGTGTGAATGACTCCCACCATGTTCTCTGGCCCTGACACCGCCACACACCAGCCATCACGAAAGCACTGCTTACCTTCAGATCCTGCAGGTAGATTTTCACCATGCTTACTCTTTCAGACTCCTCCGTGAGCTCCACCCTGCTGATGTTTGCAAACTCTGCCAGACTTGTTATGATGTTGAGCTTATTATTGATAATCTGGCTCACCCCATACTTGGCACCCACGAGCAAGGCCACATACGATTCTCTGTCCTGTAGCTGTAGGGGGAGAGAGTAAATTGGTAGCCAAAATCTGAGCAGAAACCCATTCACCTGTGAGAGGCAGGGACTCCTCAGCCACCTGGTCTTGTGTGGTATCTGTGAACACCTGTTACAGCTGGGATGTAACCAGATGGAAAGGGAGCCCCTCATTACTTGCAGGCTGTTGGGTCACCTGCTCCTGGCCACTCTCTTCTCTGGCTTGGGGACCACCAGTTTCCCTGTCCCCCAAGGCAAGTGGCCCCAGAGATGCACCAGCCATCTAGCAGATCCAAAGCGCTAGTCAGCAGCAGGTCCAGCTGTGCCAGATGGACCTAGAGAGACCTGCTGGAGCTGGCTAGAAACTCCAGGAAGGCATTTTTCATTTTGGAAGACATCAACACTTTCTGTTCAGTTCAGACACTTAAAAAAAAATTAATTAACGCCCACATAATTTGGCAGAAATATTTCAGTTTGCACACAAGTGTAAACGCAGGCATTAACTGCAACCCATCAGTAAGGTCCTCCTCTGGTACAGATCTACCTACACTACTTGGCTCTCTGTACAAGACAGCTTGTGGGCAGTGGTTCAGTACAGATCCAAGTGGAGACAGGCAATCCCCAGTCCCCCAAGAAACCTCTTGTGGAAAGAGCAGTGTTCTTTTTTTACAGTAAAGTTTAACTGTGGCAAATATCACAGAATGGTAGGGGTTAGAAGAGACTGCTGGAGATCATCTTGTTCAAACACCCTGCTAAAGCTGGGTCACCCAGAGCAGGGTGCCTAGGATCCTGTCCAGGCAGGTTCTGAAAGTCTCTACAACCTCTCTGGGGAGCCTGGGCCAGGCTCAGCCACCCTCACACCAAAGACATTTCTCTTCCTGTTCAGATGGAACCTCCTGGGTTCCAGTTTGTGCCCGTTGCCCCTTGTCCTGCCGCTGGGCA
>VZZY01011983.1:0-10384 GCA_013400335.1 Eurystomus gularis | reverse complement strand
CATTTGCCTTCTTGGCCACAAGGGCACATTGCTGGCTCATGGTGACCTTGCTGTCCACCAGCAGTGCCAGGTCCCTATCTGCAGGGCTGCTTCCCAGCAGGTCATCCCTCACCTGTACTGGGCAGGGGGTTATTCCTCCTGAGGTGCAGGACCCTACACTTGCCCTTTTTGAACTATGTGAGGTTCCCCTCCACCCAGCTCTCCAGGTCTCGCTGAATGGCAGCACAGCCTTGCAGTGTGTCAGCCCCTTCTCCCAGTTTTGTATCATCAGAAAAACTTGCTGAGAGTCCACTCCATCCCTTCACCCAGGTCGTTGATGAATATGCTGAACAACACTGGACCCAGCACTGACCCTGGGGAATACCACAAGCTACAGGCCTCCAAAGGGACTCTGCTGCTGATCACAGCCCTCTGATCTCATTCAGCCAGCTCTCAATTCACCTCACTCTCCATTCACCTAACCCAAATTTCCCTGGTCTATGTAACTATGAGAATGTTATGGGAAACCGGGTCAAAAGACTTGCTGAAGTCAAGGTAGACAGCATCCAAAGCTCTCCCCTGATCTACCCAGCTGGTCACACCATCATAGAAGGCTATCAGATCAGTCAAGCATGCTTTCCTCTTAGTGAATCCATGTTGACTGCTCCTGTTAACCTTGTTTTTCTTCACATGCTTAGAGATGACGTCCAGAAGGAGCTGTTCCATCGCCTTTCCATGGATGGAGGTAAGGCTGAGTGGCCTCTGATTTCCTGGGTCCTCTTCCTTGCCTTTTTGAAGACTGGAGTGACACTGGCTTTCCTCCAGTCCTCAGGCACCTCCCTTGTTCTCCATAACTTTTAAAAAATGATAGGGACTGGCTTAGCAATAACATCAGCCAGTTCCCTCAGCCCTCATGTCTTTTTAGGAGATCCCAAGATCTCTTAAATACTTCACAACGTACAAAATATAGACAGAGTTCATCTGAAGAGCAAGAGTCATAATTTTCAATAAGAAACAATATGGATAATTACTATGTAGGCTGGTGTGTTACTCACTTCAATGGAATTGAGTCACTATGCTGAGTGACCCTAGCAGAGTCCCTTACTGATATTTATCATGATGTCCCAGGACAGGGAAAAGTAGTGTGATTGGAGCGAGCTGAAACAGCATCACCAGAGCTAATGTTACATTTTCTACAAGCATCAAAGCAAAGACTGGGAAGGAGGCTCAGTAAGAGGTTGCTCACATAAACAATCAATTCATAAAAATATTTAAACATTTCTGATTTAGATAGGGATTGTTTTGGTTAAGACATGATCTTACCCACTGGTGAAGAAAAAGGGTTAAAACTGCTTCTTGTGCTCCATCTTTGCAGTTATCGCCCAAACATGCTGCCACAAGAGATGCACAAAGGAAGGCAGTAAGGCAGTACGCCAAAAAAACCAATGACATAAATAAACATCACTCGTACCATCAGGGTGGCATTGAAGATCTTCCCATTGTACATCTTCAGGTCTCCCAGTATTTGCAGGTAGCTCAGGCGCACTTGGACTGCTGTGAGCATATGCTCCATTTTGCAAGAGAAGAAATACCATTTAGAAACATGACAGATGAATACAGTTTGCCAGGCTAGAAGATGTTCTTTCCATACAGGACTCAGTATTTGATCAACACACCTAGCTTGGTCTGGAAAGGCAACAGATCTGTACAGGATCACATTATCACATCTGCCATCTGGCAACCCCACAAGCAAACTGCAACAGAACAGGGAAAATGCAGGGAAATTAGGGAGCCTGTGCAGCAGAGGAAGTTACAAGAGGAGAAGAAAGAATAAAAACCCCCAGGGGAGGAGACCCACGGAGGAAAGACATTGCCTCTTTGGTCCTCAGAGACACTGCAGCTATCCCAGGAGGCAACTTGACCCTAGGGGATGCACACTACCTTCTGCCGAGGGTCCAGTAGCACCTGGTTCCGCTTCATGTGGTAGCTAATGGCCTTCTTTATGTCCTTCCCTCTCATGTTTCGAAGCAAAGTTGGTGAGATGAAGTTTTCGATTCCCCAGTCCCTCCTACCAGAAAGACAGGAAGGAAGCAAAAGGTGTCCCAGCTGCGCCATCCCCCAGCAACACAGGAATGTGCAGAAGAGACAGAAGATGGCAAAGGCACCACTCCAGTCCAGGATGCACTGACCCTCAGGGTGCTGTAACGTCCAGATGGCTCACATGACATGACTGCCTTGCTCAACTTCACCTCTGTGTACATCCCCGACTGGATCAGGAGGTAGACTTGAAAGAACATGTGCTTTCATGCAGAATGCCTGTTTTTACATGGTTATACAGGAGACAATCTACAATCCTAGTCAGCATAATGGTCCCAGTCTGTCCTTGACACCCAGAGAATGAATCAAAGAATCACATAATCGTTTACGTTGGAAAAGACCTTTAAGATCAAGTCCAGCCATTAACCCAGCACTGCCAGGGCACCACTAAACCATGTCCCTCAACACCACATCTCCACAGCTTGGAAATCCCTCCAGGGATGGGGAATCCACCACTGCCCTGGGCAGCCTGCTACAGGGCTTGACAACCCTTTTAGGGAATAACTTGTTCCTCATGCCCAGCCTAAACCTCTCCTGGGCAACCTGAAGATTCCATCTTTACAATCACTTTACTTTGGTTACAAGATTAATACATTTTAACACCTCCAGTTCCCTAGACTCTAAAATGTATCTCTGTTCTGCAGAAGAGTTTATTCAGCCCAAGCATTAAATATCCAGGAACTAAGAATGCAGCAGTTGTCTGTAGTCACTTCTTTCTCTCCACAAACTGCATATGGTTAGGTATGTCTGGATGTACGCAAGGAATCAGTGGTGCTTGCACAGGGTAGTGGATGCTCAGTGGTGCAGTTATCACACAAATTCCTGTTATGTAATGACTGGCTCATCAAAATGTCTTAAAGCAGGGTTGTCCTTTAGGGCAAATGAGGTCTAACAGCATTGACATGCACCACAGTGGACCTGCTGCTTCTGAAAGCATTTTTCTGTATTTTTTCCAATTATTTCTCAGGACCTATCACTTATACTTGAATTAGACATTTCTGACATAGTTCTGATGGATTAAGAAACGCAAAGCGCTGGCTGTGCAAAGCAGGTGATTATCCTCTCAGCTACTGCCTGCTAGTCTTGGTAGACTAGCAGGAGCAACCTGGACAACCATAACTATCTGAAAGATTTGCAATGTTCCTGCTCTAGCTACAGACCAGGACCTCCCTCTGCTTAGCGACATGCCCAGAAGTTACACTGTCCATACTATTCAAGCAGCTCAACAAGTTAAAAACAGGGAGGCTCAGGAAGCCACGTTGCCCTGGAACGACTGGCACAACTAAGAGACTCTAGTCTCTTTGGGTCAGAGGCAGTCTTCTATCCAGAGCTAAACAGTGGGCAATCAAAGAGCAGATGGCACTCTCAACTGGCTCCTCCTTTTGCCAGGCTTAGTCATAACATTACACAGAAATCCGGGAACTTACTCAATGTATTTCAAGGACACTTTCTGTGGCTGAGAACAAGCATAGATCCTCTCCTGTATGTGCAGAGCAGCCAGACGTAATGCCACACTGCATTTCATTTCCACAGCAAATCTTTCCTGTAGCACATCACTGCAGCTCTGGAAAAAACGGTGCTGAGTTAGCATGATGATGGGAGCTCAAGGGGAAGTCAGGATAAGAGCTCTGATATGACTACTGTGTGTCAAATAAAGGGAGCCATCCAGATCATTTCAATCTCACTCTGTTAAAAAACCCAGCATATAAGATGATCTAAGAATTTAAGGCAAGCTGAATCCAAATGGTCTGTTCCTACATGCTCTGCATTTGCATTCATATAACTGAACTAGCCTGAAGATACTTTGGTTCAAAGCAGAAATAAGAATTGGGCAAGAAGAGATCCTAAAGCACTGAATGCCTCAATTTCACCTGCAGGTAGAGATATTCGAAGGCAACTGGGTCTTCCTGCAGAAGGTCTAATGGATCCTTTGGGACAAAGCAAACTCTGAAGAGGCACCGGTAGTCATGAGATTCTCTTTTCTGGACAACCTGCAATGACAAACAGCATCACACCACAACTACTGCTGCAGTCTCACCCTTCATAAATGCACAGTAAGCCTCTGGCTTGTACAAATGCATAGAACTCATTTAAAACTACTGGCAAGTGGGATGGCTGCAGATTAGCCATTGTCCTTAGCGAAAACTAGGAGACATTGCTAGCATTTGTGATTTTTATCTTTGATTCTTCATCTGGTCTTTGCTTCTCCCTGTGGTAGCTTGGAAGTCCTTTGACAGCAAAACTTCATTAAATATCCGTTGATCTTATACAGTTGCAGTACCATCAGTACAGAGGCTTCAAGGCTGTACGATAATGACTGCGGAAGGGGCAAACTTCTCTGCCTTAAGTTCAGTCATATGATACAGCAGCCCTCACCAGACACTTGGATCATCATCACATCAATAGAATGCTAAGACCCTGGGTTATACATTAGCATATTTTGTTCTGGGCAAATCTCACACAGGCTCATCAGCAGAAACAAAGCAGAAATTCTCAGGCACGTGCTGTCCAACCAACACAGTGGCTGGACAGCATTAGCTACCAAACTTCTCTGCACCACAGTGGATCACCAACACACACAGTCAGCAGCACAGAGAGAGACTCCCAAACAGGCACACTCTCACAAATTAGATGAGCCCAGACTTACTAGCAGAGTAGCAGAATTACTTACAGAGCTAACCTTGTGTTTGCAGGGCACAAACTTTTGCGTTAGAATTTAATTGAAGTGGCACCTGGCTAGGATAACTCTCTGACTACCCAGGTAGCTGTAAATAGCTGGGTACGCAGCTATTTTAAGACTGTGTCAAACAGTCCTCTGTAGATGGGCCTGTCTGATCAGTGGCATAAAGCACACTCATCCCCGACTGCTCTGCACAACCCAAGCAGTACCAGCCCATGGGTATTGTTCTGTGGACTCTCTATATGGAGGAAGACACTTCTGAAAGCACCATTTCTTCAGGGGCTCTGGTTAGTACACTGATAATATACACAACAGGCAGAGAGAAGAGGACAGCACCTCTGGAGAAGGGGACAAGCTCCTTCCCTCTTGTGACACCTGCAGAGCTGAGCTCCCCCTGCGCTTCACTGGCCACAACCCATTGGTGCTGGTCCCCCCCAGGCACAGCTGTGGAGGCACACATGAGACTCTTCTCACCTGCTCAATGAGCTCGTCCTCGTGAAGTAGGTGAATCTTTGCCACATTGTACTGCTCCTCCAGAGCAAGGGCAAAGTGTGCGATGCTCCGGAGGGAGAGCTTCTCCTTCAGGGTGAGAACAATGTCCTGGAAAGTGAAGGCACACAGACTGTCAAAGAGAATTTAGACACAGCTGCTAAGCACTGCTAGCTCACTGCATGAACATGAAGGATTCCAGCCTGCCACTGGCAGCCATGTAGGACAGCACTGAAAGGGCACAAGACACAACATTCCCTGCAGCCACGAACATACTTGGTGCTGCAACACAGAGTGAACTTTTTTGTGTTGTTTCACAGGAAACCAGTGCCTACACAATGCACTGCCTTTCCCTCTTCACTGACAGCTTCTGAGCACACAGACTCAGACAAAGCACAGAGGTATCAAGGTTAGAGAAAGCCTGCATGCTCATCGGAAGTGGAGGCATGGGACACGGCAACTTCTCTGGTACACCAAGCACAAGGTTGGCAGTTTGCTGCTGTGCTACCCCAGCTGGATGTCTGAGCAACAAAAGAATACATCAGCCAGGCAGTTGGCAGGATGGGGGCTGGTCACACATGTTCACTGGTGCCAGCCAGCTGGTAAGGAAGGGAGTCAAGAGAACTGCAGAGGAAGCATAGACAAAGGGAGGACAGCACATTTCAGCTGATCAGGAGGACAAGGTAGGGAAACTGCTTCTTGCTGTGACAAGCAGGCAGTAAGATGCAAACTTCAAGGTGTAACAGGCATCAAATCCATTTCCTAGCATTGCATGTACTGGGCTGCTTCACGCTGAAAGTTTTAGACCTTACAGTTTATGGTTTGATGGTGTTGAGAACTTTCTGTCACCCCCAATCCAAATGTTTGCTGTTAACCACTGTTGCTTTCTAGAAGTCTATGACAGTTTTTGAAGAAACTGCAAAGCATTGGTGAAAAACACTTCTCACAACTGATAAACAAGAGTTTGAGAGCATAATTACCACATTTGACTGAAACTGCTGTTTCAGTTGTATGGGGAATTCTCTTGGAATACTAAGTGTCATGGAGATAACTAGGTTTACTTTTGGCAAACAGAAAACATTACGTAAGGCTTGACTGAATACAAATTGAAAGAGAACTCCTTTGACTCACTCGGACCTCTTGAGGTAAGCATAAGCGTTTGGCTCATCTCAGTTTTAAGCAAAGATCTCTCAAACAGCAGACGAACTTTTGAAAACAGCTGACTTACATAATGTTTTTTTCATTTGAGCATTTCTGTGAGGATGTTGGTGAGGGTTGCACTCAACTCCAGTATGAAAAAATCTGTTCCAGGACAGAGGTGAGCAATTCAAGTCAAACATGAAGAGCTAATGCATCTTTTAGACTTTAATCTCCTTCAGGTGGGCATTCAAATATCTCTTTACCACTTATCTCCCCTTTCCTTACTACCTCCTTGCTTTATTTCATTATTTTATCTTTCTCTGCCCTGCAAGTCACAAGACTTGCAGAGACTTACTTGCATGAGAGACCACAACAGCTTTGTGAAGTTTGCATGAACTAGACAAAAAACTCCTTTTTGAGGAAAGCTTTCAATTTTATAAATAAAATCTCCTTACTTTTTCCCTTAATATTCTTTCGGCCTGATAACCCCATCGTGTCTGTCCATTGTGCATCTTTTCCACAGTAACTGCACTGCTGCAGGACATGATACATCCTTTAAAGAAATTACAGCCTCCAATCACTGTGTACAGACAAATCTTACTAACTCCAACATAAACACTGAGCAACTCTAAAAATCAAGCTAGAAAAACTTAAAAGTTTGTAAGCCTATGTCTAAAACTGGCAATTATGGCAAGTGCTAAATTAATGGCTCTGGGGAGCAGTACATTGCATTTTAAGGAGAATTTGTCCATAATGCCTCCAAGCAGCAGTGATCCTAGGGAGGCACTACTCTTTCATCTCAATGGGTTCATCAGTTTTCGTATCTCCACAGGGAAATGCTTTTGCCAGTTCAGAGATGAGGCTGGAACGTGGATAGGCACTTCAAGCAACAACTGGCACATTTGCACTTGCTGAGTTCACATGATTTCTGAACCTGGTCTCCACTGTCCAGGTCCCAAGCCAGGAGACTTGGTCTGCCTCTCAAGGATGCACAATGTCACTGCTATATTAAACAACCTCTGCTGTATTCTTCCATGTGCTTTACCAGTCTCCCACCAACCTGTCCTCTTCCTAACTTCAATCACACTTCACAAAGCCATAGTGGTCTCATAGCCAAGTTCCTGCAAGTTCTGTGAAAATCAGTTGCTGAGAAGAAAACAGAAGTGAACCAAAGCAATGCCTCCTCTGCAGGAAGGGCATGGACTATCCAGCATGTACAGCATCAGCCAGCAATCCATTTCCCACTAACTGGCCAATACAACCAAGAGGCTGCAAGTTCCACCTTTGCTACTGGACTGAATTCAGGTGGTATGAACAAAGACAGACAACCAAGCATCGTTACCTTTACAGTAGTGCTCGTCTCAAACCTGAAAGCCTTTGTCTGTCCATTTTCCAAGTATACCTTGAGAACGCTGGGCATACAAAGAAGAGAATTCCCCTGCAGAACAAAAACAACAGCACTAATCCTTGAACGTTAAGCCCCTGGGTACCAGGCTGCTCTGCCTGACACTGCACATCCAGGTATAAACGAAAATCTGTCTCTGCTTTTGCAATCTGCTTCTGTGGCAGCAAGCTTTATTCCCTGATTGTGCTTCTGGCACGGTACAAGGGAAAGAGAGCATAAGAGATGCCTTCACCATAAAACCGCTAGCAGCATATGGCACAGATGTGCCCACTGCTCAGCTCCCACATGGCATAGGAAGGTCTGGCAGATACCAAAAGCTGAGAGCCACCCTTCCTGTTCATCACCAGAAAAACAGTGACATCTGCCCAGAAGGACATCTTCCCATTAGTGGGGCACCAGGTAGCACTAAACCCTACAGTCACACTCCCATTGGCAGCAGCCATGACTTCAACTCAAGAGCAACCCAAACCCTCCATACTACCATGAAAAGATCTTACATTTCCCCAAGATTTGTGACTCTGGGGGGTCCCAAACAGGAGATGTCACCAGAGTTTCTTGAGATAGGTCTCAAATGGATTAGACAAGGCAATGACTCCCATTCCAGAAGCACCTCTCTTGGGTGCTCTGAGAAGGGTCTGGGAAGTTGGCCTCTGTCCTTCTGGGGTTGTCTAGAGCTGCACCTTTCAGTCTTCCACTCTGCTCCTTCAGTAGAGCTCATCTGCACCTTCCTTCTTGTTTTCAATGTTCGTCTTCTTGTTGCTCAGTGCTAAGAAGTTTTACCCCTCCAGCCCTGGACTTTCCATTCAGCATATCTTTCTTATGTTCTTGGACCAGCATGTTCCTCCAGTCTTGAAGAGTTTCTCTATTTGTCACAACAGTCTCAAAGTTGATAAACACATTTCTAAGGTGATCTCTCCTATGTTTCATTTGCTGTGCAAGACCTTATAGATCTCATAGCCTTGGGCCTTCTTCATAGAGAGCCCATATGCCCCAGAAGTACTACCAGAACAAACACTTCTGAATCTTGTTCCTTCTTCCCCCTCCTCCCTGTTCTGTGGGGTTCACGCTGCCTACAGTCATCACTGAGAAAAAAAGAGTGAACATTGCCACTAACACTGAGCCCAAATTCTAACTCCTTCATGCTAAGTGGCATGGACACATCATATCTTTGACAGGCTTTCGGTCCTCCATCAATTTCAGAAAAGTTATGCTGTTTTATACCAACTGCACATTTTCTCTGGTAGTTCCCACAGCACCAGGTTATCATCTGAATGGGGCCTTGTACAGGCAGCACACTGAAGAACTTGAAATCTATACAGAAATTCATACACAAATTAAATATCACCACTGTTCTGGTCAGATCCAATTAGCTGTCCAGAACACCCAGATGGGATTCTTCTCCTTTTGTGCAGGCTCTAATAGACTACTGTGAATTAATTCTGAAAGTTTCTGCTATGGCTTCTGCAGCTGTACCCCTCCTGTTTTTTCTGGTGCATGATTTGCTCCATGTTACAGCTAGGCCCACAGCTTCTAATAATACACTGACCAACGCTGACCTGAGGATCCTGAGGGACCTGTCTCTTGCGTATCACTCAGTTACATGGAAATACATTGTAAGTTTGCAGCAGAAAATGGAGGCTGGGTAGCATTGAGGCTTATTAACAATTTATGTTCCCAAACTCGAGTTTCAGGTTTCAACTGCAGAAAGCAGCCTCTGGGTTTCTTCCAGTTGCCACAAAGATCACTTAGCAATGCTCCATTAGGATGACAAGAGCAGTATATTTACTGAAACAGGAGGCTTTGCAGTTTTTCAGAGCCACATTTTGGCTGTCTAATACATCAGTTCACTGATACGAGAGCAGCTCTAAAACACTCAGCAGAGTAGCTGCTGTCTGTGGTCAATAGTGTTGTTCCAGAAAGAAGTCATAAATATGCAACAAATTTATTTACTCTTCCTTTGTGCTAATATTTTACTGCTCAAAACAGAATCCATATCCAACTGCTGAAAAGGGATGCTAATACCAGTGGGACCCCAACATCCACATTAATTTCTCTTACCTTCATGTTCTCATCAAATGAATGGGAAACTACACATTGATTGTGTCCATCCTCTGCACTTGTAGATTAGCTTAGCTCAGCAGAGTACTGGTGGAAGCTTTGTAGGAAGTGCAGAGTACAGTGTCACCTCTGAAAGTGCCTTCTTCAGACCTCTCAAGACCTGCCTTGCACTCAGCAAGTGAATGGCACACATTTGAGACCTCTGTGTGCTGCAACAGCAGTGCCTAGCCTCTGTCAGAAACAGCTCCCTGGAAGCTCCCAAGCAAATACTAGTGTGAACCTCCAGCTATAAGAACAAGCAGAGACTGCTGGCATTTTCAGGTCTGGCTGCACCCCACAACTAGCATCACCCAAGGCCTCTCGGTCCTCTCTGCCTGGGACGACTTCCAGAGCACATCCTCTCCCTCCCTGTTCCCTGCCTTGTGAGCTCTATGGCCTGTGTCATGTCTCCCAACCACATCAGGGTCCAGTACTGGCTTCAGTGCTGGGTAAGGTGGCCAAGCTGCTGTAGTGCTGTCCTAGTTAGGCCAGGACAG
>VZZY01011982.1:112439-187040 GCA_013400335.1 Eurystomus gularis | reverse complement strand
TCTGTGATTCTGTGAATCTGTGAACTTCACCTTCAGTCAGTTCCTCAGGTGCTGCACTGACTCCTCATACCTATCATGGGAAGCACCTTGAATGCTAAAAACAGTTGGAGCAGAGCTAACAATAAATCTTTGTTATAGAGGCTGTCTGAGGCAATTGGCAAGTTTGTAAGTACTGACACTTACATTTATGTGGTCTCTACAATTGCACTGGGTATGCAATTCCATGCTAGGGGTTTATATAAACATATATACTTTATACAAGCACACAGACCCAAAAGATGTATTTTTTGATACAACCCACGGCCATCCCATATGACCTAGATAATTCAAGGGCAGGAAAGCTACATAACATAGTATCTTTGCTGATAACAAAGCAATAATCCCCTTTCTGTGAGGAAATGACAGGTTTGAAATTGCTTTGTGTTCCCAGGCTTTAAACTTGGCAGCACATCGGTTCTTGTAAACATTTCACTCCAGAAGAATCTGACTATCCATTATTAGCACCTAATTCACTGTCAAGCATGTGAGCAACAACATGTGGACACAAGCAATGAAGCATCAGCTGTTAGCCTGCTGCTACTTCCCATGTGTTAAAGATTGGGAGATTTTCTGACATGTGAATTTTTTTCATGTATGGGTTTTTTCATGTACGGGTTGCTCTTCTGGTGAGAACAGAATTCAAGCAAAGTCTGAGCTTTGCAGAGAATCTCTTTTCCCTATCTAAGGCAAAGTCCTGCTGTTCCCTGTCCCATGGGCAGAGAGAAAGGAGGTTATTTTATAGTATAAAAAATCATGATGTGAGGAGAAATGTGAGTGCTTAAAATTCATGTCAGCCAGAAAATGACTGTTGCATTAGTTAAAAGTACATGTGTCTGCTAGCTAGGCAATCTTCCCTGGTAGCCAACTTGAAGGGGGCATTTTGGTTGATGTAATTTCTGATAAACATATAGTTAAATTCTTCCATAATGCTGTCTCTTTTTTTTTTTTTTTAAACCAAGTAATTATCAGTAATGAACAATTAAAAATAGCTTTGTAAGTATCACCATGCTCCTAAACAGGAAATTACTAAATTCATGGTACAGCTTAACTGCCACAAAAAGATTCAGTCAGGTCTTCTATTTATAACAGCATCTCCCTTAACTAATTAGCAGCATTAGCATTCACAGGCTGTTCACCAGGAGGATCCAAAGACCCTCATCTCCTGGTCTGGCCCTGGATATTTTGCCTCATATTCCCATTAGCTCATGAAGGATTTTCTACTACCTGTGTCCCCAATAAGTCATAGTTCTCTCATCTCTTGACCAGGTGGTTTTGTTACATCCATTATATTATTCTGCAATGAAGTCACATCTCCGTACATACACATGGCACATAAAGGCACATAGCACCAAATTTCTGGTCAAAATCACCACCGTCACAAAGTCCTCAATCCTATTAGCTTCATTATCTGCAATTCCTTTGTGGAGCCATCATAGCAGTCAAGAGCTGTTCAGCAGGAATATTAGATCTTTGCTTATGCCTGAGTGACAGAGAGAAAAGAAAAATCTTTCCAGAGTAGAAAGGAAAAGTGAAATTTTTCTGAATATTTGCCAAGAGCAGAAGAGATGCTTTGAAAAGAGGTTTTGATATCAGATTGAAGCAAAGGAAGGAAATGAAGAGGAATAAGTCTTAAAATATTTTCCCTTGCTGGGCTGTTTGCCCTCTAGGAAATAATAGACTGAGATTGCACTGGGAACACAGCTCAGACTGTGAGGGGAAAAGTTGTGGAGCAAGCAAGGTTGGCTTGGAGAGAGATTAGAAACCATGTGGAGCTGGCAGTGATGCAGTAAAGGAAGAGTGGAAATTCCATTCCAGATTTGACACTCAGGGAACTGCAAAACTGTGCATGGAATAGAAGTCAGGCAGCTCTTCAAAAACAGGTTGGGAAATCCAGCAAAGATACAAACTGTGCTGGTGGTTTCTTTTGAGGGCTGTTAGTATTTGCATTGCCAGCAAGTAGGCAGAAGACATTGCACTGTGCTCAGACTATTTACACGTGATTTTCCTGGCTTCAGGAAATGTTCAGGCTGTCCCTCTGAGAAGTCCATTTTGTATTTATAAGGCTTTATGAACTTGCAAAATCTACCAGAAATTGGGATCTGTGCATCATTTCCCATGCTTTTCTTCAAGTGCTTTTCCTCTCCGTAAAAATGTGTTATTAACTTTCAAAATCTTACTACATGACTTTTAAATTCAGGGGAGGCTTCAGAGCATTGAGTCTAAATGTTGGAAACTGGTTCATTGGAACTGAGAAAGAAGATGTTCTCGAAAACAAGAGAGGGCAGGAGAGCTACAATCATTCTGAATATGGATAAAAGAAAGTTGGAATTAATAAAGCAAGCACATGCCCTTGTGTTCTTACTCACAGCAGGAAGGTACGGTGAAGCCAAAGATCAAAAAGGGAGAAGAAACCAACTTCTGGCCTCAGAATTGTTCTTCGTACTGCAGACTGGCTGTTGCAAAACCCATCCATGCATGTTGTCAGGATATGCTGTTTCATGACTAATATTTAATCTGTAGCCAAATAAATGCATGCAAACATCCAGACTTTCCCCAGTATGTTCCTTGGTTCCTGGTAAGCACATTTCCCAGCCATCCCAGGTTTTGAAAGGTAGAACAAAGCATTCACATCCCCTGTGTAATACAGACCAGAGGATACCAGTTGGCACCTCTTAGATCAGCAAAAAACTCTGATTAGCACTAGTTTATCATGAAAAAGGTCATTCAGTTGTAGGAAGAAAATTATATGCAATGAAGGATCTATGCTGTCCCTTGTCTGTCTGCCAGTACTAATTAATTCCCTTCTTACTGAACATTTGAACTCTGCCTTTAGGTTTTATTTTTCAAGCTTTTTAAATTGTAGAAGTGCCTGGAAAAGATTCTCCAGCCTTTGGGATAGGAAAGAGTTGAGACTAGCTGATTATAAAAGCATTTCTAGCTTGAACATCTCTGCATCTCTGAAAATACTATGAATTTTGACAGGTTTTCAATATGTTTGTCCACCCACAGAGCTGATGTAATTTCACTTGCTGAAGGAAACTATTAAGGAGAGAGTTTCCTTTAGCTCAAGAGAGATGTCTGAGTAGTGTCAAAGTCTGTCCTTCCACAGGCATTTCAGCCAGCACAGAATAGTCTGAGAATCCACAGGCTATTCTATTCCGTCAGTGGCCAGAAGCAATTAGAGAGCTCGGCTGGGTGTTGCTTCAGCCTGTCTCACTCAGACAGCCCAGCTATCACTGGTGGTAAGGGCCAGAACTGCCTCTCTCCGAGACAAGTTATTAAAAACCATCCTCTCTTCCCCTGACACAAGTTTATATATCACTGGATGTGAGTGAGATGACATGCCAGACCTAGAGATATGGAGAGGATGGGAGCTCTAAGAAAGTCCAGATCAGCTGAACAAGATGGTCTCCTGCTGCCCCACCACTGCCTGTAACATACAGCTGGCCAGATCAGATGCAGTCCTGTTCCCAACACCTTCTCCATTCATCTCATCTTCTCCTGTGCAGTAACTTCTGCACAGAGGGGCATCTCCCAACCAAAGCAGCTCTAGTGCCACGTGTGTCTGCCTGCAACACACAGCCTCTTGTCTGTCACTTGTTGCAGTGGGTGTTTTGCATACTTCTACATCTCAGGACATACTCCTGCCTTCATCCTCACATTGCATCCCACTGTGCCTCCCTGTAATTAGACTTTGTCACGTTAGAATTAGCAATGTTGGGGCATCTCACTTTTCACGACATTACTTATTGCACAAGGAAGAACCATCAGCTGTGACCTGCTGGACGTGCCACCAGACCTGGCCCTGTGCCCCCAGGAGCTCTGCTGGGAGGCACATTCCTCAGATCCCTCTGGTGCCACACATCTTGCTCTTCCAGCCCTGTTTGGGAGGGAAGGGAAGAAAGCTACCACCTGCACCTTAGAAATATAAAAGCTGGAAAAGTAATCAGTGTTTTAAATCAGTTGGTGAAATTTTCCTCTGTAGGAGTCACAGCCAGTCGGATAAATGTGGAATAGGCATTAGAAAAAGATGGATGTGGCAGGTCTGATTAATCCAGGTGCTTTTCTTGAATAACGATAATTGGGGTTTAGCATAACCATACGTATAAAATCAAATTTAATCAGTAAATGAACTGCCTCCGAACTTACTGCCAACCCACCCTCACATTTATCTAAGGCTACTGCTATAATTTCATTGAAATTGGAGTTTTCACCCTGAAAATTTCTTATTTCACCTTTGATGTCATTTTAATCCTTTTCTTCACAGAATGCAGATTTGGACCTTCACTCTTAAGAAGCGCAGCTGCATGCTCATGTGCTTGGCCGTGTCAAAGAGCATGAAAGATCAGTGAACTTCACCTCACTTGTGGCTGCAAGACTCTGCTAATCCATATCTTAGAAAGATAAAACAGCAGGGCAATATGCACTGTCAGCTGGGGCTGCCAGCAGGAAAACTTACCTGGCCGTTTAAACTAGACAAATAGGCTACACCAGCTCAAGGAGCAGCCCTGTGAGCTGCTAACAGTAGTTGGACTTTTTCTCCAGTGACTTTCTCAGTTACGGTAGATGCAATATAGCTCATTAGTACTGCTGGTCATAGGTGTAATCATGATTGCAGTAATTACTTAGCTATCCCAATCATATGCACCTGAGCACCACCCCTTTGGATAGTCAGAGGACCTGAAGGGGCACTTGAAATGCATCCTGCTCTTGTGATGACATGGAAGATGATCAGAGATTCTCCAAGTGGTTGTAAGGCAACTCCAAGACACTTATTATTACCTTGTTACTTCTTTACTTGATGTATAAGCTTATTTGGGTTAATAAGCAGCCTGCTGCCCCATTGAGTCAATGAAACCCAAGAGAAGGATAAATCCAGTAAACCAGGGCCCAAACGTCCCTGGCCAACAGCTGGTAGCTGTAACTTGACTCCAGCTCTTGGATCAGCTAGAAGACCCCAGGCATCCCACCCTGCCTGGCTTGGTTCTGGCCTTTAGCTTGCTTGTGGACTGCAGATAGAATTCCTGACCTCCAGCCAAGCTCTGGTTAATGGCCTGGATTGCCCATCTGGGATCAGGGAGGCTCATTGCATGCCCCACAGAAAAAGGAACTATGAAAACAGCTATCCTTCAACCAAGGAGCTTTAAATCAGGGAGCTGGTCCCACACATTGCTATGAGTGTGCTCCTTGCTTTCAGATTATGGAAGTGAAGTGAGGAGGCCTGGGAGGACATAAAACAATCATACAGGAGGTCTTGACAACACAGGCAATTCTTGTTCATAAATATTAAGTAACCATCCAAATAAGGAACTTCCCAGTGATAATTTGATTCTTAGTTTAAATAAGCCACTGACTCTTATACCAATAGATCTCATCCAGTGTCTTAAGAAAAAAAAAACAAACCCCTTACATCATAAAAAGTGTCCTCAAGGGGTTTATCTGGGCCTCTTGCACTGTCTCCTGATACTTAGTTGCCCTCCTTTGCAGGAGCTATTGAATTTGGCTCCATGCAAGCTGGCATCTGAGTCAGCTGTTTCCTAATTCAAGACAGAGTTGTCTCCTTTATCAGGAGGTAACCTGGCTGGTGTCATCAGTAACAATGTTTTAGACTCTCCATGGGACTCTTTTAATTGTTGCCGGCTAAGGAAAATGCTTATATATGTACATGTGTATGGTTACACATGTACGAGCTGCTCCTCTCAGCTTGAACGAGTGCTCTAACTGGGGCTTGCGGCTAAGCGACAGGGAGGGAGGATGGATGCAGTGCGAAAAACTAATAACAAGGATGGCTGGGGCAGTTTGCCTAGTTATTTCCATCAGAAAACTGGAAAAGTGCCTGCACCATCCTGGCAAGACAGACCCAGACTCCCGACTTGCAAATCAGGGCCTGCATTACAAGGGAATTAATGGAGTTTAGTTGTTGTGCGTTCCTACAGACATGGTGCTACTGAGGGAGTGGAAAACAAGCTGGGTATATGTTATACACAGACACTGAATTTTGGTGTAACCCAGCTGTTGAAGCTCAGCCTTCTTTGCTCTATAACAAGGCTTAGAGTGGCCTCCCAGGCTCCATCCCTCTTCTGTGGGCTCTGCTGCCTATGAAAGCTTGGTGCAAATATTTAACAAGCCAAGGGTTTGGCTCCAAATCATGAAGCAAATAGGGAAAGCAGCCACTGTCCCAGGGGGATAAGATATATATGATGAGGATCATCAGTCCTGATGGTGCAGGGCACACATGCTCACTGGCCAGGATCCAAGACATCTCTTGGATCTCTTTTTTTCTCCTCTTTTACTCCATATCTCTTTTTTTCTCCTCTTTCTGGTTGCCTTTTCAAGTAGGCTCTTCTTGACTGCCTCTGGGTGAGAAAGGCCATAGGCAAAAAAAATACACACCCTGCCAGCTCTTGAACATTTGCCAGTGATCTTCAGCTTCTAACATTTGCTGATCTCCATCCATTCCCCAGTGGAGTTGATGAATATGATGGGAAATACAAGACTGGCAGCAGGAAAATCCCTGTCCTTCGTCCTCTTTGCAAATTCTTCTAGGACTAATTGGTCACTTGAGGGATCCCTAGGACCTGTGGACCAAAGTTTAATGAACATCACCCCTCTCACAGGTCTCTGCAAAACCTTTATAGGCTCCTCTGCTTTTTACAATATTTTCCAGTTTTGTGCAATGTCAGACTTCGTATTTGTCTGATTGCTAGCTATAGGGAAGGGATGATTCTCCACTCTCTTGCTCCCTTTCACTGCAGTAAGTTGCTGATCTAAGGTGTCCATGTTCATTGGCCAGCCATCCAAGAGCTTTTCCTGCATTTCACAAGTCACTCTTAATTTCTCTTATCATGTGTAGAGACAGGCTTAGAAAAAAAGGACCAATATTTACTCCTAGAACAGCAACTGTTCAAATTTTTTTATTATTATTAGTCTTTTAACAGAATCAGCTTCAAATCTCACCATGGTTAAATTGAAATAATCTGATCTAGTCCCTTTACAAGTCCCAACTTGTGAAAAGCCTGAGAGCTGCTGTTGTTACACTGCTTTTTTGGAACACATCTCAGCAGCCCTGGGGCCTGCTTCTCCCCTCTGCCTGACCTGCAGCAGCCGGCACAAGACATGATGGAGCATGTCCTGCTCTCTCTCAGTTTGAAAAGCTGCCTGCAAAAAGCATGTGGATAGGGCTGCTGGAAACATGTTACATATGGCAGGCAATGGCTGGTTTTCCCAAATGTTTGCATATCAGAAAAGTTCAAGAAAACAGATTTTTCCATGGATAAAACCTTTTTTGCCATGTAGCGTGAGAGCAGTTCTGAAGAAGGTATAATAGGATGGTAAGTGTGCACTAGCATGGTAACACACACTGATACAGCACAGCTCTACCACTGTAGAACTTGGATAGAAGAACTTGGTCTAAGCTAGATTTTCTATCTGTAATCAGGAATAATATCTCTTCTAGGAACTCACCAATCCACTTGAACAGGATATAAACATCCAACACAGATAGGGGTTAAAAAAAGCAAGTTGTTCCTCAAGCTCACTGGAGACTAATTGTTTGAATCAAATATAGACTGCACACTTTTTTCCCAGGGCTTACAATATTCACAGAACAATTTCCTTCTTTTATGACAAATTGCCCTGTATAATAACACTAAGGATCAAACCACAAAATCTACCTTTCCCCTTAAGCAAATTGCATTGCAATTCAGGGGCTGGGAAGCAGAGGAGAGCTGGCAGCACTGCTTATGACTGTATCATTTCCTGATGCTTCTGCTGGGGGCTGCAAAGCGGTTAGTCTTGGCTGTGCTGAAAGAGATTAACTTGTGCTGACAACACCCTGCCCTGGGTGAAACACTAGAGGTCTGTGCTCTCCAGAGTGCTTTAATGCTAGAGGTATCCTTTATCATCTATACCCACGGAAAACTTCTTTATCAGGTGCTTTGGGGTCTGGGTGAACCATGTGAGAACAGAGGTGGTGGCACTGTTCCAGTCTGGAGGCACATCCCCCATCAGGGAAATGACACCCTTCATGGAAAAGTTATAGCTAGTCTAATGGAAAGTGTTACTCTGGGCTGGTTACTTGGTTTTTTTCACAAGGAGTGTCCTGTGCTAATCCCTGCCCATCTCCTGCCCTCTCTGCTCTTGCCCTCATGGCTCTGAGGCAGAGGCAGCTGGTCCCAGGCAGCCTGGGCACCTGTGCTCCCCATTGAGCCCTGGGATATCAACTCTGAGCTATGCTGTCTGCCTGGCATGATTAAAAATTAACTTATCCCTACTAATAGTTGGTCTGCAGCTTGACAAAAGCCAGGGCTGACACTCCAAGAGCTGGTTTTGGCAATGCACTTAATGCTGTACCTCTTTGAAGAAGGTCTGGCTACTCAGAGAGGATTGCTCTGGACACAGTCAGTGCCAGAGGCATCATCTCATCTCCATGCATGGGCAACACCGATGGGCGACACTCAATTCAGTCCCCTGTATCTGGAGTTTCAAATTAACCTCTTAAGATTCAATGTATGAATTTAAATGCAACACAAACAAAACCATCTGGTGATGGCACAAGCAGATCCTGCCAAACAGCTAATGGAAACCAGGCTAAAATGTTTTTGCTTTGGCTGTTAGGACAAACTACCTCTGTCTGCGAGGCAGCTCAGCCACAGCAGATGATACAGCAGTGCCACTTGATACTACTGTTAACTTTTTGAACCTGAACTATAACTGGAAAAATAATAATCAAAGGAAGGAAGCACAGGCTTGAATGATGTATGTTCAGATGATAAAGTGCATTGCAGAAGGTAACAGCCATTTCTCTCTATCAAAATGCCTGTCCCTTTAGATGGAAGAAATACATAAAACTACACATAATAGCAGTGCTGAAAGACTCCCCAAAAGCCATTAAGCACAGCTGAAATTTGACACAATACATCGAGCTCAGACCACTGTTTCTTCAGAAGGGCTTTGCAGAGCCTCTTGTTTATTAATGGCTGGAGCTGCTGCTTACCTCTTTTTAATTATTATTATTATTATATATATTAATCCCTGTCTTCCTGGGTGAATGATGGGATACCTGTGATTATAGCAAGAAGCATGCACCCTGATAAAGACATACTTGTTACATGGAGGTCTAGAGGTACACATCACACATTGAAGGGCCACGTGAACCTGCTCAGTATCACAAAGGGCTGCCAGGGGAGAGGCAAGTTCCTGTGTTATGGCCACTTTTCTCCTAGGAATCATGCTAAGACTGAGAGAAAATCTTATACAGACCCTGAAATTAATCTCTGAAGTTCTCTTAAAGTAACTAATTACCTGTGTTAAATTAGAGCACTTGAAACAGTATAGTATTATAATTCTCCCTCGATTTGACAATAAATATAATCTTTCCACAACCTACAGATCTCACTTCTCTAAGGGTGCTATCCCTGTCTTCTTAAACTGCTGCAGAACACAGAACATTTATTTTCTATTGAAAATACATAT
This sequence comes from Eurystomus gularis, assembly GCA_013400335.1. Lineage (NCBI taxonomy): Eukaryota > Metazoa > Chordata > Aves > Coraciiformes > Coraciidae > Eurystomus > Eurystomus gularis. Next base: position 177,527 of record VZZY01011982.1, on the reverse strand, counting down.
ATTTTATAAAGGAAGACCCAAAGGATAAATACTTTTTTCTTCAAATCTGAAATAAAATTTCTCATGGGCTCAAGAAATCTTCTCTAGGATTCATTTAATCATAAACCTGGACTTGTACAACTCTTATTAATCAAACCATGGTAAAGGATATGTGATTATACCATCCTTATTTGATTATATTAGTTTGCTCTTCAGTGCCACAATGCTTAGCCAGTATACAAATAGACAGAGATAAGTTATAATTAGCAACTTCAGGAATGTTCTGAAGATCACTTGTAATTGGAAACAACAACAAAAACCCCTAATTCATTTAATTAGGCATGTGATGGATATTATGACTTGTAAAATGTATCTAAGCTTATTGATAAGGAATAATTATTAAAAGCAGCATCTGTTTATTAAAGGAGCAGCAGCAGATACATTATAAACAGTGTTAGATCTGTAAGTCTATGATTAGGATGGGTACTGTCATTTTTGCTCTCTTCTATTCTGCTGTAGTGCTTCAGAGAGTCTACAGCAAGGCATTAAGGCTAACACAGTGTTTCTGCAAAGATTATGGGCTGCTCATGCAAGCACCGATGACAAATTAGCTTAAGATCATGTCCAAAAGTGCTATTTTCAGACTTATGCCATAATAATATCTGCATCCTGGAAAGAGAAATTAAAGTTTGTTGGCCCTCAGAGGAGAGTTACTCTAAAATGCCAGGTATGATGACCTGAGCATTTCCATTTCAGGTTACTGAAGGATATTATCATTTGAACAAGGTCTGGAAATTGGACTCACACTGTGCTTTTAATGACAGGGGAATATCATGATTTGGAAATCTAAGCAACTCATCAGGATGCCAGGCTCTTAAATGACGTTTAAATTGAATGGTGGGTAAGATGTTCTCCAGAGCATCCTCTATCAGCTTTATGTTTTGAGATTTGCCAATCTCAGGGCAAAAACTATAATTAATTTCTCCTTTCCAAACCTTTAAATTATAATTAAAGACAACATACATAATAAGAAAGTTTTCTCTTGATATTAAATGCAATGTCGGAGTTAATTATTATTATTTTAGCTCAGGGTTTTTATCACTCAGAATGTTAATCTCTCTGTTACTCTGAGAGATTGAGGAAAACTAGAAAAAAAACCTGTAATTGGTTTTTCCCCAAAAAATGCTTCTGTGCACAACTTCAATGTAGCATGCATCTAATTTTGACCAAAATATTGAATTGGCAATGACTGCAAAATAAACTTTGTTCTTGCTCTCGAGAGGTTTTCTCCCTGCAAGAACTACTTTTAATAATTAAGCAAAGGTGAAAGAATATCATACACAAAACTGCATATGCTCATTAACAAGGATGTTGTACAGATTCAGCTGGATATAGCTTTGCTGGATTTTAGATTTAACAGCTCATCTCCACAGTGTTCACACTCCCTCTGCAGCTTTGTACAAGGGAACAGTCCTGCCAAAGTCAGGGAGACTGAGAGGCTCAAGTTGAACAAGTTTTCCAGTTTTGCCCAATCAGGGCCATGATTTGTCTCTGGGAGCCACTAAATCAATGTAACGGTGCACTGCACTTTCATTACCTGTGCTGTTTTCTAGTGCTTTCAAAACTGTTTGGTGGAGTGTTGCTAACACCCTGGCAGCAGCTGCCTTGCCAATAAAATGATTACGGTTATGGTTACACTATCAAGCCACTCCGGAGGCTTTGTAGTGCCACTGCTTATTGTGGGTCTGGATCAAAGGGCTTGGATTCAAATCTCAGCTCTTGCCATCAAGCAATACATGGCCACAAACAAGCTCCTAAATGTAAACTGTCCATCCTGCTGCCCTCCCTTCTCCCCCTGCTCCCAGAAGACAACCTGTATTTTGGTCCAGCACTGCAGGTGGGATGGGAGGATGTGTTAGAGCATCTGTGGCAGCTCAGTCTGGCCAACTCAGGCAACAGCAGCAATTCAGGAGTAGCAGTCCAGGTTTTGCCCTGTTAGCAATACAAACATGGACTCCAAGCCTCTGCAGATTTTTGGTGCCTGTGTTTTGTTCTGTATTTCTGGAGAGGTGACGGACACAACTGTGACGCTGATGAGGCTGGAGGGGAGATGAAACAGCCTTCTCACTCTGCACCGGGAACACAAATCCCAGACTGGGCGGATGTGCAACAGTCTTTTTCTCCCCTGTAAGCCCATTCATCTTGCTGATTGACCTGAATTGGCTCTGCCTGCACCAGAGGAGCTATGAGCGTGCACTGAGTCAGACTTGGCACTGTGATAACACTTCCCCTCAGCTTTGGTCAGCTCTGGGCTGGCAGAGTAAACTCCTGTGTGCCAGCAAAGAGCAGGCAGAGGTAGTCAGTGCTGCCAGCTAAGCCAGGTAGTGCTCTTGCACTTCTGTAAAGTCCAGTGGTATTCACAGAGGAAATGACAAAAGCACCGGATAGTCACAACCCGTCCTTGGAGGAAGAGCTTGTTTCTCCATTGTCTTACACATGTTGTCATTTACAAGCCAGGAAACCTATCACCAAACCAGGAACTAATCCCACATATGTGTTTTATTCCAGCCTGAAATATTTTTCAGCATATCTTATTTCCCTTTCAATGTGAATACACCTTTGCCAGGAAAGCACTGTTGCATTATATATGGTGTAAATGTTCACACTAACGTGGAAGTTTTACTGTTGAACAGTTTAAAATCACAACTTAGAAGGTAAGGCTTCTCCAGGCAGAGGGAGAAACTTTTGCTAATATCACGCCAGCCAAAACACGTGCAGCAAGGACTTCTATCTTCACAAATACTGAAGTTTTGCAAAGTCTCCTAGGATGTGAACCCGAACCAAAAGGATGGATATCCATCTCTGATGTGAAGACATGAGAGGTAGCATTTAAGAAAGAGAAAAAATATTTGAAAAGAGAACACTGAAATATTATCTTGAACATGAGAGAACAACAACTTGCAAATCAAACAATTTCTGAATACTGAAGGTGAAATTGGCTTTGCAGCCCACAACATTAAGTTGACTGACGTAGTCTAGTATTTCATGAACATAACCTAGACCAAGGGTCTCTTTTCTAAAAGCAGGTAACTATAAATCTACACAAATACACACACACACATAGCTCTATTTCATCCTATCCAAGGATAGATGGGCAAGAAGGAGCACAGGAGTTCACAGCTGCCATGCAAATTTATACGTCTGTTCCAGAAAAAATCCTGTCTGAACTCTATTGGGATTTGTGTAGAAAAACAGGTTCTCTTAGATTTTTGGACTGAGCATATGCTTAAATAAAAACTTATTTGCGGCCCCCAGCCACCTGCTCAGCCACCATCTAAGCTACCTGCCATTGCCACATCAAAACGGAGGCTGTAACACAGCAAACCTCAGTGTACGACATAAGTTACTGAAAGAGTTTTGCTGACAGGCTTTTTGGCTGATGTTGGTCAAGCTGCTTCCGTGTTTGGGTCCCACGCTGGCTGAATTATTTCAGCTGCAACAGGCTGCAAGAGTTAACCAAGACAGTAGAGACAGCTTTGCCACCACACTAATTCCCACCCAAATTTTCTCCACTAAGGGAGTTCTCAGTTCAGACTGATTTGGCATATGGCCATACATGCAGCTTGACTCCTGGTCATCACCTTTAAAAAGCTGAGAAATATTAGGGACAGGATTTAAGCCTTTCTCTGTTTTAAGTCCCACAGGAATAATTCCTACCCGACCTTCTTCTGCTTGAACCGGCCCATCACTCAGCACAGCCAAGCATCCCATGACAATGAATAGTCCACCAGAGGAGGGAAATACAGCACAGGTTCAGCAAACAGGTTATGCCCTCCACGTGGGAGCACAGAACAGCCACCTCCCAGCCCTAGGGCAGCAAGGCCTGTTTCCCCTCAAGCTCTGAAAATCCAAGATGCCCTAAAACCAAAACTGCAGCCTTCCCTTCTAACTTGCTGAAGCAAACAAGCAGCTTTAGGGCATTTCTCACCTCCTTCAGTTCCCAGGGTCACACAGCCCATTCCTGACTTCGACTTTATTTAGCATATCCTCTGGACTATGTCCCTCTGAAGCCAGAAGGGGCAATGTTTTGGACCACCACTCGGTCACTGCAGGGGACGGTCCTTCTCCATAGCACCCTGGAGTGCCTCGTCCTTCCCAAACTGAGCTTTCCACCCTCCACGCACAACATTTATGAAGCATCCTGGTTTACCCAGCAGAGAAATAATGTTTGATGCAGTGCCTCCAAACTCAGTGATTTGTCAAGGTAACTGCTATGGGAGGACATAGCATCGCTAGAAGCTAATGTATTACTGTCCTGATAGATTTATGTTGTTAAATTGATGGCTGACATTGCTGGACCTCTCAGTGGAGAAACTGCCTGGGCCATCGAAAATGCCATGTTAAAAATACTAGTATTTATCACTTACAGGGTGCTTTATAGCCTTGGAGCTATTTACAAAAAATAATCAGCAGATCTCCTCCAGTTTCCATGGTGGGCAGTCTGCATAACTAACATTACTCTCATCTTACAGAAGGGGAAATGGGGAAATTTGAAGACCTCATGAACTCATTTTCCAGCCCTGGCTGAGTACCCACAGGTCTGGCTGAACACCGTAAGAGTAACAAGAAAAGTGCACCTGAGACATAAACCTATAAACACTGGGTTACAAGAGAAGGTTGGACGCAAACTACATGGAAATCTGTTCTCTTCTAAAGAATATGGAAAAATGCCCTTTGTTTTTAGAGACGTGAAACCACATCTCTATATTAGGAATAAAGGAGGAATTCTGAATCGTTGAAGTTTCACCTGGTATCATAATCCAAATTCCATTTCTGATGTCCCATTGACCTCTCTGCTTATTAGCATTAGAGCTGCAATTGTCACAGCAATTCAGTCAGCTTCCCAATATGAAAAAAATAAAACCAAGCAACACAGTATCTCGGTGTTATTTAAAGTTCACTTTTTTGTAACTTTCGTGTCAGTACCAGAACTTTACAACCGACCATGTGAGACAATCCTTTCCTTCAGAAACCTCCCCATCAGCATCACCTTTGCAAGTAGCAAGCCATGAGCAGCTGCATGGTGTTTACCTGCCAGCTGCGGTTAAACCACAACACCTTCTATGCAGAGAAACGAAAAATGAGTTCTCCCTTGTAGGCTATCAAAACACAGGCAGCCCTGCAAGGCTGTCGGTAAGCGTTCCTCTCCAGTGCCGGATTGCAAAGCCTTTTTGTGCTCCTAGGAACTCCTACACACCAATAAAAGTGCCGTTTATATTACCTAGAAAAATAATGATGTAATTTCTCCTTTGCCTTGTCCTTCCAGCTGTCACTACTGCATGCTCCTGACTGCAGAGGCCATCCCCTCCAGCCTCTCTGGTGTTCCTCCCTTTTCACAGGTGCTGCCAAAATAGCTCTGGGAGCCAACATTATCAATGCCTGGCATTTTCCTCTGCTGATTTTCGTTTTCAAATTGCTGTATTCCTAATAAAGGTAAGACTTTCAAAGCAGGCTAAGGAAACACTGTACTACAGTCTAAGAAATCTTCAAAATGGGTATTAAACACCTAAAACTCCATCTGTGCTTTTGATAAACCTCTGCCCCTCAAAGGAAGATAAGCAGCACAGTATTTTTGAAGGCCGCAAAACAAACTACTGAATAGCCCAACCTTCCCTACCTTTAATGTTAATACAGACTTGCCTTAATCCCCACTCTTGAAAAATACATCACGCATATGTCTGTGTTTGCAGAGGACAAAACCCAAACCAGTCAGCCCAGAATAGCTTTGATCTTATTTATTGCAGTTGTCTCCGTGAAATATGTTCCTTTTAAAAGTCAGTTATTAGAAGTTCAGAATAATGAGACCATTAAAATAACTTAGCACAGGCTGGGATCAATTAAAATAAATGGGTAGGAATAAGGACTTGAAGAACAAGTTGCTTCATCAGGGAATTCAACACTCAGCTGTTCCTAGCTTGGCTTCAGTACATGCCACATGTATATTCATAGCACCTTCACTCAGAATTATATACAGCTGAATGCCATGGACATTGAATCAACTAAAATGTACTATATTATTTTTTTTAAGGTAGAAAGATTGTTTTGAAAAAACACAATGTGCATCAGTACACTCTCAATGAATCTTTAGTGGTCGCTCTTTTTTTACAGCCAGATGGAATTGCTATAACAGCTCTCCAGGTATATAAGACCATGCTTAAGTTTCTTTTGATCCAGTAAATCAGGTATTTAAAGCTAGACCATTCACAGGCCCAAAAGACTTCCAGGGGATTTGGGGAATTTAACTTCCCTTTGTTGAAAATTGCAGCCAAAGTATTTAACTGAGTTGGGATGAACAAGATTTACTAGAGTTTTTGAGCTCACCAAATCTGCTGCTTTCTTCCCAAACTAGAACTAAATCTAAAGAAGGGGAGATGTTACTGATCATTTTCCTGATGAGATGCAAGCCTAGATATGAAAGCAGGTTTTAGCATGAAGATAGGATTCAGAAAAAATATAGCATCAAAACAAAAAACCTTGGAACAGGAAATGAGGTGTACAGTGTCTCTCGTGACTTCAAGGTAGGTAGAAGTTATTTCTTTCTTGTTTACATTAGAAATAGTAGAATAACTTTGCAGGAGTGCTTCAAGATCTGAATAAGACTTTCATGTCTAAGGCCCGTCATATCTTTCCAATCTAGAAAAATGAGATTAAAGCACCATATGGAGAATCAAGAGGGCCCGGTAAGACTCAAGCTCAGCCACTTGATTTTTTCAGTGCAAGGAGTCAAGCCACCAATCTGTCCCCCAGGCTTATTTGTCTGTTTCATGTGACCTTTATAAGTTTTCCTTCAAATTTTTTTCAGTAACTCCATCTACACATGAACGTCACCTGGGCAGGGACTTTGAATCATGAGAAACTGCATCTTGATAAAAAGCTTTCAGCAAGCAGCAGTTCTCTAAGGCAGGGAGTTATTAATGTATTTGAGCATGCTAGTTAAGCAAGGTAATTAATATATCTCTGAATATTAGGTATGCATGGCCAACTCTGATAGCTGTCAGCAAAACATAATCTACGTAATTTCTAGCATATAAATAGAATGTATTCTTGAAAAACAATTTATAATTATGAAGACTAATTAATTTTGGGGAAAAGCCTGCTTTTGTTTAACTGGAACAATAAATTCAATTACGATAACAAACACCCAGTGGACAAACCGTTCTGAAGAACATAATCTCTGTCCACAAATAATCAGTTTTCTGTTATTTAAAACCTGATTCTGTTATGTTACCAAGAAAAAAATAACTGCTTATCGCGAACACAAACACGATTTCCTGTGTTATATTTAGGGATGCATCTGGTAATAAACATCCTTGCAATGGCGCCAACAGAATATGTCTATACAGCTAGGTATCACAACCTGCCTGATGCTCAAAAGTATTGGTGAGACATTCAATACCACATGCAATTGATAAGGAAAAAAAAAAGTAGTACCTGGAACAGGAAGTATTTTTTTATTATCAGCTTCCAGCAGCCTGGGTAGTGAATAGAAAGCAGTGAAACAAAACTGCAGAAAGAAGTTGAGCTGTGCCAGGCTTTCTCTTTTTCTCCTCAGGACAGCAGTCACCCTTAAAAACTAGGAAAGTGTGACTCAGACCCTATCCTTCCTTGTCTCCTTGCATTCAGTAATGCTCTGTTCAGATGCACCCTCTCATGGATGGGACAAAGTGGTGGTCCCAGTGCCAGCCCCTTTAGCAGAAGTTGGTGGGGAGCCTATTTCAAACAAGGATGAGAGTCTGTAATTGTCAGCCTCTCACCTCTCCCAGCACTTCCCCATTTTGCCTATTTTCTCCTCTTCCCTGAAAAATGGGTATGGACTGTTTGCTGCAGGAGATTCAGTCCTTCAACATCACAACGCACAGGCTTGCAAACAGCAAATATTCTGCTGAGCGTACGAAGGTTGAGTTGTACAGGCTAAGTGAGGAACAAGAACTGATGGGGAAAGCTGATAGAGAAAAGCCTGCTTCCATGGTTGAGGAACAAGCTACATGAGGGTCATGGTGTTATCAAGCAGCCCTTGGCAAAACAGAAGAAACCCTGGCTTTGTGCAGGCATGCACATGTGGTTCGAGGAAAGCAAAATGGCCAGCTGCCAGGGTCACCCTTCACTCCTGCAGCTGCCCTCAAGCTAATGCTGCACAGATCATTGCCACCAGGCTCTTCTGTGCCTCGGGTCACCAGTCCTCAAGCATGGGAAGGTGGCAGTAACTTCACACCATCACTTCCATGCAGCTGGGTGTGTTGTTGGGGAAAGAAGGTCCTACCACCTGGGTCTTTTTTCTCCCCTTGTTCTTTCTGTTTGTGAGGTGCTTGCCACATGGCAGAGTTGCACTGTGATGGCCATGAGATAGTTTTAAATATAAAATATCCTTCTTTTGCCCATGGCAGATAGCTGTTTTTATTTACTCTGAAGTGTTACACTCTGCCCTAGTTCACATGGGATTTGAGATTAGAAAGTGAAGCTCAAGCAGCCAGTTAAAATTGCTGAGATCTGGAAAGGGAGCAGCACAAGAAACACGGATTCCCCTGAAGAAGGACAACAAGCCTTTGATGTGTTTTTCCTTTGCTCAGCCATCTGACTTGTGTGCAGTTCATGGCCCCTGAGGTTAAGATTTGCATCCCAAAAGAAAGACTTGAAAAGTAGCTGGTTTGAAGCACTCACGATCCAAAGACTTCACAGGGTTCATGGATAGCTTCATCACATTTCTCCAAGGCCTCTGTAACCTTCATGTCAAGGAATTACTCCTGTCAGAAACCCTCCGTACAGCGCTGAGTCAGGTGAAACATCAGCAGGGAGGTGGCAAATTTGCTTACTCTTATTTTTCTTCATGATCATTGCTGTCCCTTGCTGTGTACCTGGTTTATCAGGGCAAGTTCTTCATGGAGTGCTTCAGCAATGAAACATGCACCCAGATGACATAGGGAAGGCCACAAAACCATTAAGATAAAACAAAGGCAAAGAGAAAGTCAGCCTGGAAGCATGTAGGAATCTTAAAAGACTTGGGATGAGTTAAGGATCGTCCTGATGAAAAGACAAATACATACTTTTTCCTCCCTCAAAAGCACTTTCTTCTCATATTTGCTGTTTTACCTCCTGCTACACCAACCTCATCACAGCTGGAAGTTTCTGATCTGTATTCCCAGGAGTTACCAGCTGTGAACTCAAGGAGAATTGCCTGGTTTGCTGACCACACACTCAGTTAAAGGGATAAAGCACCGATTGAATTTGGGAAGTGCCCATTACTCATTTAGGCTCTCATTTGATCTCAGACAAGTCATCACAGATAATGGTGTGAAAAATCTCCCAGAAACTCTGGAGCCAGATTGAAATAAGAAGTGAAACAGAGCTGATCAAGCCAAGCAAAACTTGTTTGGTAAAAAGGAGAATGGGATCAGTACATGTCAGATCCAGCTGAGTAAGTCTGCTGCACCATGGGGCTTCTGAAACAGTAGTGAACATGGGAGGATAGGCTGGGCAATTTAAGAGATAGCTGAGAAAAGACACACATTGTTACAGAGTAGCTCCGTTGACAGACAAATAAAAGCACCGACCATTGCAGTGTTAAGATTTATCTAATAGAAAAATGCATTTTAAAAGAACTGAGAGCAAATGGAAAGATTAAAAAAAAAATCTGCAAACACTTAACATAAAATATCATCAACCTGATACTGCAAGTGAGCACGACAGGAGTGAGCAAAATTTCTGTCACTCTGCAGAATACATTACCCTGCAGCTACCGGCATTTCTCATGGGAGAAGGGAATCCCTGCAGAGGCACGAATAGCAGCATCTGGCTCTGGGTTGAATTCCCAAGGTCGCTTTTAAGCAGAGCAAGAATTTGACTGCTGCTGCTGAGACTTGAAATGCTACACAAAGCTCCAGGTTGGGCCAGCAGAAGTACAGCGACGATGCCTATGCAGACCTCTGCTAGGGAGCAGCAGTACGAGGGGGAGGCACGTGTCCCAGCCACGCAAACTCTCCCACTCTATCTCCTCACCGAAGCACTGTGGCACTTCAAGTCCACAGCTCGAATCACACTGAACTGACTGCAAGGATCCTGTCCCTCCAGGCAAGCACCCAAGTATACGCTGAGGGGTGGAAGCAGCTGAAGATTTTATCATTAATGCTGCAATTGTATTTAATTATTTCACTTTATAACCAAAGCAACTTGCTTTCAGGTCATCTGCCCTGCAGAGGATCTGCTGTACAAGGAGTGCCAAGACTTGACTGCTTTTGATGGAAGGTCTCTCCAATTACAAGATTCCTGGAAAATATCTGATTTCAAGCAGCATTCTCTGGTTGGAAGGATAGTGCAGGGAAATTCTATCCAGCACTTGGATCCCCTTTCTGCAGAGCAGGGATCCAAGGCACAGGAGGTGATTTTCACTAGAGAGTCTAGAGCAAAGCAAGCTGCAGAAGGAGAATCCTAACTGCAGTGTTTGCTTCAGGTACACAAGGGCAATCCTCATTAGCAAGAAAATAATTATTTAACATAATCTTTATCTTCTCCTTGAAGAGAGAATTGGTATGTGACCAAAGGTTGTGTTTCCCCACCCATCAGCCTGGCCTCAAAGACATCTTAAATTTTCTCATTAGCTTTCCTGCAGGACTCCCCCACTACAGGATTTGGATGCTTCATAAAAATTAATGAATTAATTTTGATAGCAGCTCTATGATATCAGAAAGCACTACCTCCATTTTACATACTTTAAAGGTGCAGACAACGCTACAGATTTGTTTTGGATGCCCAGTGCAAGATGTGTGAGCCTCAAGGGTTTCTAGGGTGCCTGGTATTTTTATGCTGTACGAGCAGCTCCCAGGGAATTCTGTTGAAGAGGTGAACATGAAAGACTAGGAATACAGAAAAGGAAGATGTGATTTAGCCTCATCCTATCCAACTTGAGGCACCTAACAGAAACTAAATGAGGCCTTTATTTCCTCTAACCTTCCTCCATAGTCTCCGAAGAGAAGTAAAGCAGCTTGATTCCACATGGCTGTGCAATACCCACCCTAGGTCTCCTCTCTCCATCTATCTTCCTCTTGGGTGTGACGTATGTTTGCTCAAATACAGTAATAAGCATTTTCCAGCAGATTTTATGGTTCAGCTTCCTCTAGCTCAGCACTACTTTGTTGCCCTGTTGGAATCAACAGTGCTTCCAAATGGACTGGCTGCAATGCAGCAGTCCCCGTTATTATTATGGTGCACCTTCGCTTTTGATACTGTGCAAGCCTACAATAAAATGCCAGTCTGTGCTCCAACAGAATGATAATTATGAAGGACCTACTTATCCTCCTAATAAAAGAGTGATGAAGATAATCAGAAGGACTGGTCTATGATACTGGCCATTTATCACAAAGATGTTAATTAAATTTTGTTAAATCTTTGATGGTCTGGCTATTTGCAACAGAGAGCTGTCACTGTTTCTGGCCATGAGCATAAGATGGGGTCTCTAGCAAGGAGGCAAGAGTACTTTTTTACCTGAATAGGCAGTTCTTTAAGCCACTAGACACATGCATATGCAGAGCCTTGGTTTGCAAAAGCACACGAGGGCAGCAAGTGCTTGTGTGACGGGAATTGTTACCCAGGTTGCAGATGCAAGAAACTTGGCATGCAAAATGAATGCATCCAACAGCTCCACTTCTTCCCTGGAAAGGCGGCCCCAAGAAGCCACTTGCAAAATACAGCCTCTGATCTTGAGCTGCTGCAGCTGCAATCTGCAGAGTAAGGCTTTCAAAATGCAATAAAAGTATAATTTGAACAGAAGGGAAAAAGTGTGATATGTGCTTTATAGCTAAATAATTAACAAAATGAATTGAAAGGGCTGAAATATTCATAGCTTTAAATATTTATAAATTAATTTTAAAAGTCACTATATAGTATTGAATTATCTTTAAAAGTCTGCCACTCTAGGGCCTTTCAGTTTCATTTCTGCTTGTTATTACAGTTATTAATGCTTCAAAAGTGACTGGTGTTTGGCAAGAGAGATGAAATGCAGCTTCCAAAACAAGGGTAGCTAATGCTTCTGCACTAGCACAGGGTCAGCTACTCTGCCTGGAGTCACTGGAGGAAACCCAACCTCCTTTATTTCTCTCCTGGGTGCACATGCTCGGAGCTAGATGTGCCAATAAACCCCCTGAAAGCACTGATTCCTGGCCCCATCAGTGTTAGCAACAACTCTGTCTGATAAAGGGGTAAGTAACAGCATCCCTCTGCCTGGGATCCTTGCTGGATCACTTAACAGATACGATGTGCCTCTCTAAAAGACTGTTAGTGACAAGAAAAGACCAGTTCAACCAAAAGACCATTGGTTGAAGCTGTACCTTCTTCCTCCTTGTCCCCACAATAGTTTACGCATTCTAGCAGAAATTTCACTTGTCTTTATTTGTCCTAAGATAAATTAAAAATATGAATAATGTGGTTGGTAACATTCCACTCTAGTACCACATCACCATGCAAGAGGAAACCCATATCTGCTTTCCTACCATCAATACTTGAAAATATTCACCATGAAAGACAGTTATTTTGCTGGATGTGCAATTAGACGCCTAGGTCCTTCACACTCACAAACACCACAGACACCAGAGCATCTCATGTCATTACGGTTGGAAAGGACCTCCAGGATCATCAAATCCAACCTTCATCCCAACATCTCCTTAACCACTAAACCATAGCCTCAAGTGCTACATCCACTTGTTTTTTTAAATGCCTCCATGGATGTTGACTCCACCACCTCCCTGGGCAGTCCATTCCAGTGCCTAACCCTTGCATACATGAGGCCGCAATGAGCAATAATCCTTTTTCAATATCCTTGCATTATGTAGCTCCTTTACTTCCCTTTGATACTTATTTCTGATAAATACTCTGTACTCATGTAGCAGCAGGAAACCATTACCCTTTGACAAGAATCTGTTTTCACTGACCTTATCTCTAAATTATTCCATTTGATGTGACTCAGATGGGTTACACTTAAAGAGGCTTACATAGTAGTGCTTAGAAGAACAACAGAAGTTGTCAGACTACTTTTTTAATATCAGCTAAGGAAATCAAATCATTAGTTAAAAAAAAGAAAAAAAAAAAAAGAAGAAGGAGGAATTTCTGTATTTTAAGTGTGTGAACAGCTGGAGCTTAAATCTTTCCAGAACAGGAATTAAAGGTCAGTTTATTACTTACAGAAGAAATAGTTTAATCTAATTTTCTTAGAAGGTTTAATAGGTTAATCCAGAGCACTACTTTAATCGTGGTTTAGGACCACACTTTAAATAGAGCTGAATACCATAGTAGAATAGATAAACATATATATAAACACATGTGTCAACAGAGCACTTCATTTTGGAACATTTGTCCATTTTGAGACAGAACGAGACATAACCAGTGAATAGGACAGTTTTGTAAAGGTACTTCTCAAGCCAGGAGATCATTCCTCTGATTAGCCATCATATTTTTAATGCATTCATTTTCTGTTCTGTGTTTGTGGAAGGGTTTGTGCTCTTGCTGGGTATGCTCCTGAGCAGTTCTGGTCCATCACAGCTCATGCCAAGGGGAGATAAACACTTAAGAGATGCAGATCACCATCTGTCTGGTGATGTAGGTTACCTGAACTTCTCTGCTTTCCACTCACACTTTCTGGCAATTTCCTGTCTTGACTTAATCTTTAAAAATGAACTCATTTAAATAATGATCCTTCTCTGACAGTCAATTGCTTTCTCCAAGTGAGCTGATGTAAATCGAGTAGGTGGCTTGTCATCATACCACAGAAATATCAGAGAGATGCAGCAAACTTCAGCGGGCTGCAATTAGTATTTTCAGAGCAATTTATGTGGTTCATTTGCTAGTGCCTCTGCTGGTTGCTCCTACAGTAAGGATTTCTCTTCATGATTACAGATGTTGCTCAAAACAGTTTCAATACTTCTTCTTCCTTTAGACTCACTCTATTTATGGGATTATTTATTACATGTATGGGCACCTGAATAAATCAGAAATAATTTGGAAAGCAAAGTGTACCCTTTTACAGTTCAGAAAGTGCCTATGTACAGAATACCATCTTCTCAGATGAGGTTACACATGTTACACAAAATTATTTGTTGACTTATTTCTAAAAATAATGACAGCCTTACAGCTTGTTAGTGAGAAGTCTGTAGCAAAGACTTGGTATTTGAAATCTGACCTTTGAATGGGAAACAACAGCTGGAGCAGTTATTTCTTATCTTTGAATAAATTAAAGTAATCCTAGGACTGCAGTTTGGATTCTCAAGAGCCCTAAAAGGCCTTTCTGCCAGTCTCCTCTTAAATTTTTTACTGCAGCAAACACTGGTTGAATAATTGCCTGTAGTTATTTTTTTAACATTCGTTGCAATAGAGCGGAACCAGAAATGGGGCAGACACTTTGTGGCAGACGGTCCCTGGAAGAAGCTGGCGTAGCAGACAGCATCGGGAAAGCAGAGCAGAGGTACAGACACCCTCCAGGTCCCAGTCAGCTCATCAGCAGCAGCACTGAGAGCAAACACCAGCTGGGACTCGCAGCATGGGACCCTAGAAAACCTCTCTTCCCTTCAAAGGCGTCACTGGGAGGATGATTTTTTCCCAGATTATGACTGAGATGGTTTCAAAACAAGAAGCAATCAAAGGAGATAGTTTAGATGTTGGGAGGATAATCCCCATCTATCTGCTTTAGAAGTGAAGTAAATAAAGGTGCTTTCTTTAAATCACAGAGACATGTGGTTTTATTTGGCTAAAAACATGATGCACTCACTCCTTGATCTAAGGGCAGAGGGAAATGGCAGTAGTAACCTGGGGGGATAATAACTATGATGAGGACTGATGACATTAAAAATGCAGTGCCAGCATCCTTCCACTGCAAAACAAGCCTATACTTCAGATTCCCCCCTCTCCGTCTTTCCTCTACAGTGTTTCTAAATATTTCTAGAGGTGGCTACTTTTATGCTGAGGGTGGAGGACCACTGAACAATGTCTTAACTGTGAATATTCTACAGAGGAGAAGCTGCTCATCAGGACCACTAACTAAGGAATATCTAATAAAATAGTCACCTAACAGCATATATTAGCAAGGGGAACATGTGACCATGGGCTATTTAATTTTGCTGAATACTCAGGTAAGCTCGATTCGGGGTAAGACATCCAAATGCACGATCAGAAGTAAAAGAAATAATAAGATCCAGTTGCTGTCCCTGAGGAAAGAAAAGTTCAGACTGAAATGAGATGCAGATGTTTAAGAGTTCAGGTAAATAACCATGGGAACAGAGCGCTGGGGGAGTCTGCGAGTGGGAACTGCATATCATTGTTAAAAACACAAGCTAGTTCAAACAAAAGTTTCATTTTAAAAAAAAGTTATGAGCTCAAGGAAGGTAAAAATAATTGTAAGGTTTCTCCTGCTTTTCCAGGTCAGGCCACATGGTAAAAATGGTTGTTCCTGTTATTGATATAGAAGAAAGAACCATTTTACCATCTAGTCTGACCTTGGATTTCTTTGATAACAATGGGAAGTTGGGATAAAATGCTAGAGAAGTCATGTGTCATGAGCATGTTAGAGGCATCTCAGATGATGTGATGTCTGTCTCACCTGTGGCTCTGCCCATCTCAGAGCTGGACTGGAGGCTGCTGCAGAGACTGAAGATCCCAAACCTGCAGCCCTGTTGCGAGAGCCTCAACACTGGAGGTAACAACCTGTCCATGCTCCTGGTACTCAGCATGAGCCAGTGCATGCCACAGGCCTGATGGGACTTTGTGCTCAATGCTATTGAAGGCTGCAAAGACACCAGCATCCAGCAAGCATACTCCATCTGTTACTGCCTCAAAGCACATCCAGAACAGGTACTGATGCAAATCGAGAACACCTGAGGACGTAAAGGCCTGGAATTGCCACCACATCAAATCTCATTTGACTTTTTCACCTGTGCATAAATATTTTGTGCAATATTGTGCATAAAATCCTGCCTTTCTGGCTACCTAATGCTGCACACGAGTGTGATGCTTTCTCTAGATGACAAGAAGATGGCAAAGGAATGTTCTTCTAAAACAAAATACTGAAAGTAGGAAATTCAGACTCTTCCACTGGTAAATGTGTTGAAGACAAAGCCCTCAAATCTTCCTCTCCTTCCTCTGGGGAGGAGGAGGAACAAAAGTTTCATCTTGGTAAGCATCTTTATAAGTGCCTTTGGATTTTAGAAGTTTAAAGAAAGCAAATTTCTTACCGATTTGTAGGACATTTAAGACGAAGCCTTCAAATGACCCAGTACATTCCCAATTCCCAAAGTTTTACTCGTGCTCTAAATAAATGAAGTCCTTATGACAGATTTGCATCCAATGTCCATTCTGCCCTGATGAAAAGCAGACACAATATTTATCCACTTATGTAAGATTGTCTCCTCTGGGCACTAGGCCCAAGTGTAACAATCATCATTTATTGAGAAGGTGGCTTTGAACCAAGCCATCTTGATGAAGTATTTCTCATAGCCTCATTTACAGCTGCATATCAGCCAAACAACCCAGCTACAAACAAACTGGAGCAGGAGTTGCTTAAGTACCCTGGCACTTTGGAATCAAGGCTTGGCAGAAGAATACAACTCAAAAAGATATCCTTTGTGCTACTGCCTTTTGAGCTCTTTGATGAAAATTGAGGCTTGCAAGATAATTCCAAGCCATGCAACACACATATGAATAGCTATTGATAATGCAGACAAGTCAAATGAAACAAGCTAACTAGTACTAGAAACCAAGGAATCTATGGCTGTATTTCTTGTTACTCCAGCCATCTAAAGCTAAATATCTAATTCACGCCAGAGTATTATTATTATTCTTTTATTTTAACTCCTCTATTATAGCAAAGTTCTTATTAGCATAAGGGACACATATTTTCTGGGAGTTTTTGTCAACATTAGTCATAGAATTTATTTGAATAAGCAGTCCCCAATTTTCTTCAAGAATATTTCATTTAAATGAAGCAAAAATCTCTAAAAACAATTTTAAAATTTTTTTTTCTTCCAAAACAGAAATTTTCTCACATTTCTGTTTTAGTGAGCAGGCTCTGACAAAGGTTTAGGTATTCTTTGCGTTGGTTGTAGCTCTTTGGCTGCACCACTTGGCAGATCCCTTGGGAACCTCATACCACACAGCCTGCTAAGTCCCAACAAGTGTGCCTGGAATTTGGGACACGGGACTGCTTTCCACCTTGCTATATTCCACCTTCTGGCAGGCACACATTGTGTGTCAGGTGTGGGGTTTTATGGAAGAAAACCAGAGTCCACAGACCTGGACAAGTACCTGATTTGGATGTTCCCGGGGTGAGGCTCATCCCTTGCTTCTGGGTGTGCTGACCCTGGCGATTTCCCCAAATGTGGGAAATTTGACTGCATAATTTGTGGCAGTGGGGGACTGCGTTTGCACTTTCCCCTATTTTTTCCCATATGTGTCATATTCAGTATGAAGCTGAGGGTCAAGCTCAATGGCTGGTGACAAAGGACTCTCTCTGTTCTGCCTTTGATCCCTATCCATGTGTTTCTGAATCCAGTTCCAGAATCCAGCTCCTGAATCTGGTTCCCATCTGCCGCTGAGTCCAGTCTGGGACCTCCCCAGTGCCTGCTCCACAGCATCAGTAGTGATGGTGACATAACTGCCATCAGAGGGGTTAGGTTCAATGCAGGCTTTGTATATATTTACATATATTCCATTTTATTATCATTTTCATTAAAGCTGTTTTAGTTTTCTAATCCCTAGTTCTCTCTCCCTTATTCCTTTTCTCTTCCCACTTGGGAGGGGAAAGAGGTTAATAGAGAGCATCTGTTATAGGTCTAGTGGAGAGCCCTGACCCTAAACCTTGACAGATTTATGGGAGGCCAGTACCTTATCCCTGCAGAATACCTCTTTGACAGCTCGACAGCTTAGATCTAACCTAAAAGGCATACGTTATTCACAATAGCACACACCTCCTCTAACGCTAAGCATCTCTGGAGAGAAGACTTGAAAGCAAGGAAAAGGAGCAATTTCAGTGAGGATAAAGGTGAAAGGCTAAGGGCAAGCTCACAGAGAAGAAACCTTGCATGAGTGCTGGATCCCAAAGCTTCAGCTCCTCTAGCGGATGCTGCTGCACTCATCTCATACCTCACCAGCTGTCCCCTCCTCATGCTTAGCCCACTGCTCTCCTTGTGCAGGAGGGACTGATCAGACCCTCTTTCCTGGGAGCTGAAAGTGCAGAGTAGCATCAGATGGTAACCTTTTCGAGTCCCCTTTACTGGAACAGCCCTGCCCAGCCACAGCACGGTGGGGAAGAGGGAGCAGACTGCTGCCCACTGCCTCGCTCCACCAAAATCCCTCTGGTTTGTTTAGCAGCACAGCAGTAGGTAGCATTGGCGATGTCACCCATGATGAGAATAGATGTTACTCATCAATTGCTGGTGCCTGAGCCGATACAAACCACTTGGGGTTTCTGTGAAGTGCAGAGAAGAGAGTTTTTAAATTGCCTTATACCTCAAGGACATTGGTCCACACTCAAAGGTCAGGAGCATCGAAAAGCAACACATTCCTGATGCAACCAGCTTGCAAAGATGCAGAAAGGATTAAGCCACGGTGCCTGGCACTGACAGGCAGGGGAGGGGCAGGGCTGGGTAAATGTTTGCTGAGATGTGGCAAATGCAAAATTGATTTTCTTCTTCATTTAACACGTTTTTCACTCTCTTCCCCTCTTCTCCTCCCCTTTATGATTAAATTTAAAAACAACAGTGACTTCAAGACGCAGACATACTTAAAAGTTTAGAGGAGAGGCATGAGGAGAGGGGTTCAAGAGAGGAAAAAGCTGCATATCCAGCACTGCAAGAGAAACTCTTGAACTGGGAAAGCTGCAGAAATACAAAAATGGTATGAAAAGGGATTCTCTGGAGAAAGGCGAAGGGAATGGTCTTGACTGCCACACACTCCATAGGATCTGAGCTCCTGACTCCTCTGAGAGAAGGATGAGCACAGCTGACAAGTCAGAAGGGACCATGCTCATGGATGGTTTAGTTGGACTTGCACAGGCTTTTCTCATGTTCCCTTTGCTTCAGATACAACAAACAGAAGAATTAGACATCTTCCGGAAGACAAAAAATCCACCATGGATTTTCAATTGCCTTTAACAGACTTTTCAACCATCTTTTCACCTGGCAAAAGGCTGGGAGTGTTTTAAAGATCTGTAATATTACCCTCATTTACTGCACAGCAGGAATGTCCTTGGGAGGTGAAATGGGATGGCAATATTTTGAATTGCAGCTATGAAAGTATTCAAACACCACAAAGCACTTTCCCACTTTCCTGTCTAATTCAAACATTCAGAGCTGGTCAGGCTTGCAGTTCAAAATGAGAACAAAAAGGGTAGACTTAAGTTTTTTACTTAATTTTTTCTTTCTTTAATTACTTAAACCATTAATGAACAAAACATCTTGAGAAGAGAAGCTAGAAAGCCACTGTCAGCAGCAAGCCTAAAAAGGAGAAACATCTTTTTCCTTTGCATTCAACTATTGCACTACTGGGAACAATATCTTTTTAAAGCTTTCCTTGAACTCATATTTCCACTGCCTTTGCCTCCTTTGCAGCAGTTTTGCTGGCTCTGCCACAGTTTTTTTATTTGGAGTAGTTCTGGACACTCTCACTCCCATTTCATGGGAATAGCAAAGCAGAGGTGATTATTAGAAAAGCCCCAGTTGCTGCACATTTAGTACAGTACTGCTTAATTTTCAGCTCCAGCATAACACACAAACCCTCAAAACTCTAATTTCCTTTGTTCAGCTGCAGCTCCAAAATAGCTTTACGAAAGCTCTTGCACCATATAAATTGTACATGAAAACTTCTACAAAGCACAGTGCTACTGGACACGTATGTACTCCAGGGAGCCCCAAGACATGGCCCCATGGCAGCCACAGCAGTCCTGGTGGGTCACTTCCCCCCCCCACCATGGTCCTCCCTCCCTTTTTCTGTATTTGAAATCATCTGCAATCTGGTAATGGAAAAGTAAAGCAATCAGCTATTAGTGTTTAGCGTAATTCCGTGCTTCACGTCCCAGAACATCCTGTTTGAGAATCAAGGTGAAGTCCACTTCCAAAGCACTTTTTACCATGTGTGACCTAAAAGTAAAATGATGTCAGTGAAAATCTGGATACACAAGATGTCACTCCATACAAAGTGCTCCACTGGGCCTGGTGGGGATGAGGAAGCTTATCATGTGCTGCATCCAAATCCAGATAAAGCTGAAGAAACTTCCTGTCCGGAGTTGGATAGCCTGAACTGGAACTGTCCATCTCACACGCCTGTAGTGGACTAAGCTGCACTGGGTTTTCCAAGTTCTGTTTTAAAAAATACTGCATAAAGCTTCCTGAGAAAAAACATTTTCCATACTGCACAGATCATAGCAGTGCAGTTGCAAAGTTCAAATTCTGCTCTGTCCTCCAGTTTGAATTTATGAGCAAAGATCACCTCAGAGCCTCCCCTTAGGCTTGGCTTTGCCTCAGGATCTTCCTTTGGGATTTCTCTGCCCATATGCTCCCTCCTCTTTTCCCTGGGGAGCAGGAGGTAAACAAAGGAGACAGCAACCTGCTACGGTGAGCCAGCAAAATCCAAATCCACCAAGAGCCATGCCAAAGCACCCTTCAGTATCTCCCTGCTAAAAAAAACGTTGGTACCCCTCACCTTGCTCTGTGCTGATTTATTTCTGCAGCAAGGGGAGTTTTCCATATGCTTATTAACTATCTCCAGGATGTCTTTGGCAAATTACATAGATGCCTTTCTCCTTGAATGCATCCCACTGAAATCTGTATTCCTGTCACCTGCCCCCACCTCTCTCAGTGGCAGCTACTCTGTTCAGCTGTTCTTCTACTTCACATTGCTGTTAGACTAGCAGTATCTGCATAATATCTTTGGGGGGAAAAAAGCTTTTGAAATACAGCTTTTGTTTTAATGACAGAACAGCATATGCTGTCACTCCTCCAAGCGTTTTCTAAGTGGTGATAATGTTCTCAACTTATTTAAGTACAGTATTTTTCCACCAAGGCTCTTTTGTGTAACGATGCTCCCACCTCATTATCTTTCACTGGTGCTAGAAAACAAAGCACACAGTAGCCAGAATGATACAGGTTGCAACTCAGGCAGACAAGAATTAGTCAGTGATGGTAACAGACCCAAAAAGCTGGACCCAAAAGTAAACCAGGAGAGTCTACGTTGGAACTCTTTGGAACAGTTAGAAAGACAACAAACACAGCTTGGATTCACTGTCCTTTTGTGCACAAGAAATGCCTTTGTTAAAGGACACTGTTTGCAGCAAATCGCTGAAGCTGCACAACCATCTTTTGTGCCATGTGGTGGCTGGACATGAAAGCGCCTTCAGATAACAGGCAGGCTCCCATCAACAGCTCACCGTATGCTTCCTGCCCAGCCCACAGTCAAACGGAGATGCTCTGAGCTGCAGAACTGTGCATGGCACTCTGTCCAGCGCCTGCCTGCCTCTGCTGCCAGCACATGGAATTACTTCCAGAACTCAAGCTGTAGATGTGTCCATGGGTGAAGTTAAAGGCTGTGACATCTACCCTGCTGGTTGTCCATACGAGAAAACAGACCTGTGTTAGGTCACCCTCCACCAGCACGCTTGTCACATGCAGGCAAGGGCTGGTGCCTGTGGCTTGGCCCTGGAACAAAACGTGTAGCACAGAGATCAAAGGGCAGTGAGTTGGTCACAAGATGGAAAAGCTAAGAAGCCATCTCCACACTACTGCCTGAAGAGCTTCCTGTGGCTCACTTGTGCACCTCTCTCACTTGACAGCATCTTTCTGCCTCTTCTGGCTGTGAGAGCACCTGTGGTTCCAGATGGTATCTGCTCCCATGTGAGTCCCACTCAGCATGCTCACACACATGTTTTGACTTGTTTTGTTTAGATTTGCAATATCATCCCTGGATGGACAAATGTAAAGTGACTCACTAGCAAAGATTTTTGAAAATTATTGAATTATTTACTTTAATACAGATAGAAACCTGCTCATTATCTTTGATTACATGTGACCACGGTTGTTGTAAATAAAATTTGCCCTTTGAATTAAAAACATAAACAGAAATGACAGCAACAACAAAACCAGCAAGAATGTTTGTCAGTTCTAGGCCTGATCAAAGGAGCTCAGGGCATGAGCAAGCTTTCCTGCAGAGGAAGAGGGGTGCTTGGAGCACCCAGTGCTGCTTTTGCTTCCCATGTTGGCAGCAAATGTTTGTTTCCCCATTGATTCCAGGAGTGAACAGGTAGAGGCTGTGCAATAGCTGTAGAAAATCCCATTATACACATAAAAATATCAGGCATCAGAGAGGAGAATATTTCTGCACTCCCTTAAAATAAAGCCAAGGAATCCCCATAACATATAAAGCACATTTACATTCCTGGATTTGTTTCTAAATGAAGGTGGATGGCCAGCACCAGTTCCAAGAAACTACAAATATCCCAGCTCTGCTCTGGTATGCAGGCAACACCCCCTCTCAGACATGCAGCTGGCTCTAGGGCTTTCATTTATTTCAGAAAATAGTTGAAGTATAAAAGTGAAGACAGAGACTGGAGGAGTGCCAAAGGCCTCAAAATGTCACCCTTGTTATTAAAGCAAAAAGAGAGTATGTAGGGCATGGGCTGAGAAAAGGACAAAAGTTTTTTTATGAAAGTATCAAACTGCTGTTGTCATCTCCAGCTGCTGCCTGCAGATTTGTTGACACTTCCACTAATAAAATGTGAGGAACATGCTGGATGTGTCCTGACCCATTGGGGAGATGGGGTTTCCTTCTTCTGATAAGAAAACTTTCCCACCTAACAGCTGATTTTGGATGTGCTGCCCACATGAAAAATGATGACTTGGGAACAAGGGAAGGAAGGTGTGGACGTGATGCTGGGATTGCCACCCCCAAGGCTCTCCTCTGCAGGCAGCTGTAGGCTGATGAGAAAGGAGCAGCCACATCCATCCCTGCAGAGGCAACCCAAGAGGCAGCTCCTCGGCTCAGAGGAATACCCAGCTTGGATCTGACAGCCAGAAGTAGCAGTTTGTGACACAAGAAGTAATCCATGCTCTGGAAAGGATTTGGCTCAGACTGGTACTGGCAGAGCTGCAAGAGCCAGAGCCAGAGCAGACATGCAGTGTCCAGCAGGGAGCTGGCTGAAGGCAGGAAAAGGTGCTCTAAGTATGTGCTCAAACGGGGTCATTCAGAGTTAACTTTCCCATTTGTTCTGCATATGCCCTTCTAGGGCTTGTCTCCCTCAGGGAGTTCCTAGACAGATGCCAGAGGAATGCGTAAGCTTTGCAAAGAAGTCTGACCTGTTGTCCAGACCATCCTAAAAAAGATGCTTAATATTTTCCTATCTATTCACAGTACACCTCCCCCCCCTCAGGTGGGAAGGCTCCCCAGATGAATAATGCTCAGGCAGGACTCAGAGCCCATCTACTCCACCTCCTTTGCTGTCCTACAACAAGCTCCCTTGGCCAACAGTGACAAATGACTCCATGTGTGGGAGGTACAGCACCAGCAGGTCCTGGAGATGCCATGAGTCTGCATTTCTCACTTCAGGGTTTTGCAGCACATAATTAAACAAAGTAAACCATGCTACAATGGAAGCTAAAGCTTCCTAATGGCAGCTGAAGTTTGGCTTTAATCAGATGGTAATGCCTACAGGTGCAGTACACAAAACCCACGCTGAATTGTCCCTTTTCAACCGGCCCTGCCAAGAAAGAGCTTTATGCACCTTTAGCTGAACCACTGAACAGCTCTGAATGATATAAACATCAAAGAGACTATTTCTCCTATTCTTCCAGCAATACTCCTGGGCAAATCCCAGATCTGAAAACCTTCCCAGACAGCCAGACACTCCTGAAGCCAGCCTCTGCATGGGTGACTGGTACCTCACATGAGGCTGGCCCTCACAGATGTCCACAGTCCTGGCCACAACGTGACACCCTGAGGAATATTATAAATACTCGATCTACTTAATTCACATCTCACTGCAGACCTGTTCCAGATCTGTTGTCACAAGCAATCTCCAAGCAGAAGGCAAGGGGTGCCAGAACACCTGCCAGGTTCCAAGATCAATTTTAAAATCCTATATGTAGTTTAAAAATGCATCTAAAACAGATCTGCATGTAAAATATTCTTGTTCCCGTGAATCTGTCTCAAACTAGGCTTGGTGACTGAGTCCTGGCTATTATATGTAAAATATGACTCATCACCGTAAATACCCAAATGTAGCAGTTTCAATTTAGGATTGCATAGTCTGTCTGAATGGCTGAAACCAGCTCCAGTCCCTTCCCTGCAGCATGAGATGCCTCAGTGGCTCTGACCAGTTGCTCCAGTGTACATTTAAAGATGCACCTGTCAGGGGGACAGAGGTCTTCACCCATCTGTGCACATACACTGACTCCCTCTTAAATGACAAGCTGAATTGTTTGTATGGGAGATGCTTAAGTGGTTGCAGCCATAAATCAAAGAAAATTTAATCCTCCTTTTTCAGATATTGGAAAGCAATCCTTATTTTCCCAACACAGAGACCTGTGGTTCTGGGACTGTGCGTCTTGGTTTCCTCCTCAACCATACATTGAAGTTGTGAGCAAGCTACGTGGTGGGTGAGCTCACGTGTGGCTTTGCTCAGGAGGGAGCAGGCCTGAAGGAGTAGCTCCTCACCGGTGTTGAGTGGTAGGAACCTGTCATGTCCCTGAGGTCTGTGCTACTAAGCAGCACAAACTTGTGTTGTGCTTGGCTTGATCCTGTGACAGACTGAGAACAGGTTTGTCCAAGGCACTTACGATGAGAACAAGTCACGTCTGTCTGCTCAGCCCCTGGGAAACTGTCACCCAGGCAGGCAGCTCTCTTGTACCAAGCAGGCAGCAGACAAGGTCCTCTTGTTAAAGTGTTCCCATTCCCTCCTTCAAGTGGTCCTTGCAGGTTCGGAACAAAAGCAGCTGAACAAGCAGCCTCACATGCCTGCCCAAAAGGCAAAAAGATAAATGCCTCTCAACTTGATTTCATCTCACTTTCTCGGTAGGCAAGAGCAGCAATTCCATGTGAAACTGCAATGTGACATTGTGAAGTGTATCAGGGGAGCCCCTTTTGTTTTTAAAGTGAAAAAAAAAATGCCAGACCTTAACGGCAGCTTATCCTTCAGCACAGACAGGCAAATGAGTCAAAGCTTGAGCAGCTCAGAGGAGCTCGCAGCCAGCCCCGCACCACCAGCAGATCAAACTCCCCTGCCTTGCCGAGACCCCACTGCAGGGACTGGGTCTCATTTCCCAGCTTCTGCAGTGGAGACTGATTGCTCTCCCTCACCCCCATCTTACAACTGGACAACGAGGCAGGAAAAGAACAACTTTTTTTGTTATCCCTCCAAGTCTGAAGAAAAAGCTGAATTCTGCACCAGGATTCAATATTCACACCTATCTCCTAGCTCTGCCACAGCTCTCCTGCAAAACATCACCTCAGACCATCCCACCCATGGGGAGTCAGGAACTGAACTTTGCACTCCAAGCAGAATTTCCTGAGGACATGGGTGGGATGAAAGTTTTAAAAGGTGAGTTAGCCACCTTCTTGAATCACACCAATCTCCTTTTCCTACAGAAGACATCTGAGCCATTTTAGAGCCCTTTCTTTTCCTCCCTCTCACAGTTTGTGAAAAAACAGGACATTTATTCAGACAGACAATTGGAGGAACAGCAAGTCCCTGCTAGGTTATGTGACAATTTGCCAGGGTCCTGAGGTCCCTAGGAAATGGTGCAGGGATGATGGATGAAGGTGTGAAGCAGAATTGTCACTCCACAGCTGAGGCATTAATCAACTGTCAGGATGGCTGAAGAGAGTAGCGGGCAAGCCAGGAAAACTGGGCACCATGCTGCAAGCTAGGCCCCCACTTCTGGCACCTCCCGCAGAAGGAAAACACTCTGGGAGCGACTTCAGCTATGCACAAGAAGCAAGCAGTCTTGACAATTCCCTGGGCACTCATTCTTAGAGAAAGCGCTCGTTCTTGCATTTTAGAGACATTTGTGCACAAGCCCTGCTGTGCTTCCCAGAGTCTGTCACCAGCTGTGGTGAGTGGCTCCAGCTCTGCCAGTGGGAGAGTTTACCAGTAAGACCAGCACTCACTCTACCCCCCCTTCTTTTTGTTAAATGTTTTTATTTCTGCTTTGCTTTCCGTTGTATTTTGAAGTTACTAAATTCCTTTAATTTTTTTCTTTTTTTTTTAATTTAGACAATTCTTTAAATAAAAAAGTTGCAGCATAAATGGTCTTTTTCCGCTTTAAAAATAGAAATTAAATCTTTCTGTCACTTAAAAAACCCCTCCCTTTATTTTGCAGTGAAATTATTCAGCAAGAGCTAATTTCACAAAGTGTTTTTTTTCCTTTGAAAACTCAACTGTTAGTTACATCTCAAAAATATTAGCACATACAGAACAAGACCTGTAGAAGGCAAACTCAAGACAACTTCTGTGGCCAAGGAGAGGGCACCTCAGATCACTCTTCAACTGCTCTTTTCTGTTTCTGCCTCACTCACTCTTCCTACTCTTTATTTCCATCTTTTCCCTAAGCTCACACATATGCAGCTGTCCACAGGGAAGTGGATGTAGCATTCCGACTAGCCTGTAGTCTTAGATCTGTGGTACACTAAAATAGTGTAGCCTGTGACGTATATAATATTTGGGGGGGGGGGAAGACAGATTCATATTAAAATTCCCCCTTGAAGAACAGGAAGGGCAAAATTTCAGTACATTCCAGCTTTTGTTAGGAGAATTTAACCCAGATGAACTCAGTTGATATCCTCTGCTGCAGGCTCAACCTTGATGTTAACAGGACTTCAGTGTGTGATTTCAGCAGGACCAGAGGAACAAATATCTCCTGCATTTTTATTTTTTTTTAATAACATGCAGTATCTTTACACATACATTAATAACAAGTGATTGCCAGATCAAAAGCCAGGAGTCATATTGCTGAAGTTCTGGGTTTCACAGCACATCTGATATCTCTGAGCTAGGAGAACAAGCTTGACGTCCCCTCATCCAGAGGTATTAAATTTTTCTACTGGGCCTTGAAAGAGATTTGAAGCATCAGATCACCACAGCTGACAGGTTTAAGTCATAAACATCTGCTGAGCACAGCCCAGAAGGGATAGCGTCAAAAGAGAGAGATTAGCAGCATCTCCTACTCTCTGGTCTGGAGTGGTTCTTATTTGGTGCAGAAATGCTCTGGTCTCAGACACACTCTGAAGGTTGTATTTTCACTTTCTCATGACTGTGTTTCAGAAGACATCTGCAGCCCAGTAAATGAGTTTCAATAGCCTGACGGAAGCAATGAAGGGCAGACTTGGCAGACACCAGTGTGCAGTGCAGAGTCTGCCACTCCTTTATACCATGCTAGTCAGACAGGCCCAAACTCTGGAGTACCCTGGAAAATTTTGAAAGGCCTTCAGTGGCAGCTTTTGCAGTGTCAGTGTCCAGACAAACTTAAACCCCAGCCTGAATGAAAAGCTGGAAATCCATCCCCAAAGGTTCAACATGATCTCATAAAAATATTCCAAGGCAGAAGTTATGACTTGTCATTGCTACCCCAGTGAGCTAAAACTGCTGTCAGATAAACTGCAGAGCCTGTGAGGACACCTGAGGTTCTGCTACCATCCTCCCTCCTTCAAGCGAGCCTTTCCAGAGCAGTGCTATTACAGGTTTTCATTAATGTGGGTCATGACAAACAGAGGAAGATTACGAAACTTGCAGACCACACCAGAAGACAGTTTCCAATGCAGTGCTCAAATTTGCCTAACAAGAAACTTGAATTTCATGCCTGCTTTGACCACCTCATCCAAACAAAACACTGTGGTTTGCATTTTGCCTTCATCACGTGGCCGTGAAGGAGGTAGATCAGGGTACACATTTTGCACGTATACCCTGCAACGTACTTTTTTGCACGTACGTATTTTGCACGTATAATGCAACCTACTAGGAACAGTCCCAACAGTTCTGATTTAGTTCTCCGAAACCCTTCCAATCAGTGGAAGTTTACAATGCTGCTGAAGCATAGAAGCTTCACAGTGTCAGGTTTATTCAGTGACTAGACAAGAGACGGAAAACCCACGTGCCAAACAAATGGATTGCATACTATTGAGCCAGTCCGGAATAGCTGGAAGGTAAATGAGGCATAGTGGATGTTTTCTGCGAGATATGTAAAATCAAAGATAAAAACACGGAGCTGATAAAGCATGAGGTGCAAATACCAGCAAATGGTGGGGGAGCTCCAAGATTTCCATGCAGAATGTGCAAAATTTGATAGTTATGACCAGTTCTTTCTACCTCCATCTTTAGCAATTACTTGCATACTGTTCAGCATAAAGATCTGTTCCTTCTCTCTTCTTTGCTCCCAGTCTTGGTATTAAATACAATTCTTAAGCTCCAGGGAGAGGAGCAGCTGCAACAGAACTTTCCCTTGCTAAGGCATCTTTCCACACCACACAGAGACAAAGGAAGTGTCTGTCTGAAGGAATTATCACAGCAAGCAAAAGACTAATGGGGCCATTCATTATCTTTAATTATATTCATCATCTTCTGGTGATTAGAACACAGTCATAAATTAAGATACATTTAAATCTGGTACATTTGAATGAACTGGATATCCTTTGAATATCTTATGGGAAGTGAATTTGTTAGGACTAATGATGCTGTCACCTTGACGGGGCAAAAAGGATGCTTTGGTGTGTCAGGGAGCTCAGAGGGCCTTGTGGTACAACAACAGTGCAACTAGGAGAGGAAAGGGTCAGCTTTTGCTTTGGTTTCTCATGGCTGATGCTCCCGAGAGCTCAACTCCCAGTTTTAAGCAATGTCTTGAGTACTGAAACAAAGAGCACAGTTCTTTGTACTTCTAGAATATCTTAATTTTTGTTGTTCTCAGTACAGGGCATGCAGGACTGGACTCTGTCCATGGAAGTAGCTCCTCTTGTGTGCATGGGGTGATGAATTAATATATAAACTTATACTTGCATAAGGATTGCAGTCTTGGAGCTGTTAATACACTAAACTCCTGTATCCTAGGAGTGGAAATCCGTATTAAGGCCCAGCCCTTCCAAATCCCTCACATTTTAATGGCTGCACTATAAATTAATCCAGTGGGAAGGATTAAGATTTTGTGGCTTGAGCTGGATCTTCCTGGGGCATAAATGGATGAGAAGGTACATTCTTCCGCAGCTTTTACTTCATTTTTAGATACCTTTAGGTCTTCAGAGGAAACTTAAGCAAGTTGCTCTCTGGAAAGAGAGCCACAGGCACAACTGTTGTGCTTCGCCCAGTCTAACACCCCTCCCATCATTAACTAGCAGAGCTCAGTTAACAGAAGCAGAGAGCTACGGTGCCTCCTGCAACCTCACCCAGGGTGTCAGAGCACCTGTGGTACTTTAGCATCATGCCTATGCTGACCACTTTTGTATGTGGCTTAGAGACAAACTACGCCTTGGGGTGCTCCATTTCACTCTCTGACATCTTAAAACCTGCAGATAGTAGAGAAGATTTGCCATTGGAGAAAGTCTACAACGCTATCAGCTGTGCATTGCCTCTAGAAGTTGGTCAGATATAAATATTGCTGTTTTTTAACATGGATTAAGGTATACAGATAAGGTATGTCAGCCTAAAAAGAAAAGCAGTCTGATATCAGATGATCATCTGTGATATTAGTGTGCCTGGTTTTAACTCACATGCATCATGTTGCCCTGCATTTGCTGTAGGCAAAGAACAGGTGACCAGCAAGTCACCATGGCTTGGTTGGTCTTGTTTTGCGGAAAAGGCACCTGCTTCTGTCACACAGGTTGTCTCAAACAAGAACAAGTGGCCATGTGGGTAACCAAAAGCTCTGCTGATATTTTTTCCTGGATACAATTTTTTGTTGATCGACCCCTCAATCACCACAGTTTTTTACACCATAACGAGAATGTACATCAACATATTATACTCTGTATGTCAACAAACCATAAATGATCCACCTCTGTCAACACAAACACCTCATCACCGGCAGCAAAAGAACACCTTCTTTCCAGATTTGGATTTAGCTACATGCCAGAATTCATCTGTGATCAAATTATTCTGAGCTGCTTTAACCATGTTTCCACTTTNAGAAAAAAAAAAAGATAAGAAAAGCTTAGCCAGTTTAAAAAAAAACGTACATGAAAAGTGATAGCCGGTACATTACTTCAGAGAGATAAAATCGATTTGACTGCAACTTTCATCTCTGAATACATCTGCAGGGCCAGGATTACTTTGAAACAGGAGGATTTCAGAGCAGAAGCAGTGCTCGGTCTTAGCAGCTGCTAAGAAATTGTTGAGTGCCTTTAAAATCTCCTTTATTCCCACCACTGTCAAGATAAGTCCAGTGCAGGCTACACACATAAAAGCTCATAATGCAATGAACAGAAGCTGAATAACAGCACTGAATCTGAATTTAAATTATTTCAAACAATTAAAAAGAAAAACAGAGAAGAATGAACAAAGCCAGCCTGAGGCAGAGTTAAAAAAAAAACAAATAAAATCAATAGAGGTAATTGTCACTTGTTACCCAATAAAATAAAAAGCACTAAAAAAGAAAAAGTAAAATACAACCAGAAGAACATGATCTTAGTAAGAAAATTACTCCAATAATTTTCCTAATGAAAGTATTTGCAACCAATAAATGCCTTCAGAGCAAACACCTACTGTTTTCTGTGCCTATTTAAGTAATGCACATCTTGTTTTATCTGACATCTCATATTGAGGTCCCAGAGTTTCACTGACAATCTAAGTGATGCAAGACAGAAGGAAGAGATTCCAAGCTGTTGTAGGTTATGCAAAAAACATTAAGTCAAAATGCTGCTTTAGTCCTTCAAAAGCCCCAAATGAGTCTGTACATCTGGCATTCTGCATTAGACTGTCCTGTGCGTAACACTGGGCCTGGGTAATAAAGAATACATTTATTTAATTCTTCCTAGTTACACCTTTTCTATATATTTTAGATTTATGTCCTTAGATTGATATTTTTCTGAAAGGAACATTTAGCAGCCTCTAATGAACAATAAAAGTATATATTAAAACATACTAAATTGCTTCTAGAGGAGTCTCTTTGTTAATCTATGTGTTTTTCTTTACCCTAAGTCACAGGGTGGTGTTCAGTCCACATATATTTTTGAGTTTAGGCTACAGAAGAGGCAAGAGCTTCTGGAGGAAGGAATGGCTTCCATTTACCTGAATAAGGCACCATAACTAAATTCCTACCACTGACACTCAAATAGCAGCACATTTCATTTGTCAGGAACACTTGACTGGTCAAGTAGCCATAGTAAAATATCACTTTTAAGGACAACATGCTTATTCCTCCTTCTCCCCTCCTCAAAAATGATGTCCCACAGAGAGTAATCACACAGCTGTCTAGCCCATGAGTCCATGTATGCTGGATTGTTTTCTGTAACTAAACATGCCCAAGAAAGTTTGAAAAGCTAATGATTATTAAGCAGCTCTAGCTAATGACTCTTTTCACACCCACAATAGAAAACATCCCTTTATTTTCAGTTCATGTAAGTAATCAAACCATAACTATGACCCAGCAATATATGAAGATGAAAGCATTCAGCTGATCAAGGCAGAAACTTCTTCCATATTTGTTGAGGATGAAAACACAGCGAACAACAAAGGCATAGAGGCATTTGAATAAAGTTTGAGGCTGTAGTTAGATCAGAATGTGCAATTTTAGATTAACAATGCATTTATACTTCCTATTACACATCTTACATGCATTTAGCCTCTCAACGTGATAGCATCCTTAATTTTCTCTGTTACATCTCATTGTTAGGCTGTTTAAATTCATTGAAAAAGTCATTAGCTTTACATTAAGGATCACTGGGGCATCTGGCAGATGATCTATAGAGGGAAATTGTGTTTGTATGGAGCCCCATCATCAGTGCTCAGACTGAGAAACATTGTTTGAAAGAAGGACTGAACTAATGGTATTTGACATATAAATACACTTCCATGGTCATCAATGAATCAGACAGTGCATTATCATTGTTAATGTTCATAAGACCCCCATGGAGTAGGTAAGTAGGATTACTGAGATCGCAGAGAAGGGGAAATGAGGCATAGATACTGTAGAAAAGAAACTGGGTTAACAAATAGCACATCTAGACACAAGAACAAAAAAAGAAATGAACTCGAGTCTGTTTCTCATCTACTACTTGAAACAAATCCATCCTGCTTATCCATCCATCTGGCACCTAAAGTGCCTAAACTGACACAAAGGGAGCAAAATTTTAGGTTTCTCTCAGCTTCAAGGTTTTAGCTTCATGTAGGCACCCAACCAGCAAAGCATTTCAGCAAAGAAGAGTAACAGCCACCCTTGTCAAGGCTGAGGCTGGCAGAGTTGATTACCCTCCTCTCCCCTGGCAGTAAGTCAGGATCTAACGGAAGAAAAAGCGCTGCTGACAAGGAGGCTATCAGCAGCACTGGACTGATGAGCCTTGTCATCTCCATCCATTACAGCTTTGATCAGGAAACAAAATCTGCATCCTCCAAGCCCACAGACATAAATGAGAAGACACAGATGAAGACTGGCAAGAAAACACTTTTGCATTATGGGCTTTTTTATGCCTATTTCTCTATTTTTATGAGCACTGGGAAGGTAATTCTTTCATCCATATTTCTGTTTGTTACAAATATTTTATTAAGTCAGCAGAGCAAAGATTATGAGGAAAAATGAGGCAGTTTAAATGCTCCATTTTACAGAGAACAATAAAAAAAAGTGTTTTAAGTTTCCTGGTTTTATAAAACACAATTGCAATTGACCATGTCCACTCCTGAGAACAGCTTAAGCACACTACACCCTATAGGATGCTTTACTTAATCATCCATATTAAAAGTCCTCTTAGTATGATAAGGTTTGTAGAAATATTTTGCATTAATGCTCAGTTTTATCTTTAGTTTGGGAAAGGCACAAGGGTCTCTTAGAACTAGTAATACTTGTGCTAGTGGGTATCACTGTCCCGTATCCCCAGTATAGCCAAACCAGATCCTCCTCTTTGGAAACACTGCCCAGCTTTGTCCCAAAAATTTGTTGTCTAGCTCACCTTTAAGGACGGGTCATCCACTTTCAGCTATGAGTAATCTCCAGGTTGCCACTACCACAGAGTTACTTCTGTATCATTTTCCACTAGGACAGAATTTGCCCAGCAAGAAAGCCAGCAGGATACAACACTTGAAGCAAAAACCATATGCACGCTCTGCCATGATGTAGATTATTTTTTTCCGCCTCTGGTAAAACTTATCTCTATTTGTTACACCACTCAGGTTTGAGATTCTTGGGAGTTAACAATAACTTCCAAAAACCATCAGTTCTGGATAGCAAGATTCTGCATATGAGTTGTATTTGTTCACCAAATAAACAAGAGGTAACACCACTCCTCTGAAGTTTCACCAGTGGTTTCTGCAAAGAAAACCAATCCTCTTCCTTTATACCAGGGAACAACATGGGCAATGAACTCCTCACCCACTAAAATTTTGGCTCATTTGGTTTACAAATATTATTAACCTCATGTGTGCTAAGGCAAAGAATAGCTTTGCATCTCTTCAGGGCCCGGTCGCCAAGCATCTGCTTGAGTGCTACGGTTTAGTCTGGAAGCCATGAGTTCAGCAGACCATTCTAGAAAGCTTATGATGCTCTAAACTGAGCTTGACATTGGTAGAAGAGACTTGGAAAGGCAAGAGCATTTAGGTAGTCCAATAGCAGTTCACCACTTTTGAAAAGAGACAAGATAGCAAGTGATTGCTCATCAGCATTTGGA
Organism: Eurystomus gularis; assembly: GCA_013400335.1. Taxonomy (NCBI): domain Eukaryota; kingdom Metazoa; phylum Chordata; class Aves; order Coraciiformes; family Coraciidae; genus Eurystomus; species Eurystomus gularis. The sequence continues at coordinate 143,678 of VZZY01011982.1, read as the reverse complement.
TCTGGCAGGCAGAGCCATGTCACACAGGTCATGCAAAATCCTGCTTGCATTCAGCTGAGCAGCATGGGATCCTAGGCCATACTTGCATAAAACAGGAAGCCATGGGAAGCTGTCAAACTTTAGGGTCAGGGTCGTCCACTAGACCTATAACAGATGCTCAATGTTAATCCCTCTCCTTTCCCAAAGGAGAAGAGAAAGAGAATAAGGGAAAGAGACTTGTGGATTAGAAAAGAAAACTAAATCAGTTTTAATTAAAATAATAACAATAAAATGGAATATATGTATAAATGAATGCAAAACCTGCATTGAATCCCACCATGGCAGTTATGTAGCCATCACCACTGATGCTGTGGAGCAGGCACTGAGGAAGTCCCAGACTGGACTCAGCAGCAGATGGGATTCAGGAGCTGGATTCTGGAACTGGATTCAGGAAGACATGGGTCGGGATTGAAGACAGAATGGACAGAGTCCTCCTTGGACACTGTCCATTGAATAAGAAAGCTTGACCCTCATCAAGAATGAGCTTTACACTGAATATGACATATACGGGATGGAATCCCTCGTTGGTCAGTTTGGGGTCACCTGTCCCCGCTGCTCCTCCCCACAGGTGTTGGCCTTTCACTTTCTGCACTTGCAATGTGATACACCAGAGTTAGCAGAGACCTTGGTCTGCACAGGAGCAAGTATAAGCAGGAGCCTTTCTGCACACCAGTGCTCAGTAGTAGCTGTAAACATCGAGCGTTATCACTGCTAGAAGCAGACACTGTCTGCAGAACTCTGCTGTTAACTTCAGAAAGTGCAGTTAGAAGAGACTGAGCTGAAAAGTAAAATCACAGAACAGAATGAGTTCTGTTCTAACTCAAACCAGGACAGAAACCCACTCAGGATTAATGTTCCCTCTTGACAAACCAGATGTACAAAAAAGACAAGACCTGATGGAAAGCCATTGATGACTTGAGGCCTCCTCTTTCCTAAAGCAGTCAAACATGACAATGCAAACCTTGACATTGCATCACTGTCAAACTAAGCAAAACAAGATGAGGCAAGTGAGCAAGCGCCAGGTTAGTAAATGGCTTTTGCAGGAGGGCAATAGAAGTTAAACAAGCAATAAGTGATGCTATAAAAATGCAGACACCATCTTGGTAACAAAAACAGAGGACTGGAAAGGAGTTGAGGCAATGAAGGTTTTTCAATCAGTGACTGAGGGCCACAGTTTATTAGCATGGCAATAAACCTTATTTGCTCACAAGATTCAAATTCAAACACACAGCGTACTGCTACTGCTTGTTCTCCTCCTGCAGAATGTTGAATTAGCTTCATCTTTACTTGCTGTATATCCTACAAAGAATTTTTACCAACAATTGCAAAACTTGATCAAACATTTGAATCCAAATTTTGGATGCTCAAAATCCAAACTGCCCAACCAAGTAGTTATTTACAGTGAGAACGCAGGGAGAAGCTACAGATTTGACTTTTTCCTTTAGATCAACTTTTTTTATTGCGTGTACAGTGGTCATGTTCACATCATCCTTACCGCTGAAGAGCTTTATGCAAGCCTAACAAGCACCAGTTTTATACTGAAAAGACTGTGCTAGGTGAGACTCTGTGTGGTACGCTGCCTAAAGGGGTCAGAAGGACTTTCCTTTTAACTACTACTTTTGCAGGCTTTTTGAGGTATGTGCACTGCCTGCCTTACTGTGAGAAGAAAAATGCTTGATCCAGTGACAACAGATATTCTGGTGCAGCGAGAAACAGAGGTAAAGAAACAACCAGAACAGATACCCACCAGTGCACCCTTTTAACACTGTAATATGGAAGAATGTTATCCTCAGTTTTCATCCTTCCACGCCAACCCCTCTGTCTCCTCTCAGACTTGACACAAGAGCTGAGTTTTGCAGCGAGAAGACCTGGCAGAGCAAAGACCTTGCAGAGCACCTCCAGTGTAACAGCACAACAGATTACAGGAGAGAGAGACAAAAGCTGGACAAGGCTGGTTTATGGGTGTAATTAAGGAGTTTCTGGCAAGGGTAATTTCTACCAAGGTTACTTGCATAATTCACTAGTGCAAAAGACAAGCAAAAATTAAAGTTCTTGGAGGTGTTCTAACCTTTTCTTTTTTTTTTAAATCACTAAGAGGGGGGAAAGAGCGTGTTTCAGACCTGAACTATGAGGCTGACTTACAGCTGGTGGCTCAGTAATTGGTATTTATGGCTCGGAACGCATCACTAACACAGGTTGGAGACTGATATTTTCATCACTTCTTACTTTGCTCTCAGCTTTGCAGCTATTTCATGCACTCTGAGTTTGTCAATTACCTTCCGTGGCTGGGACAGTGTGATTTGTTTTTAATGCACGTACAGTGAGTTTTAATAGCCTGTTGTGTTTTTTGCATTTGCAATTTCATGGGGACAGATTCAGGGACAAACACACAGGGAAGTCCAAGAGGGCACATAGGCTCGGTAAACACCACAAAGACTTCCTGGTGCTTCATCTCATCCCAGCCTTTAAGGTATCCATTCCCAGACTGGCTTCTAAAACCTCAGGTAGCAGTGCTCCCTTTGGTCTGTGGCCTTTGTGCTTCTGGTGTCTGTTCATTTATTATGCAGTTCTCAGGCTGGGAGCTCTGCCCTTCGAGGCAATGGAAATTATGCTGAGACTCGCAATGCTGGAATCTGAAAACTGTATGCTAGCTAGAATAAGATATTGAACCAGTTCACAGAATAAGTGTGCAGAGTCAATCTAGAAAAAGATGTCTTGACAGAACCCTGTGAACACAGGATGAGATCCCAGTAGGAACCAGGAGGTGCGAGGGCAGATCTCATGAGATACACGATGCTAATTTTGTAGTCTGCAGCCCTGGATTTAGGATTTGTGAGGAAGTCAAATAGCATCTCATTTATAATTCAATCCTCTTTCACTTTGTTCTGGATTCTTAGAGTCTCAATTTCCCCAAAAGATGTAATATGCCCTGCCTGAGGGCATAGGTAGCAATAAATTGAAAATGTCACCATTTTGTCATATTTGTCACTTTTGGCAGCAGTATACTCGGAATAGGAAAAGGAAACGAAAGGATCAAGTGCACAACCAGCCAGAGCATGCAGAGGCTTTTGGGATGGTGCACACCTCTGGGGGAAATACCAATTCTCAAGTCATTGAAACTAGTCAGAGTCAGATAGCACAAATAAACTCTTAAATACACAGTAAAATGTAAAATACGCACCCTATATGGATTTAACTAGTATGCCAGAAGTAGAGAAGGGGTACTAGAAAGCCAGAGCAATCTGTACTCCTGGGATTTCTTAGTGTTAAGGACGGAAAGGGGAGGGCCTGCAAAGAAAATAATTTCAGCAAATACACACAAACTTTCCTGGAAATGGGCTGCTGGAATAACTCAGGTAGAATAAGCTTCAGTTTCAACTGAAGCATGAAAGTCAATAATCTTCTCTGTAACCTTTCTAAACTCTTTGCTTTTCTATCACATATACTGAGGCTGAAGGGAGTTAATCTGTTCAAGGTTTATGTGTGTCTATACTCATTATATACAGCAGAGCACTCCTTCAAAGAGAGCTAGTCACTCAGCAGTCCATCTCATGCTCAGCACTAGTAATATTTAAGAAAAGTCATTTATGTTATTGAGAATTTTACCAAAACCAGGAAAGATGCAGTTGCCTTCCCTAAGAAAATGAGGAGTTGAAGGGTGAAAGATGGTCCAAATTACTTTTTACCTATCAATTATTTGTCTGTAAGGACTCGTAAAAATAGATTTCTCATATACATATTGCAAATCCATAAACTATGAATTTTCATTAAAAATGAAATTGGGAATATTTCTTCCTAAAAGGTATTTCTGTAGATGCCAAACCCACCCATGCCACCTTTGTCGTTTAAGTTTCTTTTCAAGTGAAAATGTGCGTGAGCAGAGCAGATAATCTCACCCTCAGAGGGCTGCATCTTGTTTTAGGTTGTGTAATTACTTTGGGCAAGTTTGTTTTATCCCTGATGAAGGAGCCTGGAGTCTGTTGCAGTCCATGGAGGGTGCCTTTCGATCTGGGCATCAATTAACAGATACTCCAGGCTAAGACTTGCAGTTTCAGGACTGCTCTAATTTTCACTTGACAGTAATGAGACTGTCAGAATCATTCTTATCTCAGTAGAAATAAACTCTCTTGATCAGTGCTAAACAAAAGGTAAGACCGTCACTTACTGAGCATCTCTCACAGAAGGGCCAAACTGCTAGTGGTAGCATCAAATAGAAAAAGCCATTAAGGGCAGAGGCAGGCTTGCCCCTGTCAATGGAGGCCTCTTTCTTAATAAATGGTTTCCAGACTGTTATTCATTCTTTTAGCTACCCATGACACAGGCACTTCTATCTCTTCCTTAGAAAGACGACTTCAGAGAGGAGTTTTCCAGGGAGCGAACAGGTCTGTCGTATCTTCTCTCTCAAAACATTGGTATCCTGCTATATAAGACATTCAGGTTGATCTTACAAAGGCAGAATGATTATATGCTCTGATTTATTCCAAAACAGAAGTGCCCAGCTTAATGTCCATATATATATATATATATATTTTAAAAAAAAGTTACAGCCAGAGAGAATATCAGAACAAAACCCAAATCTCCTGGCTTTCCAGATAAAGAGATTATGAAACTGGGTTTCCACTACAGAACAGACATGTTCCCATTCTCTCTAAAATATGGTGCAGATAAATTCCTTCACTTGTGGGAGATGTTCAGATGTTGTGGCAACATAGAACTGGCAAGTGCATCTTGAGCTTATCACGTTTATTGCAAATTATTAATTTTAAATAAAGTAGATTTATGAGAAGCAATGACTGAAGTAGGAAAAGATCACTGTTGCATTACAGCACATGCACCCACAAACAGACATTAGCATTAAAAGGGAAGAGAAAACCCCCTTTGATTAGGTCTCCCTTGGAAAGGTATTTATGTTTGGGCACTAGGATATTTTACAGTACTGATGCAATGCACCAACAAAATGTATCAACAGCATTCACTAGCTAAGCTGCCATTTCTTCTACCACAAGGACAGATGTTTCAAGCTTAAAAAAAGTTCAGGCATATGTCTGATGATATATGAAATCAATTATTTTAGGATTGTGTGGCAGGAAGAGGGAAGAAAGGGGGAGATAACTTGAGTCCTATTGAAAACTACTTTGTACAAGATACAGTGATGGCAAATAGCCCAGTTTCAGTGGGCTAAGCTGTGATCTGTAGATAAATATAGATTAAAAATGCAACTGCCCACACCACCAGATTTACAAAATAACAAAATTTATTCATCACTGGAAATGATGAAGTGTCCATTTCTTTCTTTGTTGACAAGTACAAAAATGCTGCACACAACCACGGTCTTTGAGCCAGTACTTTTTAAACATTGATAAGGAAAACCAGAAAAAGTAGGGCTTCCCTCCACCCCCACAGGAATCCACATTTTCCACTGATAACCGAGAAGAAAACACACCCAAATGCATACAGTAGAGGATAATGGGTGTGCCATACTGACCTAGAAGACCATTGCCATAACTACCTCGTTGTACATCTCTGCAGTGCAGCACAGAGGAGAAGCACACTCCTGAAATCCTAAGCTAGCCAAGAAATATGCAGTTGCCTTTTGTCTAATATGTGAAACCAGAGCATGTAAGCTCCGCAGCCGGAGCACCGCCAGCCTGGATCTAGCTTCTTTCTCTAAATTCACCCCTGAAACTTAAGCATAAAGGGTTTTTTTGACATTAGAGCCTGATCCAAAGAGAGTTGAACTGAGCAGGAGCCCACCACAGCTGCAGTCAGGTTTGGGATGGACTGCCAAGAGAAAAGCACTTCGGTGCCCAGTGCCATGCACCCTAGACCCAGACAGGTCCCCAGCACTGCCAGTGAGCACACAGCACATGCAGAGGGAAGATCGTTTATGTAGGGTCTACACCCAATTCTCTGCTCTGTAACACTGATATAATTGCCAGTGCAATACTTGTGTGACACAGCAGACAGAGCCTTCAGAGTGACAAATAAACTTTAAACTCTGTCACACATCTTAAATTGCTTAACCACTTTTGTTTTTTTCCTGTTTACTGGTAAACTGCTCATCAGGCTGTCATTGCTGGAGTTTTGCCTGATTCAGTTTCCTCTAGTAATGAGACAAATTAAAACAAGAAGAAACTGAAAATAACAAAAAACACTTCCCTCACTTTATCTAATGACTTTCACCCTGTTTTACCAAGTACATCATAGATGATGACATACTAATTGCACTGCGTGCAGGACAACACAAAGCAATTAACACTTCTCATGTGCTTCATGGCTGTTCTTTGTGCTGTTTCCAGGGAGAGTACTGATGTGAAATCTTATGACTAGCATGAAACCAACTGTAGTCATCATTGACTTTATATTTGTTCAAGTCTGCCTAACACCCTGTTCAGTGCCTGCTGAGCTTTCTCTTACAGGCAATCTGGCAGCCTGAAACAGCAGACCTAATTTCTACAGACATGGCGTAAGACCAAAGTAACCCAACTTCTGGCAGAACTGAGGATTTAGAGGAAATGTTCAGTAACCTACCAAAACAAGGGAGAAGGAAAGAGAGTTCCAGCCGTTGTTCCTGGTTCTGGACAACTCATTTCATCTCTCCAAACCAGGAATAAGCATGCATCCATCTACCAAGCTGTCTCCAACTCTTCCTGTCTCTGGTCTCAGTGCCTTTGATTATAGAACTTGTTTCCACATCCATCACACATCCAGCCTGCCCTCTATCAGCGTGCTAAACTGTCACTGCTGTGTCTCTGTAAAACTAGCTAGAAGCACATACAGCATCTAGCACTGCACTATCCCGAGCTTCATTTAGGACTGCAGCATTACTGGAATGCAAATAATACAATGGCATTCTTCAGATAAAAGATGTATTTGTGAGTTAAAGCATAAAACCACAGGGAGGGTGCTGAGCTTTTCTCAGAGCTCCAAATCTGGACCTCTCAGCATTACTAACAATTTATTAAGGCAATAAATATGGGCATTAAATCACAACCGTTGTCTGCAACTTGCCATTAGCATTCAGCTGAATTCCCCACTGGAGTTGCTTCAAAACTGCAAGAATGGCCTTGATTCCATAATTAATCCTATCATTGTTAATGTTTGATTTTAGGTATTACAGCTCTTCCTCCAAGTCTACTTTCAACCTGTTCTTTGCTACCTCCTACTCCTCCCTAACAGGCTGGCACCAGGACTGAAGGGTCTAACCACAGGCAAAGATGATGTCAATTAACTGGCTGATGAGTTAATTTTATTCATTGCACCAAGGTCACCATGGTCCCCATGCTCTAGTTTTGACAATGAACAGTGTGCCTGTGTGGTGCTAACCAAGCTCCTTCCAGCTACACTGGACTATTTGCCACAGATGCTTATGCTCAGCTTGCAAGGTGAGAAGAATGAAAATAGATGTATATGTTAGTCTGTGGCTTTGCTTATTTTAATTTAGGCACTACCAAAGTCCTGTCTAATCCCAGTGAAAGGGAAAGAAAAGGCCATTTAAGTTTCACTGAGAATTTTGCAAACATGGGCCCTGTTTCCAACTTCACCACATGGCTCTTAGCAAGCCAGGGACCTGCAGGTAACTCAGGATGTTTAGAACAGCACTTACAGAAGCTTCCTAAGGCTGCAGTCTAGGATGACTGTGAGGTGGTGAACTTCTTCAGGAGGGACAGACACAAAGCCAATCTGGTCTGCCACACATGCCTAGATCAGCAAGGATTGCATCATCCCTTGTGTAGGTGTATCCTTTACTTAGCATCCTAAATCTGTAGAAAACAAGTTACCTTGGCACTGGGATTCTGATTAGCAAGACTTGTGAAATTATAAGCAACAAAACTCTTGGGGTCCTTCCCTTCCAAGGCGTATTTCAGTTCTAGAAGCTGCAAAGTTTTAAGTGTTAAAAGAAAGGTCTAGAAATGTATCTTTTTGTCTCTGGTTCTGATGCTCTGCTTTGCTCTAAGTTAACTGGCAAAAGCCTTTTCTTTGCATATGTCAGCTGGGCTTTACAATTCTCTACACAAAATTTGATTTAGAAAGGAAAGCCTGAGAGCCTTTTAAGCTGAGCAGTTGGCAAATTCATAGGACTGTATATAATGTATGCCTATACCATAAAGACATACATCAGTAGTGGGTGGACTGTATATCTCCCTATGTGCTTATTTCTGTTTTATGGTATTTTAAAATAAGAAATACCATTTAAAGGAGCTAATTGCCTCAGGCTGGCAAAAATTTACAAGGCTCACTTGAAATGTTTTTGCTTAACAGCAGGAAAAAAAAGAAAATCATGCATTTGAAAGTGAAAATTTCAATCATTCCAATTTCAATGACCTCTTCTGGGTATTAAGATGCTACTGGCAGAGAGCTCTCTTTAAAAAATAGGTCCTGACTTTCCACAGCAGCAGAATACTGTCTGTTTTCACGTCAGAAATAATGGCATTTCAGGGACATATGGATACCATACAGATTTTAGAGAAAATAACAGCTGGCCACATACACCAGTGATGCCAGAACACCCAAGTACAAGTGCTCTGCAGGGGAAACAGAGGGGTTAGCCTCAGGGCTACGTCTTAGATCTGGGGACAGAAGTCATCCTGGGTCTAAGGGTCAGGGAGCAGCAAGCTGCAGCCATACAGAGATGTTGCAGGAGTTATTTTGACAAGTCTTTGAGGGTTATCTGGAGAAGGGCCACCACAGAGCCCTGTCACCTACAGTGGGGCTGCAAGCCGAACATTTGCATTCCTTCCCCCACGCAAACAAGTCCTTTATAAGGATGGGAGAGGCAAGTTTTACCTTTGGGAACATGCATCAAAGAAATGCTTTCTTCAAGGTGGACAAACAGTTCTAGGAATGCAAAGTCAACTAGCAGGGAGGGCAGAAACCAAAATCCTCCTATCTATTCTCCTGAAACCAGAGCTGGCTTTAAGAGTCTTTAGGAATGAAGAAATATAGAAGAAAATGTCACCATATTTCCACTATGAAGCCACAGACAGAGGAGGAAAAAAAAAAGAAAATCTATTATATTGAAGTTTGAACAGTGCCCTGAGCTCCAATTAATAAACATCTCCAAGTTCTTTTTTAAAAGCAAAACTCACTATGAGCCTCCTGGGCTTGGTAGTGCAGCCTAAAACCTGCTGAGCTTTCCCTGCCTGTTTTCCCTGCTGAGTCAAGGCCACATAATCCCAAGTCCCAGCACTGGTAAAGCCAGGTAGCATCCTACCTCAGCAGATCATCTTCAGTACTGACCAGTAGCTGCTGTGGCAGAAGGACAGGCAAAGGCTCTCTAGTGGACAGTGTGAGATACTCATGGGAACACAAGTGGTTTCAGCTCCTGTTCTACACTCCTGCATTTATACACAGGATGGTTTTGTGATATTAAACAGATGGGTTTCCCAAGCATGACTGCTTCTTTTGGGGATAATGCCATTAATATCATCCAGGAAGGAGGTACAGCTTGCCAGTACCGAGGGGCCCACTTCAGATGAAACAGACTTCATGGAGAAACAACCCCAAACCTATTTGTAATGTCTTCCCAACTTTGGCACCATCCCCTTCCCAATCCAATTTTATTAACAAATATAATGACTGGGTAAATATTAAAATCAGTTTGCCAGCTGGTTGGAGTATCTATTTCTGAAAACATCTTAATCTTCTGGAAAAGCTCATAATTTTAAATGCAGTTGGTGACACAGTCTTTTAGAAATTAGTACAAACACAGGCTTAAGGGGTTTATAATACTATTCTTCTCTTTCATTTCAGATTACAGAGCTTGAATTACTGAGGTTTTTAAACATGACAAGTATTTGCTCTTATAGAATGAAATTAAAACATGACAAAAAGGCTTAAATATTTATTAATGCCTTTTTTTCTTTTTTTTCAGATTGCAAACGGTGCAGTCATGACAAAACATGCAGGACTTTGCTGCATTCCAGATGAAGGCATTAGCTGGGAGCCCTATGTTCTACTTTGGAGGCATTTTGACTGGTTTTCTTCAAGTTTGCAAATCTTAGACCAGAAAAATGAACATTTCTGGTGTAACTTTATGAGAGTGCTTTACTGATAACACCATTCACATCACATTCTCATTCACACTGTTTTACCAAACCTATCAAATTCCACAGCTGAAATGAGCCCTTAATTTTCAGGAAGAGCAGTTACAGTAGTTACTCGGGCCCTTGACTGTAGGAGTGTTTTATTAAGCTCAGGTAGGAGTAGCCCAAGGGAGAGGAGCATCCCAGGGTTATGCCATCAACCTGAACACACTGCACAGGTTTGAAGGTGTTTACAGAGCTGTAGAAATTCCCAGGGACTTTCTCCAGGACACAAAGAGTGAGGACTCCACTTTTCAGCCACTTGGTATGGAAGCCACCATCGCCATATATGTCAACTACTGGTCTTAAACCGGTACCACTCCCCTTCATTCAAATGAATTTAACTGCTATTGTCAGGGCGGAGAGGATAGTTCAGTCTCCCATTTACTGATATTAATGCAATTTCCAGTTAAGACCTCACCAGGCCCGTTCCGCAGCTTTAGATGGGCATGCTTAGAACTGATTTACTACAGTGCAATCTCAAAACAAACACACTGCTCGCCTTTCAGCTCCTGATCTCCTGCAGGACAGAGCTGGCATAAGGAGAGCAATTGCTATGACCCGTACTTCCCTTATCACTCTTATCTCATGCACTTGAAACATATCTCCTAGTGACAGAGGAAGGAGTAAAGCTGACTCAAAATGTCCTGGTTTTAGAGAAGCAGAGGAGGGGAAGCAAACAAAAAAAGGAATGCCTATTTTTCTGTCACTTGTTAAAAAGACAGTATCCCAAAAATCTATAATGCAAGAATCAGATTTTTTTTTTTTTTTAAACAAAACCAGAAAACAGACTTCCAAAGCAATCTGTAAGAGTAAATGGGATAGTTTAATATGAAAAACCAAATAGTACTTCTTTTCTTAGACAGCTTATACTATATTCAGCCTTGGACAAACCACACAGTCCAGGGCTCCTGGCACCCCAAGGAAAGCTCCGCAGCTTCCTATGAAGCCTCAGTGATAGCCAAAGGGCCTCAAAAGCAGAATATTTATTTCATCTTATTTTCATGGAAACTAACCACAAGACAAGTTCCATTGAAATAAAGCATGCTCTAGGAAGATCAGCGAAGGCAACCCTAACACTTTATCCCTGTCTGCACCATGTGCAGCCCAGGAGAGACTTCACAGTCTTGTTCCAGAGCTGAATGCTCCGGTACTAGTCTGTCAGTATTGCAGCATTGCCTCTGTTTATGTCAGAGCATAAGAAAGGCCATGAAGATGAAAAGATTTTGGGTAGGAATTAATATAATTTGGCTTCAAGGCATGGAGCCAAGATGTTCTTCACTTGTCAGCAAACAGCAAAAGTTTCTCCAGCTTCTGAAATAGCCCAGGGCTGCTGATCTACAGATTATACTGCAAGGCCCAGCTTTTTGTGTGTGGTGACTGAAAAAGGTGAGGAACCACCTGGTTACACAGAACAGAGCTTTGACTGTAGTGGTGGGGTTAAGTTGGACTGGCACCTTACAGAGGAGGGAGGGTAATCCCTGGGGCGAGGGCCTGCAATTAACTTCTGCTTTTCTGAATTAGTAGCACTGAGACTGGACCCAAACCCCTGACTGTGGTCAGGGCTTCACTGTGCTTAGCTGTGTGCAAACACAAAATAAAATTGCATTCTCTGAAGGTCATTTTCATGCTTTTAAATAAAGTCACTAAAGTCATAGCTTAATTCCTTTGAATCTCAGTTACAAATCAAAATAATTATTTTAACAAGTGATGTCAGGTAATATGTGGAAGTAGCACAGTCTTTTGTTATTTTTCACTGCAAGATGAACCACTTACTCTGGATTATGGGGTGGTTTCCCTGTTCCTCCATCCTACACTCTCCCCTCGTGGTCTAAATGTGTGTACTTCCCTTCCCTCCTCCTTCATCCAGCACTGGGAACACCAGCTGAGTACTAGACCAAAGAACTCACGAAGGCAAGGATTATGTTGTCTACAGAGCAGTGAAGAGTGTCCTCACTGTCTGGTGTATACACCAAAAAACAAAACAAATAATAAATTAAAAATCTCATTTGCTGCAGCTCACAGCTTTTCTGCCTTTACAGATATGGCTTAAGTATCTGCTTGCACACGCTTCACAGCAAGGTATCCCACCAGCCAAATACATAATCCTTGCATTAAAAACCACCCATGGAGGCAGCAACTATTGAATTATTTTGGGGGCTGGCACAGGAGATATGCATCTTGCTGGTTTCATTACCTTGAATAACAGTGCAACAGATTTATAAGCCAGATTTTAATTGATTTTAAATGAATCCAAACCCTAGATGTAAACATAACCAAAATGTTGGATGAGAGTCTGTGTTTTAACCCATTTTTAGATCTCCTGTGTTTTTGGGATAGGTGGGCTTCAACATCTGAGCCACTAGCATAGTCTGAATTAGAGTGATGGTCCAGCCCTAGGAGAAAGAGCAGCCAAATTCCTGGATACAAGCATCTAGGCGTGGAGAATAGAACTTCCCTGGCATTTAAACCCAGACTGTATTTTAGGACTCCTTAGCACAAGTTTACATATTTTATATATATATATATATATACACACACACACACTCCCCAGCTGACCCACAGATCTACTAAAGCTGTGCTAATGTAGAGATTGTTCTCTGATTGATGTTCAAATAAGGTACCCCAGTGGTGTGTGTTTTGACAATTTTAATATGTAATGCTATTCTTTCCTTGTTCCTGCCTTTTGTATACCATCAGGACTTAAACTGTGACATATTCCTGTCTGTCAACGATAGAGAAGCAAGGTTCAGATTAATCTCAATGTCCAAGAAGTTATGACATTGGTTGCAAGAGCTCTGCAAAGGGGCTGTGATTAGGTATAGGACAGGTCAGAGCTCAAATAAGTAAATAAATAAATAAAGTTTTTCCAAGGAGATTAGAGCTGAATTTGACTGATATTCCTAATATTAAGTATTGGGCGACAGTCTTCTCAATATTCTGAAAGTTTTACACACAAAAAATAAATTTTTAAAATCGCAGTAAATAAGTATTTTGTAAAGAGGTTTCCTTCAACAGCCGCCCATGACATTGATACTAGCTGATAGAAACAATGAGGAAAGCCTAAACTTCATGCTCTTCCCAAATAATCTTTCTGAAATATTCAGGAATTTTTAGCCAAGCAATTATTTCCCTCTTTCTAAAAAACTTCTATATGAAAAGGCAGAGAGAACAGGTAAAAGTCACCAGCTGGAAACAGCACTTTTCCAGGTGGAGTGAAGGTTCATTTTCCGGAGAAATTCAAGTTTCCCCATCTCTGTCTCTCAATCAATCCCACCCCTCTACCCTGACTCAGCACTGCAGCCCAGCAGCAGCCATCAACAGATGGTACCCAGGAGTTCCTCCCCTGCTGCCTGCATCCAGAAAGCAGGCACAGGAAGGGGATTTCCTCAAAACATATTAAAAAGCCTCAGTGTTACAGATTATAACACCTGGAAGACATGTTCTCCACGTCACTCTGGACCTATTTCTATAAAGCACTGAACTATCTCACCACAGATGCTTGCTTGTGCTGCTGGCTACTGCCTCTACCGTAAAATACTGCTCAAAAAAAAAGTCTCAGCTGGTTCTATACTGGCCTGGGAGTGAAGAAGTTGCACTAAGGAACTCAGTGGCCCAGCCTACGCAAACCCAGGCATCCCTCTTCCCATCTGTCTCCCTTCTCGCAGGTGCAATTCCCTGCAATAACCAGCAGTAGGATATTTAGATTATTTTTCCAACCTGTGGGCTTCCCCTGCGTGCAAGACAAAAGCAAAGCAAACGAGATTTAATGAGGTGATCTCTGCATCTCAGAGGAATCATTCCAAAGATTAAATCAGTGTTCTGCCACCAGCTGAGCTTAGCAAGTTTTGGCTGGCGCTGTCACTGGACTTGCGGCAGCCACAGCCCCGGTGCTGTGGTGATGGGCGCTTCCCAATCGGCACAGCCCTTCCAAGAGCGCCCTGTGTGCTCCCAGCACCAGCTGCAGCATCAGCACATGCTGGGGTGTTCCCTTGCACGCTTGCAGACAATTCTGCCCAGGACGCAGCATGTCAGACAGGCAGGAGAGACTCAGGGAGGAGCAAGAACCCAGGGCCAGGCTGGCAATAGGGCATGGAGTAAAAGCAAGTGCTGGTGGCTTTGCAGGACTGGCAAGCCCAGGGAAGTGGTGGAGTCACCATCCCCGGAGGTGTTAAAAAAAAAAACCAACAAACGAGTAGATGTAGCACTTCAGCACATGATCTAGTGGTCAGGGAGATGCTGGGATGAAGGTTGGACTTGATGATCCTAAAGGTCTTTTCCAACCTTAATGATTCTGGAACATCTCTTGTATGAGCAAAGACTGAGATCCCTGGGGCTGTTTAGCCTGGAGAAGAGAAGGCTGAGAGGGAATCTGATCAATGTTTATAAATATCTGAAGGGTGGGTGTCAGGAAGATGGAGCAATCAGTCTCTTTTCAATGGTGCCCAGTGATAGAACAAGGGGAAATGGGCAGAAACTGGAACACAGTTCTGNGCCCAGTGATAGGACAAGGGGAACTGGGCAGAAACTGGAACACAGTAAGTTCTGCCTCAGCACGAGGAGAAACTTCTTTACTGTGAGGGTGATGGAGCACTGGGACAGGCTGCCCAGGGAGTTTGTGAGGTCTCCTTCTCTGCAGACTTTCAAGACCCATCTGGATATGTTCCTGTGTGACCTTGTCTAGATGAACTTGCTTTGGCAGAGGGGTTGGACTAGAAGATCTCTAGAGGTCCCTTCCAACCCCTACCATTCTGTGATTCTATGATTCTATCTGGGTGCCTATGTAGGAAAAGACTGGGAGATATCCTGTCTGCTGCTACAAACTGCAAGTAGGCACTAAAGTCTGCCTGCTCACACCAGCGCCAAGCAAAACCCACCCAGAAAGATGTAGGCAGCTAACAGGGCTGGGGACATACTGCAGGTGTTGAAGGGCAGATGTGAGGAAAAGCCACTGCAGCTTAGCTGCGTTAATCCACCATCATAGACTAGCAATCACCAGTTTTCAACAGTATTATGCCATGAAAGCAGATCAAACCGTTTTCCTTTAGTTAGATTTTGGACCAAATGTCTTCAGCCATTTAGCAACAAAATCTGTGGTGTTTAGTTTGGGTATTTTGCCTTTAAATCTGTGAGTAGCTGAAGATGTCTGCAAAAACTTAAGTAGGCTGCTTTCTCACTGATGCACTCTTGGGGTGTTCAGGCAGGAACTTTCTTGCAAGTTTGGGAAGTCAGTTCTGTTGAGTTTGGGGTGTCTTGGTGGCTTTTTTTGCTTGCTTGTGTTTTTTGTTTGGGGTTTTTTTGTTGTTGTTTGTTTTTTTTTCCTCTTCTTAATCTGAAAAATGATTGTATCAGTCATGGCAATTTTTCACAAATATTCTTCCCTACACACACACAAACAAGCCTTTATATAAATGCTGTACTGCTTTGTACCTGACTTTCTTTACTCCACAAGAAGAAAGGTATTTTACAATAGTTTTCTCCTCATCCTCTCTAAATAAGTGTTTTTTTAAAAGTATTAACTCCCTTATTCCTTTTAATGTTGGTCACTTAATTTTTCAAGACAGAGCCATTCACAGAAGTTACACATTCTATCAAGCTTGTAACTACCTTTAGATAGAGAAGCAAGGTAGGTCTCCCTTGAAAATAATATTATTATAAAAATAAAGTGTATGTCCAAGCAAGAGCAGTACACTGCCAACTGACTTGGAGCATCACTGGTTGTAAAATCCAAAAAAGAAGTATCAAAGATGGGAATTGTCGCGGTCGGGCGCGCAGGGGTCCGACCACCTCCTAAAGGGAGAAGGGTTGAGGGTAAATTGGGACATCTCCCCACCAGGCTCGCAAGCAGACACGGAATCTATGCCGAATAGATTTATGGGAAATAGAGTTTTTTGCTCACTGTTTTAATAAGGCAGAAAAATCATGTGGTCGGTTCACCACAGGAATAAAACACTGGGCCTGGCCCATCAGCTGAAGGTTATTGCTCCATGTCTCTATGTTAACATCAACTCGTTACAACCTTGAGGAAGTCACCCATGTTGGTAGCACCTGCCTCCCTCTTTAGGAGCAAGACAAATAAGAAAGGCTGCACTATATTTGTTTTCTGCAGGATTTAAACCACAAATACTTGCATGGGAGGACTTAAATATTCTTGATCTTGCCTTTGTGGTAGAAAAACAGATTAAGTTGGGGGGCATTCCTGTGAAGTACCTCCTGTTTGTAGCTGAGAACTGTTAGCAAGTCTGCCTTGACTCCAGAGCAGTGGATGAAAGTATTAATCTTTGTGCAGATCGTTACACAATTTTGGGAAGGAGAGGCAATCACAAAATTTATATGGATAATAATATAAACCACCTAAGTAAGCCAGAAGACTACTTGCTTAGATGAACAATAAAATGATCTTTGAACCAAATCAAATTTAAACCATCCCTCATATGAATGCATTACTAAATGTGTATTTTAAGAGAAGAATTTCCCTTGGATACTTGTCCTGTTCTTGTGCCAGCCTCCAGCCTGTAGCTCTGAACACCAGGAAGGCCAGAAGGCAGGACAAGATGGGTCGCTGGTCTAAATTGGTCTGGCAGCTTGTGGTTCCTTCTCATCCTGGCACCCAGTGCAGCATTTCACCCAGCATGTGTGCAGGCAGACCGCCAAGCAGATTTCCACAGCATCGCACAAGCTGGAGAGGGGCAAAACCTATGAGACTTTTCTACAATTTCTAGCTGCCAATGCAGGGACAGGTACACCCTCATGCACTAGGGTTGTTGCATCCATGAGACACACGGTGCTCCCCGTTGTGACACAGAGCAGCTGCCCAGCTGCAGCACTGACAAGGAGCTCCAAACCTAGCATGCGGCACATCTTCAAGGCAATTAATTTAAATTGCTGGACTGTGCGACCCCTCACTCACGCAACTCAACTGAGCAAAAGCTTAGTATCAACACAGGAAAAATATGTCTGTCTGGAAACCACCACTTAGGCTGATGTTACGTGGATAAAGCAGATGTCTCTGGTAATAGGTGTCAAAATATCCTGAAAACAAAACAAACAAAAACCCACATCAGTCTTCAGAGGGTATTTGTTTTACTGGATTAGGTGCTCGTCTGGGACTGAGGAGACTCTGATCCTAGCCCCAGCTGCTACTAGGGTCCTGGAAAACCTGGGCTAGGTAAGATCACCCCACTACGGTTTCCTTCCCCTCCCTCCTCCATACAGACTGCAGGAGTTTATAGGGGAAAACTCTGTAGGGAAGCATTTCTATGCTTCATTAGGTGTTCATTCAGAGCTTAAATAAAACCTGTTGCCCCAAAGATAATAATGACTTCTGACATACTCCAAACTGGACTAGTCTAAGCAATATTGGGTTAAAAATTCCTGAATATTTCGTTCTGATCTCATACCTGGTTCTTCCCATGACACTACTTTTGTCAATTGAATCACTCCTGATTTACATCAAAGAAAACATTGAAATGCTGCTATGTACAATTCTCATCAACACACGGAAGACAACTTTCTCTCAGCAAAATTAAGTTAAGACATGGGCAGGGCTACCTAGAAAGCTTTTTACTTCAACAGAAGCTGAGGACAGTGGACCCAGGGCCAACACTCCATTTTTCAGATTAGGTGTTTACTGTCTCCCCCCCACTTCTTCGTAGAAAGATTATTTCAGATCGATACTTACAATACATTTACCACTACAGTATGTTCCTACATCAAACATGAAAATAATAAATAAAAAGACCTCATACACCTTTCCTGCTAGAGTTTAAAACTGCCTGGAAGAAATCCATGTCACTGACACCATTTCATCACCAGATCACTGCCTGAATGGCAGTGCCTGCTGGACCTGTAGAACATGCAGTGTTTGTGGGCACAGCCTAATACTGTTTTTTTAAAAAAATAAATTAAAAAACATGTTCCTCTGAGGCCTCTCTCCTAAAGATCAGGAGCTAGGTCCTGTTAAGATGAATGAACTCTCACAGCATTTCTTGAGCTCCAGGTATGGAAACAATTCCTTCATGCAGGAGATGAATCATCCCACTTCACTCAGTAGAGGTTTTCTTAGCACAGAAAAGAGGGAAAACTACATGTATAAAAAGCAGAATAGCTGTCAAAGTCTGATTAAAAGCAGTCTCCAGTCTCTCTGAAGAGTTAGTAAATAAAGCATGGTGTTACTTGGCTTCTGTCACTTCATTTCTTCTTTCTTAAAATAAACAAGCACTGTAGCTTATTCCCACCCTTTCTATCATCCCTTCTCTTCATAATGCAAATCTCACCATGTCCTCTGTGTTCAAGCACAAGCCCAGAAGTGGAGATCAGCCCTGAGCTCCTGCATCAGTGAGCACACAGCCATCAGCTCCCAGGTGCTGCTGTACAAAGTCCCCCACTTTGCTTGTTAGAAGAGGCCAGTAAGATTTTAGAGATGATGTGTTGGACTGTATAATATGGCTTTAGGTAAACTATTTTAATATTTGACTCATTAACTATCTATACTTTATTTCTAGCTTGGATTTAACTGACAGCTTCCAGTCTTTTGGCTAAAGAGCCTAGTTAGAAGTGATACCACCATGAGTTCTCTTCTACACCAGAGCTTGTAAACTATGATCCACCCTTAATTTGCTCTTGAACAAAGTATAAGCAGTTTCTTAAATCACTTTTGGAGTCTCCCGGAATCACCTGAACAGCACATTTCTAGATGTTTTCCAGCTTCTCAGTATCCTTTGGAAACATGGACACCAGAACCAGAAACATCAGCCTAACAGCGCCCTGCAGAGACACTTTTGCTCAACATTCCCAAGACCACACATCCACAACCTCACGCCAGAAGAAAGATCTTACTCAATATCTAATCCTAACCTTAGGAGATTTTTTTTTTCCTCCAGTGTCACCATTTTCAAAAGCCATCTCCCACTTGGCAAACATGACCTACATACCTCTTTTCACCCCATATCTGGCCCTTCTTTCAGCATCTCCTAGGTACACTCTTTAAATGACCACACTGTCAAGAAGAAAAAAAAAAAAATCCCTGCCTTTGCCTAATTTGTCAGGCCATTTTTTCCCATGCTTCTAGAACTCTAAGACAGTTTTGCTGGTGACACTTCCCTTATTTTATTCCTCAGCCCTCCATACTTCACTGAGGGTTTCTTTACATACAAAACCTACCCCTGCAGCAAGCAATCCTGTCAGCCATCGCTGACCTGCAGCTGAGCAGGACTGAAGTACTCAGGAGGATGAAGCAGGGCAGCTATTGCCAGTTAATTGGTGCTATTTTCATTCAGGGACTTGAGGCTTTGACAAAAGTTTCATCCGTTCACAATGTGCATTAAGGGAAGTCACAAAGCCTTTTTTTCTTTTACTTCCTGGAAGGCTAAAAAAGTTTTGCTTCATTTTTACCCTGGGGAATAATAAATAATGAGGTGATGCACTCATTTGACACATCCCTTGGTTCACATCAGATTGGGTATCAGCAGGAACAGCAGGCTTCCCCAGAACATATGTGCAAATATTAAAGAATAGCAAACAACAAGGATAAACATAGTTGGACCAAACAGCTTTGCTGAATAGAAGTGAATGTTTGCAAATGCTGCTTGGCAGTATTTGACCTGCACTAATGAGCCCTCTGTATTCAATGACCTGGTCTTTCACGCAAAAAAAAAAACCTTCCTGATGAAGGGCAGGCACTTCTAGCTTCCCTGTGGAACTTAAAAGGGGGTTCTGAATGAGCCTCTCTGGGACAACACTAGGGTTTATATATATAAATAAATATATAATGTATAATACTTTATATATATATTGAGTATTACATTTAATTCCCCAAAGCAACCAGTTTAAACACGTATCCTTGATGAGAACTCATATTTACTAATTGTCATTAATCAAATGAATCTACTGAGCCTTAATGCCGTGTTAGCATTAGAATTTGACATTGAACTATATGCTTTTTAACTTTCATAATTTGAACCTGATCTAATATATGTTAACGATTTATCCCTAGGATGATCCATTAGAATCTGTGTCAATTGAAGAATGCTAGTAATTTTGTGGTGCATACTTCCATATTTTCCAAGAGTAAGCAAGAAAACTGAATATTAAGATTCTGAAGGGAAAAAAAAAAATATCCCTACAGCCAGCATCAGAAATTTACCTTCAGTGAAAGAATAATAATATTTATCTGAAGGAGCAGTGGCTCAGAACAGATGCTGCCAAGATGAATGATTAATCACATTAATTGTGGTAATGAGTTTTCAAGTGTTTTCAAGTGAAAAAGTAGGAGATTTGATAAAAATAAAAAAACTACTCTCTTCATTCAAGTGACTTTTAAATCTTTTTGCCTTCTGAAAAACAAAAGAACTTGCATCTAAGTGACAATTTTAGTAAAAACACATGGTTCACTGAGCTGGATTAAATTTATGACTTTACCCCCATCTGAAAAAAAAAAGTCAAGGAAGGGGAAGTGGGAGGGATACAGTCTGGGAATAAAGCAGCTTCCAGTCAGCTCTAGCATACTAATAAACAGACAAAGCAATGCAGAAAGACTTTCCTCTTTGGTAATATTGGTTTGAGCAACACCAACAACAGTTGCCAAGGAATGAAAGCAACATCTCGTACAGGAAGTTTGGAACCAGGTTTTGTTTATTTTCAGCTTTCAGAAATAAAAGACTAACGTTGGTCAGAAAAATGTTTTAATTTGCATTTTCTTTTATCTCATGTGGATCTTCAGTGGGGGAAGGGACTTTATTACAGAAAATAAATGGCTGACTACCAAAACCCAGCCATTCTCCTCATACAGATTCCTACTGAACACAAACACAAGCTCAAGTTCCAATGTGCCCTGCCAGTGGCTGTATGGCCGCAACAAACACACATCACTGAGTACTGCTGCCCACCCGGGGCTTGTGCGTTGCTGGTTTCTGTGCAAGGCACATCGTTTCCTGAATTGTGTCAAGCACCACAAGTAACATTACACACGTGCCACTAACCACTTGGGTCTCCCTGGTCCTCTTCCACTCACCCTGGAAGAGACCGTTCAACTGGGTAGCACTCAGACAAAAAACCCAAAGCAGCCAACAAAAAAAAACAAACAGAAGGCATCCTTCTTTTCTTGCCTTTCAAGAATCTTCTCGAAACTCAGATATGAGAAAACAACCTCATTTATCCATGAGAGCACTGAAATTTTTAATCTCAGCCTCTCCTTTTCTTCGATTTTACTTCAACAAAAGTCTCTTTTCTATTAAGTTCTTCATCAGACAAACAAAATGCCACATTAAAAGAACCTAAATGCATCTTAGAGCTCCTTCAATTTGTCAGCCTCCGTTTTTGTTCTAGCTGTTGTTTCTTAATACCCTGCTGAGATGCAACCTGCTTGTTCAATCAGGGAATTCCTCAATTTCACCTGGCTGACACTGTTTCTTCCCTTGGGACAAGTGAATGCTTCCTGACAGAATAAAACAAAACAAGAAGTTTTGGGGGAAGCTAGCCAGTGACATCCTTTTTCCCCTCTGCAAATTGAGCACAAGGTCAGAGAAGACATTTCCGTTTTGATTTAGGCATCAGCCTCTTCGCTGTGAAGATATTCAAGGGACTTTGTTTTTTGTTTTTTGGTTTTTTTTCCTTTTTAGAGGTGGTTGATGCTTGAATCCACCCCTGGAATCTGAAGCCAAGATCCTACAAATATAACCAACTAAGCCAAACACCCAATTCAATGGAGAGTGAGGAACATTGGTATAAGTGTGCAGTTAGTGGCTCCACTCAATATACATAATAAGGAGATACAAGCAGGTTGGCACATTTTGCTTCCACAGACCAAACTCTGGTGGGGAGGAAGGCTGATTCTGTTGTCAGAGGAACCTAGATTTGTCTCATGCCCAATATATTGGGCATGATTTCCTTAGTAAGGAGGATATTGCATTACTAAGGCTTTTGGACTGACTCTGTCTGTAAGCTTTTCCTACACATTCATTCACAAGGCAGCAGATGAGAATCAAATTGCCCATAGAGAGAGCTATAAAGCCTCAGACAAAGGAAGAGTCACAATTACAAGTATCAATCTCCATGAAAGATGCCATGTGTCAGTATCAATGAGAACATCTGAACAGCCTTGACAGGACTGCAGGAAGACAGTGTCCCCATTCGCAATGCTAAATTTAATCAAGATACAATGTACCATGCAAAGCCTGGCCCAAGATTATATGCAGCTGAATCTGCCAAGTTACCTGGTATGAATTGTGAACAATTAAATGAAGAAAACTTGAATTTACCTTGATATCAGTAGCAAGTGTTCCCTGTATAAGGTACAAAAGCTGAAATTGCCCCAGATTTCATATATTTTGTTTCCATACTCTTCATAATTCTGCACAAACCACAACACTACTTCCTCAGCACAGCCCTTGAAGCAAACTTGTTGATCAACATAAAGGAAGATAGGGCCCTGTTTAATTAGCATAAGTCAGGAGAGCTGCTGCTGCTAATTAAGCTATATAGTCCCCAGGCCTGAATTCTATATCAGGGGCAAAAAAAAAAAGAATTTAAACACAAAGTACACAATGTCAGGAGTTTCCAGCACCTGAGTAACCCCTCCAAAACACTGCAAGGAAAAAGTGTACTAGGAGGATCAGAGAGGTAGATTGAAGGTGGGAAAGTGAAGCAGCAGCAACTGCGAGGTCGAAGTGAAAGGGTATGGTTTGAAGCAGAAAGTTAAGGTTAACACAAATCTTAGCTCCAGTATGCACTATTTCCAGCTTGCCTAAATTTATCTCTTACTCCTCAGTGTTTCTCCATAGTTATATGGCTAGATATAAGGCCTACTAAAAACAGAAGAGCCTGAAATTAGAGATTTAAACATCTACTAATTCAGAGCAGGGAACAGTATGTTATTCCACAGATAACTGCACCTGAAGTCTTCTTCCTGTGTGAAAACAAATGGGCACAGCTGAAAAAAAGAAAGCTGGGAGGTGAACCTGATTTCACATTGGTATCAAGGAATGTATTTGAGCAAACAATCTGTTCTGTCATTTTCCTTAGTTGTTTCCTTTCAATAACAGTAACCAATACTAAGGGGGACTAAAAGTACGTTAACATACAACAGGCAGCATTCCTTATGGAGCAGCAGCAGCTCTGGAAGATACTGCCATTGACCAGAGAGGAAACAAACACGCTTTGTCCAAAGTGTCAGCACTGAACCTTGCTTGATTTTTCAAATTAGTATTTTCAAATTAAGTCCGCGAAGAATGCAAGCAGAATATTTTGCAAGCGTTACTCAATATCTATTGTTTCTTGAAAATGGATATAATTGAACAGTGAGCATCAACAAACAGATCAAGTAAGATTTTAAACCTGTCATAGAACTTAATACGCATGACCCATCTAGGAACCAGTTTCTGGTTCTAAAGAGGCTAGGGCTGATTCTCTCACCCTCCTTAGAGACCATTCCCACAGGGCAATGTCTTGAGGGGTTATACCAGTACAGTTGTATGCTGGTTACATCTGTCTCTCCTTAGGAACCGCAATCCTGGTATGTCATAAGAGTTTCATTCAAACTTCCCTCCCGTATTTCAGCTAATAGATTGGTTTAAAGTCACAGCTTTACCAGCTTTAAATGGTACCACTGGGAAAGAGGAAAGGAAAAGATGCATTAGGAGAAGAGGAGATAACTCCCCTTTATGCACCACAGATGAGCTAGTGCTAGAGGTGCATTAAATGTGGAAGATTAAACTGATAAAATTCCCTTTACTGGAACATACATGAGCAATTTGTGATATGCTTAAAGTCTTAGGAACCCAAGTTAAGCCTGGACTTTTAAAGCTCTTCTAGCAAGAGTCATCAATACTCAATTTCACAAAGATTTCAGGCTCCTCAGGCTTTTCTTTTCCAAAGCCCCAGGGCATTGCACCTCACCCAAGCACATCAATAATCCCACATATATTACCGTATGGATTTCAGGCCTGAGTCGCAACAGCCTGTCACTGCCGGATTCCAGACATGGCTGAACCCTGGAGTTACAGGAGTCACCCGGCATGGGCTGGCCCCGCAGGGATGGCACACAGCAGGACCAGCCTGTACCACGTTCCCACCCACCTTTGCACACCCATGGGCACACCAGAGTGTTAAAGGAGAAATCACTGGCTGCACTTAGGGTGCCAGCTGACTTGCACCCAGAGAGGCAAACACAGTGTTCTGTTACCCACTTGCCTTCACACAGAGATCAGATTCACAAGGCTAGGTGAAAGAAGATACATATTTTCATGCATTTCCCTCAAGCAAGTTCATGCACTTCCTTCAATGCAGAGCAGCCAGCCACTCAGTGAAGTCTTTCTGACCTTCTGCATATGGGACTACTCCATTTCAATACTCATTTATATATAAAACCTGCTTAACAGTAAAAATTACTAAGTCCAGAAAAAATTTTAGCTGCATTTCAGTCTGGACAGAGTAAGGCAGTTGGAGGAATGTTGATTTATGCTCAGAGCACACAGGTTAGGACCACAAGACATTAGAAAAATAAAAAATATTATCTCAGAAATACACTTTTCTTTGGATGACAGTAACTTTGATGTCTTTTTTTAAAGGTGTGAACCAAAAAAATTCTTAAAAGCTTTATTATTCAAATTAAGGGTTTTAAATCCATATATGCTTGGGTACCACACTAATCTATGTGGTGAGAGATCTGTTAGTCTGATTTCAATAGCCTTCAAGTCTTTAGAACAGGTTTTGAAGCAAAGTATGTTGTGAGTGAATGAAGATCAGACTGAAACATAATGTCTTTTGACTACAGGAAGTTTGAACTTGAATGACCCAACACCCTTGCTATCAGGAGAAGCAAAGTAGATCTGTACACTAGAACCTTTACCAAAGCAGTAGGTTGCATTTGCAAGGATTACTTCCCAACATAACCTCCCAATTACTCCCTAACAATATGACCAGTTGTCCATAGATGACACTTGCAAATAACACCAACTTTATTGGCTTTAACAGGCAGCAGAAGACTGGAGTATCATGTGGGTATTGATGACATTGACTACTCAATTAACAGAAGTGGTATTTAAAACTAGTACAAAAATAGATTCATTTTGGCATAAAAACTGAATTTCCATTATAAGCTACATGTTTGTAGTTGGAAGTGTTTGAAGAGGAAGAGATGTGGATCCTATGACAACTGAATTACCATAATGAAGCCACAAAAAAGGTCACTGTGATCCCAGAATGCTTGAGAGGAGCTCCAGCCCCAGGAAGTGCTGCAGTGCTCTATACCATGTGTGAAGCACCCGTGAGGCATTTATCCAAGGAGATGTATGTCGTTCAAGCACAATTTTGAAAAGATTAAGTCATTTTGGAAGAGGGTGAGAAGAAGTCTCTCAGCATGGTTTAAGTACTGGAAAGACTGCTTTATGAGAACTAAGCAAGCTGGGCTGATTTAGCCTGTCAAAATGAAGGCTAAGAGGTGATGCTGTCACTTCACTTCAGGTTTAAACAGTAAGAAGATAAGAACTATCGGAACTAAAAGACAAAGCTGTATGAAACAGCTGAAGAATATACTTGGGCCAGAAGTCAGACTGCAGGGTTCAGCTCTCAGAGGAGCAGGGCTCAGGAACAACTAGTTTCTAGCAGGACAACTGAGGAAGGAAAATCCAGCCTGCCTGTTGACACAGCCTGCTTGCTTGTACCACTGTCTGTACTGGTAGGGAAACCTGCTCACAGGCCTTGGTTCCCAAAACCTCTATAAAAGAAATATTTGGAGAATGCAGTACACTTTAAGAGGACGACAAGATAGTTACTGAATTCCCCTGATAGCAATCTGCATCACAGTCCTGCAGCCAGCGTGGGCAGCCTTAGAAGTAATTTTCTTTTTTTTTTCCTTTCAGCTTGCCTGAACATCCCATAAAAAGAAGAATTACTACAGTGAAAGAGAGAAATTGATTATGCAGATAGTACTGTCAAATGCAGGAGGAAAACAAACTAGAAAAAAATAGAGCAGAATAAATTGTTTCTGCAATCTCAGTGAGTTACATTTTTTTAAAAAAAGAAAAACTCAGGAGATAAAAGTGAGAGAAGGGCAAGGGTTTTTTTTGTTTGTTTGTTTTTTTAAAAGTTTCCACTGTCCTTTTATACGAAAACACACATTTATATGAATGTATTTTTTTTTCCTGCACAAACATGAACATCCTGGGAAACCACAGGCAAATTATGCAAACAAAAATAAAGCTCGAAAAACTGTTTAGATTAAGAACTAATCAATAAAACCACTCAGAAGAAATACTTATCTGCATCCTGTTTGAGATTGACATGGGAGGTATTAATATTTTATGTGCTTGTCTAGTGGATAAGATAATCGAGCACCATCAAAATGCAAAGCAGCTCCTGCAACTTCTCCAGCAGTAAAAATCTTACTTTTTCAATTGAATTCCCTTTCTCCTGCAATGCCATCTAGAGGAAACCTGACAAATAAAAAGGAGGGCATAGACAAAGAAGGCGGCAGGCACCTAGTGAAGCCGAAGCTTCCCCCAGACCTAGCTAATGAAATGAATTAGGCTTTCCAATTTATGAAGCCATTAGAGGAAGAGCAAGCCTTGGCTCCAACGCCTCGCTGGTACTTGCATAACAAATCGCATTTGAACACTGGGTGACTCAGCAAGAGGATTTCCCCTGACACCTTTCTAAGAAAGGCACTGTCTCTGTCCTGCAGGTCTCTGGCTGCTGAAGAAATCCTGATTAAAAACATCCCTTCTCCTACCATTTAAATCTGAAAATGTATGAAATGAAAATGCTTAAACATCTCAGATTTGACAGGAGGAAATAAAGGAAGAAAAAAAAATCAGGAACTAAAATTTCCAGTGAGTTGCAGGCACCTCCAAGCAAACCAGGACAGTGCCAGGAATTTGGTTAAGGAAAAGTTTATACCCTCAATCTGCACCCTCATCCTTATAGTCTTCTTGCTGGGACCTTGGATACTCAAACTCTCTGAAATTCAGCTCCCTAATAATTTATCCTCAGAGTGGTTGTAAGTGTTTGTGAAAGACTAAGACTCTGAGACGCTCAGAAGACAGGCGCTTCTGCACACTCAGTCTTATGTTTCTCACCATCAGCTTTAACCTTGTTTTATACAGCAGCAGGGACTACAATCACCAGCTCTTAATTCCACAAGGACTAACACAAGACCAAGCAGTATTAAAACTTCACCAATAGGTTTGCCACATGCAATAAAGTACTATTGAAAATGCATCACTTTTTTTTTTACCCTACAGGGAATTTAAACCATTCCTCTCAGATTGCAGGTCCCAAATACTGCTAATGTAGATGTTTCTTTCTGAAGGCTCAAGCTTTCAACTCAGAGTTCCTGTGGCCTTTAAAAATTAATCACAGTCAAACTGCATCACAAAAAAAAAAGGAAAAACCTTCAAAGGTTTTATAGGAATAAAACAGTTTGGAATATTTTGTTTTGACAACCACTGGCTATAGGTTTTTTCCTGACAATTTAGAGACTTAAGCCATATGTTTGATGAAACTAGCAACAAATAAAGCCATGTTAACAAATCTTGATGCTTTTATGGCAAGGTTTAAGCTAAAAAAACAATAAATATTATTTGGGTCTGGACACGGCCTGATTTTTTCACTGGCATAATAATTGTAAAGGACCTTTTAAGTAGTGCAAATTAAGTGAATGTATTTTTAAAACCAAAATGTTAAAGAAAACATAACTTCCTCTGATAAAGGGAAGTGAAGAGAAGGAGAGCTCTGAATGCACTCCTCAAACACATTCTTGTGACTGACAAAGACTCTCAATTCTGTAGGAAATCTGTTGTTCTAGGCTGGGCTTACAGACCATTAGCTTAAAAGCAGAAAAGTTCTACCTTGTGGTCAAGGACAAGGGTTACCTAGACATCAAGAACTGAGGAAATGAACAGTCCTAGTACAGCACATAGAAGGCTGCTGGGGTCTGTGGATGACTATCAGTTTTAGGAATATGTGTTGGCATCCATTTTTACAAATATTTTCATCACCTTAACAAAACTAATTCACACTTTCTGCTAGTTAATGTATTTTACAATTTTTTCTTTGGTGGAATACATTAGTTGGCTACAAGAAACAATCTCTCCCTAAGGTCTATCCCATAGCCTCACCTAGGCAAGACTCTGTCACAAAGGTACTAGGATGGATGGGGTATTAAAACTGAAATGTAGTTAGACAAAAAAAAAAAATCATCTTTACAAAGTAGACCTTAGATAGCCTGTTGGGAAGTCTTGGTCTCTGTCAAGGGTGTGACAATCCAATTCCCAAGACTCTACTTAGGAAAGACCCAGTTTCGGAAGGTAAATGGAAAGTCTGAGTCACCGTGAATTGGCCTTACTTTTCAGGAAGAGTGTCCTGATCAGCATCTTTTAGTAACAGTCACCAAAATAACAGTTCCTTTTTTCTCCTCTTAAAGGTGAAACTTGAAACAGTTGAATTTATCCATGCTGAAGAGGATGTCTGTACCAGCTGATTATGAGCATAAATAATATTTCTGTCTTTCTTACAACAGTCTCCAGAAGGCTTTCCCTCTCTTAACATGGAATTTCTCCCATTCTTACAGAAACAACCATCAGGAATTTGAAAAATATATGAAGTGAGAAAGACTAGTCAACACTCTCTAATTTCTGAACTTATAGGGCAGTTTCTGGGTCACTTCCAGTTTCCCACCAAGCACACAACAAGAACCCTTCAGTTCCTCTCCATCATCATTCAGCATTTGGCATTTATCAAACAAGTTGCAATCAGAAGATGTCCATGTACCTGCCGTGTGCCAGCCCCATCAGCTTCCAGCAAGACAAACCCCACTGTGGGCTGGATGCAGCAGCAGTGATGGTGGTGCAGTGGCCATGCACTGACACAGTGCACCAGTCCCTGCTTAAGAGAGCACATTCCCTCTTCCTGCATTGCTAATTGAATCATATTTCTATTCTCATACAGGCACCTCTGCCTCTTCTTATTTATCTTAATGTATCTGTGGAAAAAAACCCAAGGAATTAAAATAGACTTCTTAGGCATCAGCCGCTTACTAGTTTTGCAGGATGGCTGGTTCCCATTTGGTTGGTTCTCAGTCTGGCAACCTCTATGTCCCTTGCCTTCTCATCAGAAAAAAGTCCTTTCACCCTCTGCTTTGAAGCCAGTTTGAACCAGTGGCACAGAAACAAACACTAGGATATCACTAAGTGCAGTATTAAGACAGAGAAATCTTATTCCATGAAGCAGCTACTCGTTGCACAGCCTAGAGTGAGATCTCTTCCAGCAAAGCCACCCATACATGGAGGAATATATCTTCTCAGCTTGCTGGGACTGCAAGACCAAGGACTGTAAAGGCTAGTTTCTATAGTTACACTGAAACTCACAAAATTATTATTTTTTTAAGCATAAAAGAGGTAATCGATTTACAAAGAAATAGACAGTGCTTCATCCCTAAATATCCAGAGCTCTCTCAAGCTCATAGAAGAAAACACGGTATTTGCTGCCTGCATGAGTGACTCTGACCTACAGCTGTGCAGGGGCTAAGGGATTCTAAATCTACTGGGACTTGATCATGTAGCTGCAGTTCATTCAAGTGTGCACTACAAACTAGCACTGACAGCATCGTGGAGCCCTGAATATTTAGTATATTATAGTGCACCATTCTCAGAATGTGCTGAGATACCATTTTAATTTGTTCTGTCACAAAACAAGGAAAGTAAAAATCAGAAACAACTGTAATGAGAATACAGAGCCACTACTTGAAGTGGATAAAATTTGATCTGATTTTTATCCTTTATAGAGTGGTTCTCAGTTAGAGAATTTCAGATTTTAGGTTATATATGCTATGGTTTTAAAATCTGTTCTAGAAACTTTTGTATAAGTATATGAGAGTTTCAGCAAAATACAACATCTGGGTCAATGAAAGAGTGGCAGCTTCTATGAAGTAGTTATCTCCTAAGAATTGCAGAGGTTATGATTTGCCAGAGGTAACTCCAGCTGCTAAGGCAGGGAAGGGTGGGGTCTGTGAGCACAGAGACTTTCAGGTGGATTCAGGAGAAACAGGTTATCCGGAAGGAAAACAGAGGTTCAGCAGCAAGGGCAGGGAGCAAGTTTGCAGCTGGTTCTCAGCCATGGCCACTGGCACCAGGGGCAAGAAGTACAACCACACCAACAGGCACCCACCTCATCTCAAGTGGGAAAAGATTAGAGAGATGCTTTAGCTCTGGGGACACCATATTTTATTTTTTTTTTTTAGTAATGCTTTATCTACTAGTAAAGGAGAAGGTTGTATTCCTTCACTAGGAGCAAGAGCAACAGCAAAGAAACGTGAGATGAATCATACCTGACACTGCTCTTAATACATTCCTCTAAAAAGATGGCTGGACCAAAACATGTCCATGCACTAACCTTGATTGAGAGGTTATTTGTGCCCAATTTACTTTAAAAAAAAAAAAAGTTTCAAGAACAGACCATCCTTTAAAAAAAAAAAAAAAAAAATTACTTTTGTTAGGCTGCCAACATCAGAGCATGCTTTGGCTTTTGGCTAAGCCAGAACAGAGGCAAGAAGGTGGTTTAAGTAATTCAGAGCACAACTTCCATTTTGAAAGTCACTTTAGAAATCAAAGGTCACAGTATTGTCCTAAGGAAAAGGTTTCTTGTAACTTGTGCTCTGTTTTCATTCCATGAGCCTTAGGCATGAGATTCCTCTGATGACTTAGGCTACGCTCAGCACATCTCCAAACTTTCTAAACAATTCCCAAAGTAAGCTGGGGGAAAAAAATTAACTCTGAAGCATGTTAGCACCCAGCTTTCACTAACTGCTAGAAGTAAAGGGGTTCTTTGCAGGGCACAAGTGTCTCTGCAAATCTTTGCCTAGGCAGTCCTTGATGGCAAAAAGTTTTGAATGAGACTTTGAAAAGTGACTATAAAAAGAGGATAGGGTTTCACAAATCATGGGTTTAGGGATTTCTTGCCTGGTATCAGCACTCTATTGTAAGGGGCCCTGGAGAACTCTCAGCATGTTTTTCAAGCATTTCCATTTCATCTTGAAAATGCTTTCCGTTCCCCACACCATGTTAGGTTAAAAAAAAAAAAAAAAAAAAAAATATTTTAAGAGGGGAAAAAAGGGGGAAAAGGA